>CM042160.1:32044233-32096733 GCA_023376005.1 Doryteuthis pealeii | reverse complement strand
GGTTGGGAAACTGCTCTAATGGAATGAATCGTATAAATAATCTCAAAATAAAATGAATGGAGTAGATAGAAAAATATACAAGGTTTGTCTGATATGTATCCACCCATTTTAAATATTTCAAGGACTGGGTTTGTCTGATATGTATCCAGCCATTTTAAATGGTTATATGGCCTTGTTATAACTTGGCAGCTGATCAGAGGTGAGAGGGGATCCTTATTGCACATATGTAAACAAGCTTTTTTTCTCATGGGTTTACTCAGTCAGAAGTGAGATTCTTTAAAATAAACCTGTGTACCATCACATTCACAATGATTGAGCAAGTGAGGCTTTGAGAATGGTATTTTGGCAAAACATCACACCATCTTGTCTGTCAGTACCCTCCACTGCAATTCAGATCTGGATCCTGGATTTTTGGTTTTTCTTGAAGGTAAAATTGTTGTTAAAATAGCATGACTGAGATTAAGCAGATTATGATGTTTATGGTAATTTCAAGATTTCATTTCCCTTGGTAGGTTATCTTTTCATTAATTTTAAAATGGCTTGATACTTTCTAGATAGACATATATATATATATATATATATTTCTAACCAACACACACACACACACATTAATGTACATGAACAAGGCACGTATGCAAACAGAACACACACCCTACAAATAACACACACACCCTACAAATAACACCACACACAACAGGATAACAGGCCACCTGATAGATAGTAAACTTACACACCCGCACCCATAAACAATCAAGCAATATCTGGAATGTTAATCTCAGACACATATCAATAAAAAAGAGATCAGATGATCCTGTTAATAAACAAAAAAAAAACCTTACTTAGAGGCAAATCAAATCTGGAATAATAATTAAAATAAAATTAAAATAAATGATCAGACACACAGACATAAGCACGCACACTCACTTACACACATAAACAAGCACCCACAGAGAATTTGGAAGACCGAGATAGAACAAATTGAGCAACTGCTAGGACCACTTCAGTTCGAGTATTCTTCTGATGATGGGATTTTTCATCCCGAAATATTAAGAATAAAGTGACAGGTTAACAAACAACATCATAGTTACCTTCTTTTTTCTTCACACTTGCATTGTGACAGCCTTCAAAACCAACCAACAAACCAATATGAACACAATGCTCCAAGCAAATTACAAAACCCTTTTTTATATATATATATATATATATATATATTATAATCCACTTGACTGGGAAGTAAGGGATGATTCTAATTGGGATCAGCGAGATATCACTGTACAGCTATACTGTATGCTCTTGTAGGTGCAAATATATAGATTCATACAAGGGTTTTTTATAAATCCTAAGAAAGCTCAATGTATAATAACTAATAAATTAATTATATACAGAAATACTTAACTTTCAAAGAAAGAAAAACTTAAACCGTCATTTGTCTGTTATAATTTATTTCAACCAGAAACTCAAAATTTGTCTAGCCTCTTCAGACAGATTTTACAAATATAGGAAAATCTAATTGAAAAATCATTCACCAGAATTAGGTCTTTCCCACATAAGAACACAATTTATATGGTAACACAATAACAAACTTGAATTCTGAAGCATATATATATGTATATATATATGGGAAGGAATAAGGGGAGAATGTGCAAATTGAAATACAAAGTAAACAGAGAGATAGAAAGAAAGACGGTTGGGAGATAGGTAAAACTTGTGTAAGACATTTACAATCTGAAATACAGAGAATAAAGAACAACCCTTTATTATATATACTCAGAAATTAAATATGTAACATTAAACAGTCCACATTATTTGTTAAAACTAGTTTTAGTAAATACATGCTCAGTATTATTGATTTATATATTGTTTGTTTTATAATATATTAATATTTTGAAGGCTAGTACAATGCATATATGCATTATATGCATCGTACTGGCCTTCAAAATATTAATATATTATAACATACTTAACAATGCTTCAAGCAAATTACCAATTGCTTTTATAGTTTGTTTTATTTTAATATATATTTAAAGTTGTCTAACAGATAGTTTTATGAGAAAAATATTTACAAACCAGAAATAGTCACATAATCTTCTTCTACATTAAATTTGAAGATGCTTGTGTATTTAACTCTCTGGTCATGTCTACTTTTTATTACGAGTTTAATTTAATGACAGTTTCATCAATCATGCCTACCCTCTCTGCTTAAAGATAAACTTGGTAACAAAAAATATACTTATTTCCTCTAATAAATATTTCATCAATCATGCTCATGCCCCTGTTTTTTTTTTTTTTTTTCAGATTCAATGACACAGGCTTTAAAATATAAAAAGGTGTTCGGTAATTAAATTTAATATCTTGCAATAAAATTATTAATTAATATTAATAAGATTATAATGTAATCTTATTAATATTAATTAATAATTTATATTTCATTATACTGTGAAAAAAAAGTTCTGTTTTGATTATGTCTGCCGTAAAGCAAAACAAACTTTTTTTTTCATTTGATGCTTTTCAAAAGAGAAACCTTAAATATTTGAATTAATTTGAATTTAATTGTTAGAAATTTATTAGAAAGAAAATATATTTATTTAGCAAAACTATTTTTTATGTCTATTATTAAAAAAAATATAAAATTTCAAAAATCTGGTTACATCTTTTTACGAAAGAGCGTGGCAAAAATTAATATTTACCCAATCCAGAGGGTAGTTTTATTTGGCTAGTATTTTTTTAGTATAATAATATAGTGAATATTTGGCTAGTATTAATAATATAGTGATAGTATTTACATGAAGTTAATTTTGGAGTAAAAATCTGTTATAAATGAAAATACATTCTAATAGCTAACTTAGATACATTGGAATTTGTTGAAGAAGATAGGAATAGATAAAGTAAAGATAAATTGATCGATAGATTGACTTGGTTAAGAAATAGAAGGTGACACATTTGAAGGGGTGGGGGTTATGATAGGGAGGAGGGTGGTAGGGGGGAAAAGGGCATTGATTAAATCATCTTTAAGAGGTGCATCGAGGTGGGAAGGTAAGAAAGTTGATTATTTTAAAATTAAATTACAAACTCTACTTGTTATAAAGTGTCCTTCAAAAAAATAAATAAAAAATTTGGTAATTTTATTTGGCTCATTCCATTATAGAGACAAAGAATAAATAGATGGCTCTCTCGATATTGAACATTGAAATTTATATTGCTATTCATTGAAATATTCATTGAACATTTTATTCTTTTTATAAATTTTTGGTTCTCGAAACATTGTCATCTATAGGTGGTGTTACTGATAACAATAGACAGTCGTATCATTCATCTTTTGTTTTCTTTCGAAAGTGCAGGGACTTATTTCTTTATGATTTTCTACCGTTTGTTCATTGTTTAAGTTTCTCAAATTAAGAATTAAAAAAATGTTTGCAGTAAGAATGAAGCTATAAATTTATATAATTTTTTTTTCAAAATTGATTTACAAGTGGGAATTTTTTTTCTTATAAATAAAAGAAACAAACTACAAAGTTATATTACTTATTTGTCCCAGAAAAAAACAGAACCCACAAGGTGTGTCAAAAAAGTATTTTTGTACTTTTTGATACACCTTGTATTCTGAAAAAATTAACATTCCATTCATTGTTCATTTCTATCTTGGTAAATACAGCTTCAATCTCGATACTTTTATGACACACCTTTTATATATATATGCACATTACATATATATAATAATTGTGCAAAAATATGGATCTACCATGGTTTTGATTATTCTTATCTCTTCAGGACCCTAATTCTTACTGGACTAAGTTGAAATTACTACTATTTATCCTTACTTGTCATGTGGGGAGGTTTGAGCTATATATATATATATTAAACTATTTTCATAAGGAGAATCATACTTTATCATACAATGCTAAGTGTAAAAACATAAAAGAAACATAAGGGCCTTTTTGACCAATACTTTTAAATTACAATTGAATGACACAGACATAAATATATATTTATTTAAAAGGTAAAGAATGGGAAGACTGGAGATAGGAAAAAAATACAGTCTACATAGGCAATTATGAACTTTTGTTTAGTAAATTAGGGTGTTGGGGTTTAGTGTTAGTTTAATGGGAAAATAAATAATTTGGGTTCTCTTTTTTTCTGGGTCACCCTGTACAGTGTTACCAAAAAACAGAACCCAAACCCTAAACTTGAATTTAACTTTCTCAAATTAAGAATTAAAAAAATGTTTGCAGTAAGAATGAAGCTATAAATTTATATAATTTTTTTTTTTCAAAATTGATTTACATGTGGGAATTTTTTTTTCTTATAAATAAAAGAAACAAACTACAAAGTTTAGTAAATTAAGGTGTTGGGGTTTCAAAGATCTGGTTACATTTTTTTACGAAAGAGCATGGCAAAAATTAATATTTACCTGACCCAGAGGGTAGTTTTATTTGGCTAGTATTAATTATATAGTGATAGTATTTAAATATGTACATGATAAATGTACAAACTACAAAGTTATATTATATATAAATAGTTAGAATTTATCTATGTATAAATAGTTAAAAATTAATAGTTTTATTACAAAATTTGTGGGTTTTGTTTTTTCTGCGACACCCTAATTTACTAAACAAAAGTTCATAATTACCGGCTAAGATAGTATGCATTGATAGTATCTGTCTCAAGGAAGGTAGGATGTTGCTTTGTCTTAGCTCTGTGTAATACAGAGAAAAACTGTGTGAGTAACAAGTCCTACATTCATTTATCCACTCTCACCCATGGCAGAATCGTGCACTTGTGAAAGCCTGGATGTTGTTGATTGGGTGTCCATACAAATTGCTAGTGGTACATATTGTGCAATTCTGTGTACCCACAGGTAAGCATCCTATGTCCCTGATGCACAAAAATCTACAAGGACACAGTAAAATTGTATTGTAAAGCTGGAGGGAGAACAGATAAATTTACAGCTTTCTCAAAGTGAAATGCAAACACTCATGCAGGATTTAAATTTAGATCATTGATTCTATTTCCTACAATATAGTGCTAATACCCTTGGGAAAGGTATGAATCCTACTCTCCCTCCAGCTATGAATAAATAGTTGGGCAGACTGGGCTCTTTAACCTTGGTTAGGCAACTGGTATAGGTGAAGGAAAACTCTGAATATATATGATAAAGGGTGAATGTTCACCCAAAATATCAGAATAAATCAAACCAGCTAGATGTTTTTTTGTTCTGTTTTTTTTGTTTGTTTTTGTTCACTTGTTCATTTCCATGCTTCATAATACCAAAAAATAACGTTCTCAAGAACAAAGTTTATACGCTATATATATATATATATATATATATATATATATATATATATTTTAAATACATTCCCCCCACACACAGACTTCTTTCTTCTCTTAATATAAAAAATAAAAATTCTCCTGACGCCCACGACACCTCTCTTCCCCTACCTCTTACACACACACACACACACACACAACCTTAAGGTTTATTTCCACTGTCGTTCATCGCAAAAAATTTATACACACACACAACCACACACCTAAAAAATGCACAATGTTTCCTTTCGATACACACACATACACCGTCCCATACCCACACAGTAAAATAGAATATTTGACGTCGTATTTCACAACCGTCCCTTTTTTCAAACCTCTAAAAAATAACAACAACTACCACTCGCTTTTCTCGTTATTCTGTGATAGATAATTTCTTATCACCTTCCATATACCAACAAATGCCCTGAAGATGATCTAATTAATAGATCGAAACACTGCAGCATCGGCCTATAAACTCACCACTTAACCCATTTAAACCTGTGTTTTTTCATTTTTCCTAATATACTACATACCGTCAGATTCACTTCCTTTCTTCACATATATATAATGTATATGTAGACTAATGATAAATAGCACTTAGCACAAAATAATGGACTTGCAGGTTCATATGATTATCAAACAGTTTTTTAAGTAGAAAAAGTAAATAATAATAATAATATTATATACTCAATGTTAGTGGTTTTTATCAAAAACATTTGGGGGTAATGATATTGAAATCAGAGTTAGAACAATAGTTGGTCATAAATGGTGTTAAAGAATCTTATGTAAACAGAAATATTGTTCTGCCTAGCAGCCAAAACTTTTTATAAGCTGGAAAAAGAATAGATATAAAAGAAAAACAACATGTAGTTTATATGATTAATTCTCAATAATTATCAAGAAAAATGTCTGCTTGAATTCTTTTACCTTTGTACAAAAAAAATTATATGAATTAAAGAAAGGCCAAAAACAAAACAAAAAAGAAAATAAATAACTATACGATTCTCACACCTGGAGGTGCTATGCAAATTTTAGTTTTAATTCAATAGAATTACATTAAAACTTGAATTGAGACTTGCAAGGTTTAAATATTGTAGAGCCTTTGGTACCCGTAGAGTCTTGTGAAATAATGTGTTAGATTATTTGTTTTAACTTGTTTGAGTTCAATAACAACCAAAGAATATTGCACAATATCGATAATAAAACAAATCTAGTAGGTTCTCTGATAGTTTCAAGTTAATTGGAAGTGTTTACTGTTTTTCTTGAACATATTTAAAAACAAATCTGAAATTTTAGTTTTAAGTTTAGGATTTAAAAAAGACGTAAAATAAAAGTGAATTTAATGTTCTTAAATTATAAGATTAATGAAAAGTCATTAAAAATGTTGTTAGATCTTATTATAATGGAGATTGTGTGTTTTTCTGTCTGTGACCGAAACTACTCAAGTCACAATTCCCTAAGTTATTTATGTCACATTATCCATGATATTATTTTTATTTAAACCTTAATCATTAATAAAATTGTTTTACATTATTTCTAATTACAACTTAAGTACTTGGACCCAGGGGGATGGGACATACTTTTGCAAGTAGTGCTAATTACTCTTGGGAAAGGTATGTATTTGACATGCATTTCACTTATGCAGGCATGACACATCGTCTTTTGATGTGGGCCCGCTCACAAGCCGAAGCTCATGGGTGGTAGGAGAAAATGCATTGATCTCATCGGCATGCCCCCCTCAAGGTGGGGGTCTCAGACACTGGGCAATAAACTCAGCCCTGTCCCTTTAAATCAAAGTGGCAGGTATTGCCTGGGGGGATAGCCCCCTGGGATCAACTACCCTTGGGAAAGGTATTCATTTACCACGTACCCCACGTGTACGGGTCAGGTACAAGGCCCTATTAATGTGGGACCACCCACAAACCGAAGCTTATGAGTGGTTGGTGGAAAATATTGCCTCGATCCCGTCGGCATTCCCTTAGGCACTGGGCAATAGACCCAGCCATGCCCCTTTAAACCAAGGGGGCAGGTATTGCCTGGGGGGATAGCCCCATGGGATCAACTACCCTTTTATTTTCAAAGATACATGCCAGTTACTTTTATATGGACAAGGGTTTTTGATTTTTGAAGAATTCACAATGAAGCCTTTGAAAAGTTTGGGATGCTAGACTGAAAATATTTAATTAAGGAATTACAAACAAAACTTTAAATTTTTCTGTTGAGGGTAAGATTTATCAACTTATATATAAAACACAATGTGACTTTAGATATATTCCTTTATCAGTAACTAGAAGTGACTACCTGGCATTGCCTGGGTAAAGGGGGGATGATAAAAAAAACTTCACAAAACACTAATACCATTGGGAAAGGTATGAATCCAGCTATGGGTAAATAGTAGGGTACAATGGGCTCTTTAACCTTGATATCACAACCAGTCTTGTAAATACATATACTAACACTCTTCAACACTCCTCACACTGGTCTCTGTTTTTGTGTTGAAATTCAGAACCTCCTCTCTATCTTGCTTAGTTGTAGCAGCCAAAGTCTCCTTATGACTTTTCACTTAGTCAAAATCAGCCCTGTTCTTCAGGATGTTTCAATTTTTATTTATTTATTTATTTCATTTATTTTGCCAGTGTATTTTCTATTTCTCAAATCCAAGCAGAGCTTCAGTTTGAGTAATTTGAAATTATCTTGTCATTGCACCAACCTGCTGTCACAAGTAACAGCAATAGTTGATGTGGACTCACAAATAGAGACAAAGCATTTTTGTAATACTTACTCAACAATGAATCATAGTCTCAGTTTATGACTGTCCATTGACTAAGCTGCAAAATTTGACAGTCATGTGTCTGTGTTCAGTTTTGGATTATAGATAGTTTAGTAACCTAGACTGAATAAAGGTGTAGAATAATACTAAGTCCAATTACCGTCGAATTGGCAAGACAAGACAGCAACTGAAATGCGATTCTGGTTTGCTGCAAAGACTACTGCAAAATGGCAGGATTTATGGAGCCTCAGAGGATCCTACAAACAAAGCAGCCAATCAGGACTTGGGGAATGGAATCACCCAAATGCATGAGTGGACTGTTCTGAATTCCCATAAGTACCAGTTGTCTTGACACTGGTTCAGTTGTGCTTGGCCAGTCACATTGTTCAAACCAATAGTAGACTGACTGACTGACTTCAATAAAAGGGTTAGGTTCAAAGTTCAGTGATGGCTCCGGATTACGACAAGAAGGTTCCTGAGTCCAACAAGAAATACCTGAAGAAAGCTGGAGGGCATATCGGTCGAAACATTGTACAGATAACAATGAAGATGAGGACAATAGTTCGAATAACGCAGATAATACTAAGCCTCATCTCAAACATTCAGAGAAATAGTTTTTTCATATGCATGTCTTAGTATTAAAAATTGGTTTTCAAATTTATTAAAAATTCAATGCAAAAAATGTTAACTTGAAGTTTGTTCTAAGTATTTTGTTATACGAGGGTGAGTCAAAAAGTAATTTCAACCAGCACAGGAACATGTATCATACATCAAAATGAAGCTGGTCCTCTTTGAGTCACATCCCTACTTCTCCACATAGTTACCATTTCTCTCAATAGCAATGTTCCACCTTTGAATTAGAGCATATATCCCTGCCCTGTAAAATTCTGTTGACTATTCTTTGAGCCACTTCTTCACTACAGATTACTCACCAGATTTAGCGTCTTCTGACTATCATCTCTTTGGCCCCATGGAAGAGGCTTTGAGAGGCAAATATTATTTCAATGACAAGGAAGGGAAATGAAAACAAAATGGCATATGTTTTGATTCACCCTTTGTATTTTAGGTGATATGATGTTGCTTGAGGTTGTTGCTTGATTCCAGATTTTAAAAAATTTGACAAACCTGCATTTATACTTTACTTTCCTATGTTTATTACAATGTTGATTTCCAAAAAAATCTGACCTCTTCAAGGCTGTTTGCATTTCACTTAGCACTGATACTCTTATAAATCCAACTATTCTCTTTCTAGTTATGGGTAAATAGTAGGGCCGGACCACATGACCTTAAGGTACCCCTTTTGCAATTTCGATTTGTGGGGACATTTTTTTCATTTACACGTCAAAATCCGGTTAATTGTTTACAGACAATTTTTAGAGTTTTTTTTAATTATATAAAACTAACCCTTAACCCTAACCCCTAACAAACAACTGGATTTTTACGGTGTGAATGAGAAAAGTGTCCCCACAAGTTGAGATTGTGGGAGGGGTGCCTTAAGGTCATATGGTCCGTAGGGCCAACCACCTTTTAATCTTGGTATTGAAATTAGTCTAGGAGAAGGAAAAATCTGAATTCAAATCTGCACCTCTATAGAGGGGTAAGACTCCCTCTTCAATACTGCCACCAGTTGGTCATGGGCAGTGACCCGTGATGTCTGAGCGATCTGTGACCTAGGTACTAAATGGATCCATGGCATGAAACACTCCTCTTCGGTCCTTAAGTTAGCTAGACGGATAGTCAGAAAGTCCCCATCTGATCAATTGACTGTATTCTTTAAATTGCTCTTGTGGCAAGCACCCACCCCTTTTTATCATATAGGTTATTGAAGGCAGTGGCTGATAGTCAATCACTAGTATTTATTTATAGAAGGATTGACACTGCCAGGCTATTCCTGACCAAGACATACTACATGATTAGCACCCCAAGACCAAACTTAATTCTGGGACCAGTAACAGTGAGAGAGATTTAATATTAATATTGATGCAATATTATTGTGCAATTCGAAAGAATGGAAGCTGTTTAACATTAATTTTCTGGGCCAATTCTCTGTCAGTTACTGCACTAATTTGATCATGTCTTGGACAGCTGTATTTAGAGAGGAAAAAAATGTAAATGAAATAAGATATAAAAATTATGTTGAGACAGAATTATTCTCGTGAATGGTTGGTATATTATTTAATTACTTTTTCTTCTTAGAGACATACTTGAATAGTGATAGACAAATGAGACAGAATGCAATTATGGCAATTAAACAAAAGATGATTATTGAAGTGATGGTAGATGGCAGTAGCAGCATCATCATCAACAACAATAATAAATATTAAAGGATATTTATAAGTCAGTGACTGACTTAAACTGATTTGGTTTTGAATTAGAGTTTGTAATAGTATACCTAACCAAATCAGTGACTTACTCAAAGGTTTTGGTTTGAAATCCACATTGAAAAGTGCAGCATCCCATTTGAGATTTTACAAGTACAAAGGGCACTCAGCCCTATCGGCTCATATTGCACCTCTGCAAAGGAGTAAGACCCCATTCCCAATAGAGCTACCTGTTGGCCGTGGGTAGTGACCCATGATGTTTAAGGACAGAATCCTGGTGACTGAGCAGCCCATGACATGCAAATCTCCACATTAAGCCCTTGGGCTAGGCGGGTAGTCAGAAAGGCCACCTCTGGTCAATAGGCTAGTCACATCAAGCACTAGCTCCTATATGATTGTCCCGACTTATGGCCAACCACCAATCCTTTTTATCATATAGGTGCTAGAAGGCAGTGGCTGAGGGTTTTATTGTCCTGGGTATTATAACTGCATCTAGTGGTGAGGTTCAAATTCAATGCCATTATCCAGGTCCACTCTAACCCAGAGTGATAGTACCTGTTAGGGTCCCATCTATGGGTTAAATAGATTAAAAAATTTAAAAAATTGAATACCTCAACAAGAATGAATAAAACAAATGGGGATAAAAACAATGTTAATAACTTCTCATGTAGACATATTAAATCTTTTTCTCAATAACAACATTTTATCTTATCAAATGGTTTTCAGCCAGAGCACGTTGGAATCTCAACCATTTACCTTGGTGAATTATCACTAATGTTATTTGATTTCTTGACTTTTTCCTATGGAAGCCATGGACTCAAACAACCCTGAGATCGTAGCCCATCAGTCAAACCAAATGACCTAACATGTTTTTCCAGCAAATATTTTATTTCTACCTGCCAATAACAGATTATGCCCATCTATTATGTATTACAGAAGGAGAAGTAGATTCATGCTTTTCCTAAGGATATTGGTGCATAGTGAACACAAATAGACTTAGTTGGACCAGGTCAATATTCTAAACAGTTCAATTATCAGGTTATAAGTGACATATGATTCAATTATAATGCATGTATCGCATAAATTCGATAATTATAGAAAATATAGTGAATCCCGGCAAAGGATGGCTCGCTAACCGTACAGACTGTTTCAACTTTATTAAATACTAACGACTCCCCTATCACAGGCATAGTCAGAACCAGTACATAGCGAACAATCCCTGCGAAATTAACCTTGTATATATATATAAAAGAAAAATGTTAAATACCGGTTATATCAACAGATATAAAAAAATCTGTTTGGACCATTTCTGTAAGATTTGCAGTCTCATGAAGCCGATGAATATTGGTGGAAATAAATTATATCTATTAATATCACCAGTATTTAAGCCTTTTCTTTGCTAACTTTATTGCTCTGTATATAATTCCACAATTATTGTGCCAATTTTAACATTCCAATGTTGAAAAAAGCCCACTTAGAATATATATATATATTATATATATATATTTCTTAGAATCCTTCCTAACTCCAACTAACCTGTGTGTATATATATATATATATATATATATATATATATATATATATTACCTTCCTTAACCTGTCTCATTATTTAAGACATTTTTATCACTTCTTACAGTCAATCTTGCACTGAGTAACTTCAAAGACAATGACGAACCTGATGCCCTTTATGTTACAGATGTTTTATCTTGAATTAATTAATATTATTAAAGTACATTATTTTAATTTCTTCCCGCCATATGATATTATTATTATTTAATCTTGTAGCTGCCCCACCCAGGAGACTTTTTCTTTTGATTTAGACTGAAGGCAGAAATGGTAACAGGATAGATAGTCTCCATTAGTCGTTTTTTTATGCAGATATTCTTGTTGCAATTTTTTTGTGCTTTTAGTAAAAGAGAAAGCAAAATCCATAGGAAATGAAGAAGACATTTTTTGAACTTGTTTTTCTATTAGATTCTTCAGTTATCTGAAGCCATGATAATAAGGATGAAGAGACAAAGAACAAAATGAGGATAATAAGGATGCTTTCATTATCTCTTTCTTAATATTGCCTTCCTGTTGAGGAGATAGTTTCTTGGAAATAAGAAAATCAGGGAAAATATTTTGTAGTATTATGTTAGTAAAAAATAGGTAAAATAAAAAAAAGGAATATAATTGAATATTTAGAGATTTTTTTTTTTCTGTCAACATTTACCATTACCTATTCCAAATGACGATGATAAGTATAGGAAAGATAAATACTTTTAAAACTTTGGGCATCTACTTTTTTCTCTTTCATTGTTTTTCTCCTTCATTGTTTTTTTCTGTATTCACTTTTTCTCTTTTATTGTTTTTTCTCTGCTTTCATTCCTTCTCTCTACTTTTTCTCTTTCATTGTTTTTCTCTGTATTCATTCCTTCTCTCTACTTTTTCTCTTTCATTATTTTTCTCTACTTTTTCTCTTTCATTGTTTTTCTTTGTATTCATTCCTTCTCTCTACTTTGTTTCTTTCATTGTTTCTCTCTACTTTTTCTCTTTCATTATTTTTCTCTACTTTTTCTTTTCATTGTTCTCTCTACTTTTTCTCTTTCATTGTTTTTCTCTGTATTTTCCTTCTCTCTACTTTTTCTCTTTCATTATTTTTCTCTACTTTTTCTCTTTCATTGTTTCTCTCTACTTTTTGTCTTTCATTGTTTCTCTCTACTTTTTGTCTTTCATTATTTTTCTCTACTTTTTTTCTTTCATTGTTTTTCTTTGTATTCATTCTTTCTCTCTACTTTTTCTCTTTCATTATTTTTCTCTAATTTTTCTCTTTCATTGTTTTTCTTGTATTCATTCTTCTCTACTTTTTTCTCTTTCATTGTTTTTCTTTGTATTCATTCCTTCTCTCTACTTTTTCTCTTTCATTGTTTTTCTTTGTATTCATTCCTTCTCTCTACTTTTTCTCTTTCATTATTTTTCTCTACTTTTTCTCTTTCATTGTTTCTCTTTACTTTTTGTCTTTCATTATTTTCTCTACTTTTTGTCTTTCATTGTTTTTCTTTGTATTCATTCCTTCTCTCTACTTTTTCTCTTTCATTATTTTTCTCTACTTTTCTCTTTCATTGTTTTTCTCTGTATTCATTCCTTCTCTTTCATTGTTTCTCTCTACTTTTTCTCTATCATTATTTTTCTCTGCGTTCATTCCTTCTCTCTACTTTTTCTCTTTCATTATTTTTATCTGTATTCATTTCTTTTCTCTACTTTTTCTCTTTCATTCCTTCTCTAATGTTTTTTTGTTCCTTGTCATGTGTTTTTTTCTTATTTTGTTTTCCTCCTTCTCTTTATGTCTTCTCTTTGTTTCCTCTACTCAATAAGTTTTTGTTTTCTCTTTGTCTCCTCTCTTCTTCCCTCATTCTCTTCACCTTCTTTCTTGGTTTTCTCTTCTCTTTAATTTGTCCTTCTCTTTTCATATGTCCCTCTCTTCTTTGTTTTCTTTCTCTGGTCCTTCTCTTGGTCTTCTTGTCACTTTAATTTGCCCTAATCTTCTCACTATTTTTCTTTGTTCTTTCTCTCTTTCCTTTATTGCTTCTTTTTTCTTATTCTGTTTTCATCATTCCGCAGTTCACATAGCCCTAATACTTGAGAAAGGTATTAATCCAACTACTCTCCCTCCAGCTATGGGTAACCTTGGTTAGGCAACCAGTCTAGGAGAAGGAAAAATCTGAATTCAAACCACTTGGGGTGGTCACTACTATTATAGATTCAATAGACTCAGTCCTAATTATTTATCTATTTCACTAATTTTATTTTTTTTAAATAATAATAACTAATAATAATTTTTCTTCATGCCTTCTTTGTTTCCTCTTTTTCTCTTCTGCACTTCCCTCCTCTTTGTTTTCTCTTTAATTTTTTCTTATCTTCTCACTATTTCCTCTCTTTGTTTTCTTTTTTCTTCCTATCCTTCTGTTTATCTTTAAATAAATCCATCTTTGTTTTCTCTCTTCTTACCTCTTCTTCTTTATTTTCCTTCTTTTGGTTTTCTCTTCACTTTAATTTCTCCTTGTCTTCTCACTTTGTTTAATTTTCTCTTCATATCTCTCAATTTCTCTTTGTCTTCTCTTCCCTCCTTTATTCTCTTACATTCCTCTTTTCTTTTGATTTCTCTTTCACTCTCTCAATCTGTTCTTGTTTTCTCTTCATCTCCTCTTTTGTATTCTTTCATTTTTCTACTTCTTGTATTCTTTTCCATTCCTCTCTTCTTCCCTTCACTCTTAACTTCACCTCTCTCATTCTGTCCTTGCTTTCTCTGTGTTTTCTTGTCACCTTCTCTCCTCTTCCCTCTTATCCTTGTCCTCTCTTTGTTCTTTTCATTTTATTCTAATATAGTTTTTTTTTCACCCTTTTTCCATCCATAATCCTTTATCATTCTGAAATGGAAATGGAGTAGTGTTATTAATTCACTTTTTTTTTAAGGAGTGGAAGACCATCATTCTTTGTTTTATCTATAAAGTTTCAGATGAGCAACTGATAGCCTTCTTCAGATTGGTATCTTCATAAATCCTCTAAATAATTCATAGAATATTCCACTGCAGGTGCCAAGATCAAATTCAAACCATCTAGCATTAAAATAAAAAAGCAGGTGGTAATGATTGAGGAAATGGCAAGGTTGATCAGAAAAAAGTATCTAAATATTTAATTAGAAGAATCTTTACGAGCTGATCAAATACAAATTAAAAGAAAGAATATTACAGATATGATGTTAATATGTGAGGAAAGTTGAAGAGCACACCGGCTGATGGAATTGTTCATGAAATCTTTTTCTTTCTTTTTTTGTTGGCCTGAATCTCAGGAATTAATGCTCTTTCAGAGAGAGAGAGAGAGAGAGAGAGAGACTATTTCACTCACTCTATGAAGAACTCTTGATGGTTTTACTTCTTAATAATGTTGCAGAGTGTTGGTGGAAGTATATCAGAGATGAGGTCTAAAGATAGCATCCAAGTTGACAAGTAAATACAATCTTAATCTCGAGGTGCATTGCATCAAGGGAGATAAAAATTTCTGTCATGTTTTATTCCTTTCACCTACTAAAGATGGAAAAAATGCAGAACAAAAAAAAACAACAAAAAAAAAAAAAACCTTAAGAATCCTTTAGATTCAATTTAGTGAAGCCAATATTTGTTCTCAAACTTTTTCTCAAATTAGAGAGGATCTGAAGAGCTTTGAATAAAAATAAATAAAACATAATGGAAGAAAAGGGTGTTTTTTTTTAATTGTGATATTTGAGCAGATAGAATGTTGAAATAATCACTCATGCACACTATCATAGCTTCCTTTAGGTAAGAAGATTCTTTTTTCTTTGAAGATCTGAGAGAAAGGTGTTGCTAATAGCCTGGTTGTGCCAAGCTAAATTTAATGGGACCATATATATATATATATCAAAGAAAATAAAGTTGTATGTTATATGTATAAATAGTAAAAAAATGAAAACATGAGAGAAAGATCTAGTTGTCTATCTATTTAAAAATATTAGATTACTGTATTTTACAAAATGGAGTAATAAACTATAAAACAAACAACAAAGCTGTTAATGCAAACATGTTCAAATATATAACACATTGAGAGTTGAGATAAAAACCGCCAACTTACCAAAAACAAAACTCTCATCTTGTTTTAGCAAAAAAACATTAAAAAAAAAGTATTTATTGAAATAGAAATAAAATCTTTCCCATAAAAATGATACTAATTACTTTTTTCTTCCATGTTTGATTTAAACCATAAAACACTTTTCAGTGACCACTTGGCCTCATGCCAAGGGATTGGTTTGTGTGAATTAACAACAATTCTAGTTCTTTCAAGTAACAATCTTTATTAAAGCAAAAATATATATTTATAAAATGCAAAAATTAGTGAATTAATACACTTAGGGGAGGTTGTTTTTATATTCTAAATGTTCTGATTCCATAATTTTTTCCATGATTAGTAAAGTCGGTGGTGTGAACTATTTTTGGTATCAACTTGACAGTTGAGGGAGTCAAGACCAGGCAGATTGTTTTGCTGAGGTGGAGAATAACACCTACCATCAGCTCCTCACTTTACTGCACAGATCAAATTACCCAAGCTGTACTACTCATGCAGCTGAGTTGGTGAGGACTGGTATCAAACCTGGTGTTCTCCTGAGCTAAATCAGTCCTTAGTGTTAATTGCATTAAATATTTTCCCTAGATTTTGCTAGTACATATACATTAAGAAAAAGATGCTAAAAGTTTATTTTATCTATCTATATATTAATACACTTGTTATCATCTTACAACAACCTCTGGTTAAAAATCAGGCCATCCAAATCGAAATGCAAAAGTGTAAATCCTGAGTATCTGGTTGGTTGTTGGGATTAAAAAATATACAAAAATAAAATAAAAAAGAACAAACTCCCCTGGGGCCTTGACCAGAAGAACACCTTTGCGCAGGTCTGACAAAAAGGACTGACTCCCACCACCCAAAATAATACCTCGGCCATTCGGACTGAGGATGTAATTGGGTCCAGTTGGTCCTGTTAGCCAGGGAGATTTTTCCTCGCTACAGGCCACTTTGACCTGGTCAATAAAGCCAAACTCATAAAGCCACCTTTTGACTTTGTCTCTTTCTTCCATTAAAATTTTAGAAAAAAGAAAGGGAAGAAAAGGACATGCTACACATAAAAATATAATAAGAAAGTAGGAGTAGGATAGAGAGATAGCACTTATAGATTTCAATCAAACATAAGGAAAAGAAGGAAACAAAGAAAAAGTGTGAGAGAGAATTAAATCAAGATCATTATACGTTTTCCATATTGATCTATTTTGCTCTAAAGTAAATATATCAAACATTGTAATAATTAGATTATCATACTGTGGTATATCCAAAGGTCCTGCTACCTGCTAGTTAAACATTAATGCTGCAAATTTATTTGTGAAAAGATGTTTTAAGCAGCAAAGGATAAATTCATTCCTAATAAAAACACTGACAGTATTACCCACAAATAAGAACACCCCAACCAATCTTATAAGAAGTTAATTTCCTTCTAAACCATAAGCACTAGAAATTTTATTATTTCCAGTTGAGCATTACACAATAAAAATGGATATTATTAGATACTAGAAGCAGCTACCCGGCATTGCCTGAGTAGAGGGACCATTTTTTAAAAAGTTAGTTCTGCTGGTCCATTATTACTGAATCATGAGTTGGATGCTTGCAAGATGTCCCATTAAAACCCCCACATAAAAAAAACACCTTGCATTGTTCCAGCCACTCTGAAAAGAAAAATTAATGTCTCCTATTTACAATATTGAATGCAAAAAAATAAAATTCTATGCTGTTATCATTTAAATTTTATTTTTTAATTATCTTCATGAATATAAATCAAATCTTCATAATAACAGTGACTTCACCAGAGATACAAAAACACAGTGAAACAAATTATCTATACGTATATAAAGGACAGTTGTGTGTATGTATGTCCAGAGGAAACTACAAAAATAGAAAATAGTAACATTAACTATCATCAGATCTGGCTTTTTGAGTAAAAATAATTTGTTCCACTGTGTTTTTGTATCTCTGGTGAAGTCACTGTTATTAAGACAATAAGCAGTTATTTAAAGGCTGATATAACAAATATTCATTTGAAATAACTTCTTTTGAAGGGATGTACTTATTTTGATATATATGCTTTAAATTTATTTACTTTTTCTTTTCATAGTTTCAATGCTGTTTAATATCCATTTTAATTGTATAATTTTCCATTAGAAATAAGAAAATCCTTTGTACCTTTGGTTTAGAAGAAAATTAATTTTTTAAACATTGGTAGGTATGTACTTATGTATGCTACTGTAAGCTTAAATATAATAGATACTGTAAGTTTAAGTATAATAAACAAATATGAGAAAAAAACCCTTTGTATCATATAATGCCCTTTGCAGTCTGATTAAATAAATAATGAATATAATAATTTGAATTTATTTATATAATTAATAAATAAACTACAAATAATTAGAAAAACAAAATTATGAATTAAAGATTCAGATTACTATTTTTCCTGAAGGGTTTGCCATATGCTTAACAAGTTTATAGCCAATTTTTGATTTCTTATCCAGACTTAACGCATGACATAATCATAATAAAATTTACAGTTTAATTGATATTTAAGCTCATAAAAATTAAATAGAGTTTTCCTTTGTTTGTTGAAGTTGTGGAGAAAAGTCATTTTTAGATTTTGAAAAGGAAATCTTCAATAAAATATCTTTGGTTTTCCTGATTACCTAAAAGTGGATGAGTCATGACTAGGTATTTTTGTTTAAATGTTCAATCTATATAAGTTCGTTGATAAAGACCTCTTGAGCTTTTTGCAACATTTTATTTCATCTATGAAGCTAAATTTGAGTCCCATTATCTGTAAATGGAAATCAGAGCCACTTGTTCCTTTTGAGAGAGTTGTTATATCTCTCTCCAAACTTAGAATATTAAAGCAATCCTCTTTATTTTCTCTCTCGTGCTCAGTCAAGTTATCGTTGCTGACTGCCTTTGTTATTTCAAATGATGCTTCAAATTTCCTCTTTATGAAGAAATTGGCATTTTCACAAGTAGGCATATAAATATCTACTTTAATTTTGTATTTTTACATTTGTTGTTGATTAGCTTATAATATCATGTCTACCAGTGTAATTAATTTCAGAGTTCCACTTTAGAAAATGTAGAAATATGAACCATGAACTTTAAGGTAAACACTTTTTTCTCATCACTGATTAACAAAGGAGAATATATTGCATGACTAGCATAGTTTATGTATAAATTAACAATTAGGCCTAGGATCAGAGTGTTGTATCTGTGCACTCCGCCTGGTTAGCTCAGTCGGTAGAGAGTTCGGCTAGAAACCGCAAGATTTCTAGTTCGATAGGGCCCTCACCAACTCAGCGTATGATTAAGGTAAAGTAAGGAGCTGACGGTAGGGGTGGCGCTCCACCTCAGATGCCAAAACAAACTTCTTGGTCTAGCACTAGTGAAAAGGGGGATAGACTCCCTCGCTGATTGGCTGATACCGACTTTAGGACACCCTGACGACTTTATTTTACTGCCTAGGATTTGAGCATAGCTTTCCAATCTTTGGTTAGTTAGTTTGTTGGTATTTAATGACAGATCAACCCTTGTGGATTATTTGATGCCAAATCTTTTTCTTTTCATATAAAGGATTTATTTAAGCTTCATCTGCAATAAATTGGTAGAAATAATTTTTATGTTAGATTTTTCATTAGCTTCATGTGTATCAACAAATTGGTAAAAATAAATTTTTATTAATTTCATCTGTATCAATAGATTAAAAGAACCAACTACATAAGTATCTATAAACTGGTGATTTACACAAAACCTTATAGCACATATATGATGAGGAGAGAAGTGCATGGTGCAATGGTTAGTTAAAGTTAAAGTCATTGGAAATGGACTTGTCGCGCTGAGTTCAAATCACTTAGCGCTAATACCCTTGGGAACCTTACTTAGGCAAGCGATCTAGGAGAAGGAAAACTGAATAAGAAATTACCCTTTTTCACATCCTGCTCGGTTGGTAAATATATATATGATAAAGATGGTTGGGTGTTTGCCATAAGAACAATTTAAAGAATATGGTTGGAACAATCATATAGATTCTGGGACTTCTCTGACGACTCGTCTAGCCCAAGTAAGGGCCAAAGTTGTATGTTATGGGACCACTCAGCCAGCACAATCTTGTCCTCAGGCATTATGGGTCACTACCCACAGCCAACAAGTAGCCCCATTGGGGTCAGGCTTTCTTACCCCTCTGCAGTTGGTACATTCTACAGTCCCAGCCAATAGAGTGGTCCCTAATATTCAGTCTGAGTGTAGTGTCACTTCCTCACTATGATATAGATATGAAAGTACAATAAGAAAACAGGATTATAAGAATAAATTAACTCATATAATTATTTTAACATGTCTGTGTAGCTTTAAATTGACAGAATTTGACCTAAAGTTTTAGCTCAGTCAGTAGAGCATTTGGCTAGAAACCATGAGGTTCCTACTTTGATACCGGCTCTCACCAACTCAGCATATGAGTAGCACAGGATTTGTGAAATAAAGTAAGGAGCTGATGGTAGGTGTGGTGCTCCACCTCAGATGCTAAAATAATCTCCTTGGTCTAGTGCTAGTGAAAAGGGGATAGACTCCCTAGCTGATTGGTTGATACCGACTTTAGGCCACTCCAACAACTTTACTTACTTACTTAAATGGAGTTACCACACCAATTATTAACTAGAATTAAAATTGAAGAGTATTAGTAGTAATCTTCAATATTTTTAAAACAAGAAAACAACTGTATGGATAATGGACAATGAACAAACAAAGGAAATTGCATGGGATGACCTAAGAAGAGGAAATGGTCTCTTCTCTTAATAGCAACACAAAATACTATCATAAGTAGTAATTATATTAAGACAAAAATTAGTAATATGCAGGATAGCAAGTGTAGATTATCTGGTGATAGATAAGACAGTTAATGCAGTAAACTGGCACAAAAGGAATACAAGACTTGACACAACTGGATGCGAAAGGTGATTCACTGGTAGTTGTGCAAGAGATTAAAATTTGGCCATGCTGACAAATGTAAAAACCAGAATTTGTCTTATTAAATGAGATACATAAAATTCTCTGAAACATTGAGATACAAATGGAACACTAAATCTCAGCCAGTAGACCAGACCTTGTGATCTAGTGGATTTTGATGTTCCAATAGAATGAAAATAAAAAAAAGCAAAAAGTTAGACAAATTCTTGGATCTTGCCAAAGATCTGAAAAAGTTGTGGAACATTAAAGTGATGGTGCCTTTGGAATGGTCCTAAAAGGTCTGAAAAAAAGACTGAACTGGAAATCTGAGATAGAATCAAGGCCATCCATATCACAATACTGTTAAGATCAACTAGAATACTTAAAAGGGACCTGAGCAGACTTGCTGTCACTCACACTTCAATGAAAAAACACCAGGTAAAACTCGAGGGAAAAAATTGCAAGGAATAATAATAATCTATACATATATAAAGGGCAGTTGTGTGTATATGTATGTCCAGAGGAAACTTTGAAAATAAAACAATTAACGACAAAGTAAATATATATACAATTAAATATCACCAGGGCTTGGTCTTTGAGCAAAAATAATAGATTTGATTTATATTCGTGAAGATAATTAAAAAATATAATCTAAATGATAACAGCATGGATTTTTTTTCATTTAATATTTTAGATAATATATATTAACATTTCTTTTCAGAGTAGCTGGATCAATGCAAGGTCTGTTGTTTTATATAGGGATTTAAATGGGGCATCCCATGAGGATTCAACTCACGATTTAGTAATAATGAATTTGCGGGACTAACTTAAAAAATCCCCCTCTACCCAAGTGACGCCAAGTAGCCGCTGCTAGTAATGAATAAATAAATACTGACATAACATTTGTCTGTTTTTGCTTTAGCTATTGCCCTGCAATTTACCCATAGCTGGAGGGAGAGTATTTGGATGGATACCTTTCCCAGGGATATTAGCACTATGTGAAATGCAAACAGCTTTGTCCAGCATTTGAACTCATATCAACGAATCCATTTCCTGTGACTCTAACCATTACACCACGCGCCTCCATAAGGTCACAAGTATAGGGGCATCCAGTGAGGATCAAACTTGCTATTTTATTCAATAGTAATTCAGTGGACTAGCTTGCTAACCTTTACACCATGATGTATGTATTTACCCAACCCGTTCGCCACAGGTAGGATGTGACACAAGGTTGCAAGTATAAGGGCATCTAGTGAGGTTGAAACTCACTATTTAGTAGCAATGGATCTGCGAGACTAGCTTGCAAACCATTAAACTACAATGGGACGCCAACTTGCCATTAAAGTATCTTACAACTGAGCAAATACGAAGGTTGATATTTATGTAGGTCGTTGTATACTTTGTAATTGAGCTATAAAAGGAATCAATATAAGCATCATAGTCTTCAGACCTTTTAGTCTTCTTGGCACGTTTTTTAGGACCTTGTCCGTTTTTAATGTCATTTTCGTTTTTTATCTTCTGTTTTCTTTTTGGTCAGTACAATGGTGTCATTCAAGTCATTGTTTCTAATTTTGATTCTCAGAATTGGGCCACTATTCTTGCCTTACATTGGATTAATCTAAGCTGAACCAAAATGGACATCTGTTATATATGCAAATGAGAAGCAAACTACAAATTCAAATTAGTCTAAAACAAAACAAAAAGAAACCCCCCCAAAAAAACAAAGAAGAATTATTTCCTTGGAAATAAAACACGAAATGTCTGGACAAAATATCTGCAGAATCAAATGAAAACAAGGGACAATGAAAATTTATTTTAGACATTTTTATTGAGCCTTTATTTGTAGAATGTGACCAAGCAATAATGGCTTCTTTGACATCAAAGTTTTTAATAGCCTAGCAAGATACTGAGTGGTTTTCTTTTGTTTTGAGCATCAGAGATAGCATTATTTCACTGGGGAACAAACTCCTCATGAAATTGGTTGTAAAATCATTAACAATGAGAGAAAGCAGCAATTCTAACGGAGTGATTCATTATATCGATTGCAGCATGTTGCCCATTTCCTAAAAATATCAGTTGTAAAATTAGTTATTGCAATTCTATTGTTTAAGTTTTTCTTTCTTTCTTTTAATCAGGGCCATAATTCCTTTTGATTACAAATATTTCTCATGAACTTTGTAAGTTAGTTGAACTGAAAAATACGTGTGTCATTCAGTTGTGAGCTAATATGAGTTTATATCAGTCCCTGAGTGAGTTATAGTGAATTATCAATTCTATCCGTTAAGTTACAAGTGCAAAATAATTCAGCAATGAATATCGTTGAGAATACATTTCAAAAACTAGTTTTAATAATACCTTTAATCAATGTAATTATTTTATCAAATTAGTAGACACAAATCAGAATCTTAACTGATGAGATAGAATATTATCTACAGGAATTATATACTAGGGTGAGTCAAAAGATATGCAATATTTTGGTAATGAAAAGCACTATAAGAATTGAAGTGTCTGGTTCTTATAGTATGTTAAAAAGCTCAGAGTAACCTTCAAGCATAGGTGAATAAATGAATCCAAATAAAGAAGTATAACATAACAACACTGATATTATTGTCTGAGCAAGTAGAACAATGATATACAAAACAGATAGGATGAGAGTCCTTTGGAAGTACGAAAGAGTTCTTACTGATAGTTGGGAGGAAAATCCCCCACTTAATAGATTTGTTTGTTTGTTTTGTTTTACGGCATATCAACCTCAGTGGGTCATTTAATGCCGATAAAGTTTTGAAATAAATCAATTCTTAATGGATAATACAATTTTTTTATAAATACATTTTTCTATTTAACCATAGATGGGACCCTAACAGGTACTACCACTCCGGGTCAGAGTGGACCAGGGAGCAATGGTGATGAAGGGTGCTCCACATTCCCCAAACCTCCAAAACTGGAACCTCACCATCAGATAGAGTTTAACGTCATTCCCAGGACATGTAGACCCGCAGCCACTGCCTTCTAGCACCCATATGATAAAAAGGGGTTGGGGCTTGCCATAAGGGCAATAGGGTTGGGAAAATCATATAGATGCTAGGGCTTGACTTGACCAGCCAATTGATTGGAGGGGGGCCTCTCCGACCACCCGTCTAGCCCAAGATAGGGCCAAAGTGGAGTATTGCATGTCATGAACTGCTCATCCACCTGGGCTCTATCCTTAAGCATCACGGGTCGCCACCCACGGCCAACAGGTGGCCCAATTGGGGGAGTCTTACCCCTCTGCAGAGGTGCAGTCGGTGCATTCTAACGCCCCAGCCGACAGGGCGGCCACTTAATAGACAGAGACACCTTGAAAATAAATAAATAATCTATCAGTCAAGAGTGGTTTTCTATTGTTTATGTTAGACTTATAGGAAATAACCCTATATTGTTAATTATTACACCACACTAAGTGCTCTTGCAGTTGTAATTTAATTGAACTTAGGACATTGTTTCCTGTTTCTTTTTTTTTTTTTTTTTTAAATAGGATTGGAGTTTTGGAAGAATTCAACATTTCTCTTTTTGTCCTTTTGAGTCAGACATCTAACTTCATGTAATTACAGACAGACATTCATTATTTCTATCATTCTCAGTACAGAGCCATCAAAATATTTGGGAATTAAAGTATGTGTAAAGTATGTGCCATGATTATATTTACTGCTGTAGATAAGAAGAGTGCTTTATGATTTGAGAAGGTGACCAATCAAGATTTTTGGAAGCAGATGTTGACTTTGGGTTGCACAGTGCACCATAAACACACTAAGTACAACTTTTATTTCAATTGGTCTGTCAATGATGGTGCCCCATTTGTTGTACAATTAAGTGAAATATCTTCCTCTTTAAAACAAATTCTAAAATACCGACACCTTTTTATACATTTTATCTTGCAAACTTTCAGCTCTGACAAAATGAACATAAGCAAGGAACCAAGATTTATTGCCTCAATTAGTAGAGCACTCAGAAATCTCAAGGTTCCGGGTTTGGTACCAGTCCCCACCAACTCAGCACATGAGTAGCACAGCTTGGGTAATCTGATAGCTGAATATCTATTTTAAAATTCTGGTTTCAATCAAGACATCTATCCATGCTGACAGTATAGATTTCCTTGACTCCCTCTTGCTTATCCATCCCTATTAGTGAATGTAAGTTTGTACTGGTTGGTCAGTATTGGTGTATCCATGTATAGGAATCCATAGAACATTACTTATGAGTTTGCATTGCTTATTCAACAGTGCCCAATATCTTACTTGGGAATTAAGTGGCTGTACAACTAGCTTTTTCTCTGAATGTTTGAAATAGACTTGAATATATTATGCGCATTATTTCGACTCTTGTCCTCATTTTCATTGTTATCTGTACAACGTTTCGGCCTTCTTTAGGTATTTCTTGTCGGACTTGGGCACCTTCTTTTTGGATGATAATTAACACAGCTTAATGCCTCTACCCCAGCTATGGTTAGCGGAATGAGAACAGGATACCCCTGTGGACTGAATAAAGGGTTCAGTTCAAAGTTTCATGATGGCTCCCGATTATGAAAAGAAGGTTCCCAAGTATGACAAGAAATACCTGAAGAAGGCCGGAGGGCAATATTGGCCGAAACATTGTACAGATAACAATGCAATGAAGATGAGGACAATAGTCCGAACAATGCAGATAATACTAATCTAGCTTTTTCTCCAACTGTTTTGTTAGAGTTCATGTGGTGATAGTACTGACATGGCTACAGGCTACAGAATTCCAGTTTTATTTTATCAGGGAGATCAAATTTCCATATGGTCAATTCTCATTATGTTGTTCAGTAATGTATTGTACATACATAACAAATGGTATACCACAATGAGATTTTTATTAGAACAATACACTTTAAAGAAAATTAATATTTTAGAATAAAAAAAATTTCTAGTTCATTTTGTGCTGATTGTAATCTTTAATCCTCCACATTCTAATAGATAACTATGAAATAATTAACTAATTAAAATCCTTAAATCAAATCCCTTCTAAATAAAAAGTTCAGTATCATCATGTGTCCTGAGTATGATACTAAATTGTATCTGGTGGCGAGGTTCCAGTTCTGAGGAGTGATGGCAATAAAGTGGTGAGCCAATACTTTATTGCCATTACTCCCAGGTTCACTCTGACTCAGTGAGGTAGAAACTGTTAAGGTCCCATCTATGGCCCAATTAGATCTGTAATTAATTAATTAAATTATCTGCATTAGATAGGAATACTTGAAATCATATAAGTATGTGGAAAGTATATGTATTGAGAATAGTTACTTGATGTTCCAATTATTTACAATTTATTATTATTAGTTACTTGGAATTGAATAGTTGAAAATTATCAGCATTAGATAGGAATACTTGAAACCATATAAGTATGTGAATGTGAAAAGTAAAGTTGACAGGGCAGCCTAAAGTCGGTATCAGCCAGTCAGCGAGGGAGTCTATCCCCTTTTCAATAGAGCTAGACCAAGGAGATTGTTTTTTAGCATCTGAGGTGGAGCGCCACACCTACCATCAGCTCCTTACTTTACCACACAGCTCCCTGTGCTACTCATATGCTGAGTTGGCGAGGACCGGTATCGAACTAGGAACCTTGTGGTTTCTAGCCGAACGCTCTACCGACTGAGCTAACCCGGGTATTAAGAATAGTTACTTGATGTTACAATTGTTTAGCCATGATTATTATCATTATTAGTCACTTTGAACTATATAATTGCTTTTTATATTTGATGCTATAATTCTTTACAAAGGATTATTAGTAGTAGTAAAGTTAAATCATACAGTTACTTGAAAAAGAAAAAAAGGATTGACTTTGGCATTAAATAACCCAACAAAGATTGAAATGTTGTAAAACCAACCAACCAACCTACCAACAATATAATCATTGACTGTTGTTATAATGGAAATGCAACAAGTTCATGGGTCATTGAGTGTAAAGTTAGATTCTCAAACTTAATGAATTTTCTTTGGTCTTATAGTGACACATTAAGAGAAATATTTGGATTTTTATGAAGAAGCCTAGAATTTTTGAACTGACAGGGAATAATTTAGAGAGAATATTGCTAAGTGATTTCTCATTTTATTATTAATATAATATACTTGAATGATATCTCATCAAAAGTATTTCATTTGAAATTCATTGAATGAATATGTCACAAAAGCTGAAAGTTAACATTAATTTAGAGTTTCATTACAACAAGTGTAAGAAACAAGAAAATGTATTGGTAGACATTATGAAGCCAGGTAAATAAGAATTCAATGATAATTATAGTAGGTGTCTGATTTATATCTTTGTTAATTGGTTGTAGTCAGTCTCTCTTATGAGTTGGTTCTGAAAAGTTCTTATCCTGACCAAGAGCATGAAATGTACATGCCATTCCACAATTCAACACATTGTTTCTCAAATTTCTATAACAATTAAAAAAAAATCTATTATTTACCTTTATAAGTGGAATGTGTGATTCTTATGATACATTAGAAGGCTTAGAGTAATGTAGGTGAAAATATAACTAAATGAATCCGAACAAAGAGGTACATATAACAACAAATACAGACTTTATTGTCTGAGCATGTGTAGAATGACATACATACAAAAACAGATAGGGCTAAAGTCCTTTGGAAGAAAGAAAGTGTTCATGAAGAGTAAAAGAGTCACTTACAGGTAGTTGGGGGGCAAAGTCCCCCACTTAATGGACAGACACACAACGTGTGTAGCCCATTGAGAAAGAGAGTAAGGAATTCCTGGGCTGCTGTTTCAATACCCAGTCAGTTGTGTCACCTATTGGCAAAACCCTCCGGTAAGGAAAGATAACCCTTTTGGACACAAGTCCATCCATCTCAGCAGGGGCAGATAATCACTACACCTTTATAGCTGGGCTGAGAATTTTTAAGCTCCCTCTTGAATGCTTTAACATAATTTTCATATGTTACACTAAGTAAAATTTCATTATGATTCATGACTATTCGTCTAGTTGCTCTTTGGCCGAGGCTGTAGAATATGCTGACTGCACCTCTGCACACCAGTTAAACCCACTCACCACCTGTTAGTGGCAACCTGTAATACCTGATATTTGAGATGCTGTTCAACATCTTCGCCTTGTTAAAAAAAATATAATCATACATCCAATGATTACAACAATAAGTGCTACAAATTTTAAGTGGAGTTTAACAGGTTTGATTTCAGAGTTTTCTTTTCTTAGACTAGTTATCATAGCTAAAGAGCTCAGTCTGCTCTACAATTTAACCATAGCTGGATGTATACCAAGGTTCCTAGTTCGATACCGGCCCTCACCAACTCAGCGTATGAGTAGCACAGGGATCTGTGCAGTAAAGTAAGGAGCTGATGGTAGGTGTAGCACTCCACCTCAGATGCTAAAATAATCTCCTTGGTCTAGCACTAGTGCAAAGGGGATAGACTCCCTTGCTGCATCATGAGCACCTTGTTTGTTATTTATTTATTTACCACAAAACCTAAACAGTGAGTGATACAGCCTTTTTCTCATCAGGAAAACTTCTCCACTCCTTTTCCCTGCATGAATTTAACATACCGACATTAGGCCACCCCGACAACTTTACTTTTTTTATATGAAATGCAAAGAGCCTTGTCTAGGATTATTAGAACTTGGGTGGCCATGTCCATTTTCTACAATGATAACTGTTACACCATGAGCACCTTGTTTGTCATTGATTTATTTACCACAAAACCTAAATGGTGAGTCTTTTTCTCATTGGGGAAACTTCTCCACTCTTTTATCTCCCCATTCCCTGCATGAATTTTAACACATATAAATTATACCATTTGTTAGATATCTATCTTGTCCATTTATCTTTGTTATGTAGGTAACAAAAATATTAAAAATTGTAGCAATGATCACATATTTTTCTTGTAAAAAAAAATTCAACGATATTGCAATAATTAAAGTATCTTCTTTGAAGTTTTCTTTGTAAGAAAATAGCATAAAGTTGGTTATAGAAAAAATAATTACTTCTCTTGTCATCATACAAATTTGAATTTGATTACACAATGATTGATGTCTGCTGATGATAGAGAGAAAAAAATCAACTATAAATAAAAACATCTTTCAAACAAAGTAGCCATTATAGAAATATTGGAATTGATGAAAATTAGTTAATTTAATTAATTAGTTAAGATCTATTAACTTCCATTCACGAAACTTGAAACCACTTTGATAAAAAAAAATATTGCTTTGAATTAGTAAAATCCATTCCAAAAGAATTAAGGCTGCCATAAAAGCTTAAGGGGCAACCAAGCATTAATTTTATTTATTTATTTTTTATTATCAAGAATTCCATAATATTTTTTCTTCTGTATAGCTTGCAAAAAAGTTAGATTATTTGAATTAATGATATAAATTTATTTAAGGTATTTTATAAAGCCAGAATGTTCAGATATTAAGGAAAAAATATTTTGTGCCTTATCTGTTATTAGTTTATTTACTGCTAAATAGAAAACCAAGGGAAACATCATTGTGCTAATTCTATAATGTTTTACGCTAACAATTAAGATATTATAGAAATGTTGGAGTTGATAATGAAAATTAGTTAATTCAATAATTACTTAAAAGAATTTTGGATAAGTATCACTTACCTTTTATTTAGAATATGATGAAAAATACAGTCTTCAGTCCCTTTTCTTTTTTCAAAATGATGAAACCTTGCTTGAATTTTTGAGCATTCATGAGACATCTGAAGTATGAATGAGAAAAGAAAAATCATAAGAATAACAGAAAGTAAGAAAAAAAAAACAACAGAAGTTACATGACTAATTGATAATGGATGGAAAAAAATGGTAGAATTTGTTTGGAATTTCATAATTAATGGTTAACATCAGACTCACTCTTGGTGAATGAGTTTTGGGCCAAAATGAATATTTCTTTGCTACCATAGGTCTGTACGAAATACGAAAAAAAAAAAAATTAAAAAAACAAACTCCCATGGGGCCTTGCTTTACACATGTTTGACAAAAAGGACTGACTCCCTTCCTCAAAAAAGATACCTCGGTCATTCAAACTGAGGTCGTAATTAGGTCTAGTTGGTCCTATTAGCCAGGGAGATTTTCCCTCACTACAGGCCACTATAACCTGGTCAATAAAACCTAAGTCATAAGGCCACCTTCTGCCTTTGTCTCTTTCCTTTCTCGTGCCTTTTCATTCCTAAGTTCCATTTCAGCGTACCAACCCAGAAGAACAAAGAACCAAGCTTTTATTGGGGTTAAGATTAGTACCAACGACACTAACCTGGGCCCAAATGAATGTTTCTGTGGTACCATAGGATTCCCTTACTCTTCTAATTATTTTCTGTTCCCAAGAATCAAGGCTTACCATTTGGAAACGGTTGAGAACACACAAGTTCTGACAAACAAATTTAAGACTGTGTCAGACTGTTTCCAGGAGAGAGAACAATGTCTTCATCAATATATTCCTTCCCAAGGAAACTTTTTCATTTTGAAATACTGATTTGTAATTAAGTTAATAACATTTTTACACTCTCATTACTCAGTATATACCTTTGTATATAAGCATACTAGCCAGCATATTTACAATTATAATTTGTATTCATATGTCTTGTGTAAGTAACATTGCATGTTTGATCTGAAAAGTTAGTTTTAAATATGAACGAAAATTATTATTATTCATTTTTTTTTTTTATACATATTCCATTTTTATTTATTTACAAGCAATAGGGTAGGGATCTGTTGCTGCAAATACCTATGTTTATGATACCTATTCCCATGGAGGATGTAGTTTATCATGAACTACAGGTGTTTTTCATTTTCTATGACTTCCTTCATTGCACAATTGCATGTGAAAAAAAAACAGTTTTCTTATATTGTTGTTTTTTTTTAAAGATTTGGGAATGTTCTCCAATCTTTCTTCTAAAATAAAAAAAGGCAAGTAGAATTAAGAAAATGAAGGATAATACTACTCATAATGATTGAAGAAGATGAAGGATAGTCTTTTATTTTATTTAGTCTACTAATCTCCAATTAATACTATTAAAGAGAGAAATTAGTTGAAGAGATCACTAATGAGAACTGAGCCTATTCTAGTAGTGACCATCCAAGTGGAGTTTTACAGGTTTGAATTCAGAGTTTTCCTTTTCCGGTTGCCTAACCAAGGTTAAAGAACAAAGTCTGCCCTACGGTGTACCCATAGCTGGAGGGATAGTAGTTGGATTAATACCTTTTTCAAGGGGATTAGCGCTATGTGAACTGTAGCTTTGTTCAGGATTTGAACTCGGGTTGATGAGTCCATTTCTAATGACATTTCTAATGACTCTAAACATTAGACCATGTGCCTCATTAATACTAGTCAAAATTCAAAATTATTAATAATAAAGCAACTAGAATTGTAGTAATAAAATCAAAATTTATTCAATAGTGACAGTCTAAATTTTTCCCCCCAGAATATGCCTGAAAGTCGGCTCCATAAGCGTACCAAATTTGATGAAAATCAGTTGAGCAGTTTACTCATTTATAAAATACATGCATATACAGACAGTTCTTATATATATATATATATATATATATATATATATATATGAAACTTCTAAAAAAATATACATTTAAGGGAGGTTTGTATTATCAAAACAATACTTTGCCGAATGTCTGGATAATCTTGTATGATTGTTGTTTTTTTTTGCAAATGTCAAATATTTTGTGATTGTTGATATTTAAAAAAAATTGTTTCTAAATGATTGTTTTGTTTTGTTTTGCAGGAAAATTCTTTCTATACTGAATGGAAACAAGGTAACAATTTAATCAATGATCAAATAATTTTTTTAGTTAAATAATATTGAGAATTTCATTAATTCATATTAATCTGATATATTTTGCCAGACTATTATTTAAATACAAGAGGAACAAATTTAAAACCAATCATTATGTAAAATTTAACATAAAAACAATTTTTCTATGCATGTACATTTATTTGTAAAAACTTTTTGAATAAATATTTTTGTGATACTGAATATCTTGAGTTGCTTATTATTTTTGTCTAATTAAATGCATTTAATTAAATGCATTTAATGATGATGACAGCCTGAAGTTTCAATGTTTATTCCCAACATCCTCAGAAGCAAATAACTGAAAGGAAAAATAGAAACATACAATATGACATGAAAACAATTATGTCTTCAATGTTTCTTTTATTTCCATTCAGCTAAAGAAAAAAAAAATCAATGAAAAATTGTTGTGTTTTGTTAACCTGGATTTATGGCAGAAAATGTGTGCCAAGGTCGCTTGATTGACAAGTGACACTGTAAACAGAGATGTTTATCTTTTGAATTTTTAAATACAGATTCTCAGGCGAGGCTGTCAACATGTCAACTTGAGTGGCATATTAGCCACAAGATATATACACAATATTTTCAACTATAAAACCGGATAAAAACTCATTATTGAGTTTTTACATGGCTCATGTTCAGGTGATCCTGTATTGATACATCTGAAATCTGTTGAATTCAAAACAGTCACACCTGAAGATCGATCATTTTAAACTCAAATTCCTGAGTTTTTATCACATTTTATTCTATTTGATATTTGAAAATATTGTGATATTGCTTTGGATTTTTGTGCATGTAACACTGTATTTTACTGATTAAAACACTTTAAGTATTAATTTTTAATTGCATCACTATATATATATATATATATAATTAATTAAAAAGCTATCAGCATCACTGTATATATATATATATATATATATATATATATATATATATATAATGTATATAATGAATAGTGAATGAAAAAATGAGAAAAGTATTTGCATGGAAAGGTGCTTTATTAGCATTGGCTAATAAAGCAGAGCAGATTTATAATCAATGGTAATATTATGGTTTCACACTCATAACTTAAAGTTTCATGGTAATCCAATCATCAGATGAGATCAATGGTTGAGATGTTTAAAAACCAGTCGTGAAATGGTTGAGATGTTAAAAACCAAATTTTTTAGCGTTTATATGAAGCGTTTTTCACACGATGGGAAATGTAAAGCTAAAAATTGTTTTTTTTTAAACTGTGGCTGTGTATATTACAAAATACAAGCAATAACTTATTAAATAAGAGTAGTGAACTCGTTTCGAAATGTGGGCATTTGAACAAATTTTTTCTCTCACTTACCACCTGACCCTAATTGATCCCTGAATTTTCGCTCTCCTTTTATTTATTTAAAAAAAAAATTCATCTGAACACCGCGTGCATTAACACCAATGCAAGTTTGTTTGATTATAATGTTTTTTAAATACAAATTTAACATCATGACATTACATCATGTGAACACAAGCCACAGTTTTAAAAAAACAATTTTTAGCTTTACATTTCCCATCGCGTGAAAAACGCTTCATATAAACGCTAAAAAATTTGGCTTTTAACATCTCAACCATTTCACGACTGGTTTTTAACATCTCAACCATTGATCTCATCTGATGATTGGATTACCATGAAACTTTAAGTTATGAGTGTGAAACCATAAAATTACCATTGATTATATATATATATATATATATATATATATATATATACAGTGATGCTGATAGCTTTTTAATTCAATGTGTCCTGGGATGCATAGATTTAATTTGAATGGGGCCCAACTAAAGTTTCTTAATAATTTCCAAGAAAATATTGAAATGTATTTACAGTTAGCTGGAAATTGTGTTGGAAGAAAAAAAAACACTAGGATGCAGGGATACGATTTTTCTGCATCCTTTTAGATTTTTATGCATCAGTGATGCGTACATATCAGTATCTGTGTGTGTATATATATATATATATATATATATATATATATATATATATATATGTATATATGTATATATGGAGTGAGAGATTTGGTTGGATTGAAAGGAGCATCAGACCAAGAAAGAAAGTCATCACAGACCCTGGAGACAAAAGATGAACCAAAGAGAGCCTCAAAGGAGACCAGAGAGATGACAAAAATATCAAATACAAATCTTTAATGACAAGTGACTCTTGAAATTCCATTTTTCCAAGAAACCCAAAGGAGATAGACAACGAGAATGTGTTTAAAGAAATGGTTGCTGTGTGTACACAATCTATTGATTTTGAAAGTTTGACAGCAAGTGTAGAATTTGAAATATTTGAATTCTAAAGTTAACTGGTATTTCATTAGAAGTCTCATGGAAAATAACAAGTAATATGATAGATAAGACCTGACATCTGGATAACCTTTTTAGCAGTTCTCTGGTTGGTTTAGTCATGTCTGTTAACTCTAGTTATTTAGCTAACTTACTCAGGTAAGTTAGCTAAATAACTAGAGTTAACAGACATTTCTTCATCCTTTATGGTTGAGCTGAAGTGGGTTTTGGGTGAAGAAAGACATCAAAAATAAATTAAGTCTTTGTGTTCATTAAAATAAGAACCAACAAGAAGATGGACACAGAGATGAAGAAACACCCAAGCCAACCAAAGAAGAACAGAAGAATCAGACCAGCATGGAAGATAAGGATAAGAGCATACAACAGTTGGTGATTCTTATCTTCTTGCAATATTTGTCACCATAATCAGAGTCTTCTATGTAACAAAAATATCTTACAGATTGAATTTGTTTCTAAATTCAATCATTTTTTATGGTAAAACAAATAATCTAGTAAAGTGGATAAAAGTTACCTGCAAAATTATTCCAGTCCAGTTCATTTATGTGCAAGAAGCTTGATGTACAATTTTGGGTTGAGCCTGGTAAATTAGTTTAACCAACATGTCTTTTCTCAATGACCTAATCTTTGTTGGCAGTTTTCAATGGAAAAATACTTTAACATTCTATTTGCCTCAGAAGAGAAATATACTTATAAAAGTTAAGAGGTAGTAGATAAAAAGTAGAAAAAAGAATAGAATAGAAGATGATAAGAGAGAAGAAACAAAAGAGACATAAACCAGAATAAGAAAAAAAGACTGGCTATTGAATCATAGGTACTCAACTTGGCTCAATCTGGCTCAAGGTGATTTTTGAATCATAATTACTCAATCTGGCTCAAGGTGATGATACTGAATCACTGATCAGGGATCAAATTCATTAGAAATGAATGTTGAATCATAATTACTCAATCTGGCTCAAGGTGATGATACTGAATCACTGATCAGGGATCAAATTCATTAGAAATGAATTTTGAATCATAATTACTTAACTTAGCTCAATCTGGCTGAAGGTGACAATGCTGAATCACTGATCAGGGATCAAACACATTAGAAATAAACAGCAGAGATTATCTTATTGCTGACAAATACTCATATTAGATCTTTACCAAGTTTGGTTTAATCTTACACTAGGTTATTAGCTGACCTTTTCTTACTAAGATCAGCCTCATCTCACACAAGGTCAATATCTATTTATTAATGAGCTTTTATCTATCATTCATGTGTGCCACAAGTGGAAAGAGAAGAATGATATTTATATAACTACATAAGAGGAAAGAAAGAGAATAAAAAAACGACTGTGTTTGCCTTTCAGCTTTGCCACCATCTATAACCCTACTATTCTATAAGAATTTATGCTTCCACACATTACTGGCACTATAGGTAATGTTTATTACAAGAAAAAAAAACCAGTGCACTTTATGTTATAGTGGAAGAAAGGTTCTGTAATAGAGTTGGTGGGAAGTCCCTCTTGTGTAGTGACTAATGGGCTTGACTGTGGTATAATAAGAAAGTTTTTTCTCTTTTTTTCTTCAAGCAGTTATATGATTTCAAGTAACTACTGGTTTGAATCCTTTGTAACCAATTGTAGCTTTAATGGTTTGATTTATTTTTTTTAATGGCAAATCAACTCCTTATGGGTTATTTAATGCCAAAATTTGATTCATTTGTAAATACTTGATCATAATCATAACTATATTTCCAATGTTCCATTACATTTAAAAAAATTACACTTCTATTTATCAAGAATTATTTTTTGGTACACTGTTATCTATGCATATATAAAGGGCAGTTTGTGTGTACATATATGTATGTCCGGAGGAAACTAGGAAAATAAGATAATTAATGACAAAGTAAATACATATATACACATTCACTATCACCAGAAATTGATTTATATTCATGAAGATAATTAAAAAATGAAATTTAAATGATGACAGAATGGAATTTTTTTTTTTCATTTAATATTTTATGTAGGAGACATAAATTTCTCTTTTCAGAGTGTCTGGATCAACACAAGGTCTTTTTTACATATGGATTTTAATGGGGCATCTTGCTAGGGTACAACACACAATTCAACAATAATGGGAGACTACATTTTTTAACCCACTCACCTTAACCCAGGCAACACTGGGTCACCACTTCTAGTATGATATAAAGGATTCCTATCTAATAAAAACAATTTGCATAAAGTTAAATGGTTTCACATATACCTCTCTCTCTCTCTTATATATATTAACTCATTCTCCCTCTCTCTTATATATATTCACTCTCTCCCCCTCTCTCATATACATTCACTCATTCTCTCTCTCCCCCTCTCTCTCTTTCTCTCTTATATATATATTTGCTCATTCTCTCTCTCTCTCCCCCTCTCTCTCTTATATATATTCACTCTCTCTCCCTCTCTCTTATATATATTCACTCATTCTCTCTCTCTCTAACATTAATAATACTATTTGATATTAATCATTTATTTGCAGTTTTAAGTATTTTTATCTTGTACAAATAATGTTCAAATTTGATCCATAGATAGGACTCTACTACTACTACTCTGGCCCAAGGTGGACAGTAATGGCAATAATGGGATGATTTCACACTTCTCCAAGCTCCAGAACTGGAGCCTCACTACCAGATGCAGTTTAATGTCAGGACACAATAGTAATTTCAAGTATCTGTTCTTAATATTAATAATTCATATAGTTACTTGAAACAATATAATATCTTTGCACATAGTTATATGGATTCAAGTATTCTTGTTGTATACTCTCTTTCTTTACTTTCTTACTTCTATTCTTCTAGCGTCTCTTCTGGCGTCTGGACTTTGTCTTGGGGACTTTGTGTCTGGTCTTCCATTGGGGATTTCTCTTTATCAGAAGCCCTGTGTCATTGGTAGTTTTTAGATAACAACACAAGACTTCGATTTAACTTAGATCATATTTTATTCTGAAATCCCCACCAGACTACCTGCGCAGATTGAGTCGGCAGCATGTATAACACGACTTACCACCGTCATGGTCTTGGCCGATCTGACTAAAACTCTCTCTAATCTAAACCGGAAGAGGGTCTTCTCCACCGATTCTCACAGTATCCACCAAAGGATCAGGATGAGGTCAAGCCTTGTCACTAAATCCTTCAAGGTTGCGGCTGCAACTTATAACAGACATTTTGGTTTCTACACTACTGTACATAAATATTAGGAATCTAATAATTATGTAACATTCTTATCTAATACTAATCATTTTTTAAACAGATCTATGGGACTCTAATAGCTACTACCACACTGGGTCAGGGTGGATATGAGAGTAATGGCAATGAAGGATAACTCCAGAACACAAGCCTCACTATCACATGCAGTTTAGTATCGTCCCCAAGACACACCCTTTTGTAGGGGGTCTTACCCTTCTGCGGAAGATGGAATTGATGTATTCTAGGCCCTTATTTACAAAGTGAGAAGTTATAAAATACTTTCATTAATTTTCTCAATTTATTTTGTTGCATTTAATATATATATATATATATATATATACACACAACTTGTGCCCCCCCTCCCACAAAAAATCACTACAGCATCGCTCGCTCGAACCATTACCATTCCTACAACCTCCCACTACCAATTGTTATTACCTCCCACTTCTAATTTCTTGCTACTACTCATTCTCGTTAAAAACCAGACACGAAACCATACCATTGTTTCATACCTGATGATGGCATACTGTATTGCTGAAAGCGCTCGTTTTGAAACCTTCAGTGGACTGTTACACCTGGACACCAAAAAGATGGCCCGAAAATTAGAAAGGATCAACCAAAAATTTGTCCGACAAGAATTGTCTGTACAGTTCAACAAAACTTGTGTATGTATATATATATATATATATATATTATTTGGATATACATATGAATCATGAATAATAAAGTTTGCAGAGTGGCCTATTGATTTTGTCAGTCAGAGTATAAGTATATCCCTTTTTGCTAGTGCTAGACCAGGGAGATTATTTTTGCTAAGGTGGTGTGCCACACCTACCATCAACTCCCATTTGCTTACCCTTCTACAGGAGATGAAATTAATGTATTCTAAGACATGGGTACAGAGTGGGAAGTTATAAAGTAGCTTCATTTAATTTTCTCAATATATTTCGCTGCATTATATATATATATATATATATATATATATATATATTATAATATATATATATATATATATATAAAGTGTTGTATATATTGTTTGGATATACATATAACTCATGAATAATAGTTTGCATAGTAGCCTATTAATGTTGTCAGCCATACAGTAAATCTATCCCTTTTTGCTAGCGCTAGACCAGGGAGGTTATTTTTACTGAGGTGGTGCACCACACCTACCATCGACTCCCAGATGCTTTACCACACATATCAGATCACCCAAGCTGTGCTACTCATATGCTATGTTGGCAAGGACAGGCATCAAACCTGGAACCTTGCAATTCCAAGGCAGATGCTCTACCGACTGAGCTATACTGGACCCATAAACTCATAAATAAAACATTAAGAATGTTGTATTGATCTTTAATCTTTGGTGGATATTTCTAATTAAACCATGGAATTTCTTTGGCTTCAGTTGATATTCAGAATTCTATCAGGGCTTGGTGCATTGATCACAGTTTCTGCTGCTGCTGTGATTTTTCAATTAATGTAAACATGAATGTTTGGTCGAGAGGAGAAGCCAAATTGGAAATAATTATCAAATTTTGTCATGAGGACAAATCTGTTATTCTACAAACAGAATCTCAGGAAATATTTTGTAGATATTTTAATAGTATTTGGCATTACAAGGATTATGTTGTTTTGAAAATAATGGCCAATTTTGATACACATTTAAATGTAAAATTGGCCATTATTTTTCAAAGCAAGGTAGATAGATAAACAGATAGATTGGTAGATATTTCTTATTTAGAATATATTAGCTTGCTTAAAAAATAATGGCCAATTTTGATACACATTTAAATGTAAAATTGGCCATTATTTTTCAAGCAAGGTAGATAGATAAACAGATAGATTGGTAGATATTTCTTATTTAGAATATATTAGCTTGCTTAAAAAATAATGGCCAATTTTGATACACATTTAAATGTAAAACTGGCCATTATTTTTCAAACAAGGTAGATAGATGAACAGATAGATTGGTAGATATTTCTTATTTCAAATATATTAGCTTGCTTTGAAAATAATGACCAATTTAGATACACATTTAAATGTAAAATTGGCCATTATTTTTCAAACAAGGTAAATAGATAAACAGATAGATTGGTAGATATTTCTTATTTCAAATATATTAGCTTGCTTAAAAAATAATGGCCAATTTAGATACACATTTAAATGTAAAATTGGCCATTATTTTTCAAAAATAACCTTACCTCATACTGTCAGATTTTACTCCAACCCTCCTATCTTCACACATTTAAATGTAACATTGGCCATTATTTTTCAAACAAGGTAGAGAGATAAACATAAGTTGGTAGATGTTTCTTATTTAAAATATATTAGCTTGCTTTGAAAATAATGGCCAATTTTAATACAAATTTAAATGTAAAATTGGCCATTAATTTTCAAAACAATTTAATAGAGAGACTGAAGATATTTCTTCTTCTTTTTCAAATATATTAGGTTGCTTTGAAAATAATAGCCAATTTTGATAATAATTTAAGTACAAAATTGGCCATTATTTTCAAAACAGCCTAACTTTTCTTTCATCCAGTAGAGCATCCACCTAGAAATCACAAGGTCCCAGGTTTGATACTGGCTCTCTCCAACTCAGCACATGAGTAGTACAGCTATCTGTGCAGTAAAGTGGGGAATTGATGGTAGGTGTGATGTTCCACCTCAAGCACAAAAATAATCTCCCTGTTCCAGAGCTAGTGAAAAGAGGATAGACTCTCTCACTGTCTGACTGATACCGATAATGGGCCAAGCCACCAACTTTGCTTATTTCATAATAACTATTCAAACCATCAGTTTACAGCTATCAATAACTATAAATGTTGATTAATATCTATTAATAATGGAGATTTGCTTCCAGTTTTTGTCTGTAACAAAAATTATGTCACTGCTTACGTCACATTTCCCAAAATCGTTATAACATAGAATAAATACACTTAAAATTTGAACATGCAACATTAGACAGTCCTCATTGTTTTTTAAAACAAGTTTTAATAAATACATGACTGATATTATATATCTATATATAGTTTGTTTTATTTTAATATATATTTAAAGTTTACATTTCAAATGGTTTTATTTTTTAATCCTTTAATGAATTTGATGATTTTACTTACTTAGGGTACAAACTTGTCGACATTGAATTTTTTACTCCCACCCTCAGGCAATATTTTCAAAAATCTATTTTTACATCGCCCGGAGGTGTTTTTTTTTATTTTGTACTTGTTATTTTAATTATTGTTGATAATGCTTCATCAAATAAAAAATTAAAAACATGAAAATATTACTTATTTGAAACCAATAATATATGACACCCAACAATCAGAACATTGAAGGTAAATTTAAATGGTTAGATTGGATCTAAAATCTAACATAACATAAGACTTCTTGTAGCTCAATTGATTGAGCAGCTGGTATGGTTACCCGGGATTCTCAGGTCAAAAGGATCCAAGGTTAAGTCTCTACAGCAACTTATAAGGACAGATGAATTCATTTTTAAGAAAATGACATTCTGCATTCGTTTACTTTAATTCCAATCCATGATGTAGACAAATTGAGTTGAAATGAAAAGTAAGTGAAATTAAGATGAAAGAAATACTAGTCAAAAATTAATAATGGCTGACAAGGCTTGTTGTTACATTTGCAATATGCCTATACTACTAAACAGCGCTGGTTGGTGTCATTAGTTATGTTATTATTAACTGGTTCATTGGGGTTTTTTTTGGTCTTTCAATATAATAACCCCTCACCAGTTAGACCTCATGAGAGATGATCAAACCCTAGTGCATTCCATCTTGTTCAATGCTAACAGATAAACTAGCTTTAAATAGAGTTCTGTCAACACAGACCTCAGCTTCTGTACATCTTGTTGGCTAATGCTGGAGCCAATCAGCGTTCAGAGTAGATGTTAAAAAATTTGATAATGATAAAAATCCAAGATAATATTACTACTTATTTGATAATGGATATAAACTGATGGTATGAATAGTTATGATAAAAAGCCAGTAAAATCAAGATGTAAGAAATACTAGTCAAAAAATTATAATGGCTGACAATACTTTGTTTAATAATAATAATAAATTCAACATATATTACTACTTATTTGATAATGGATATAAACTGATGGTATGAATAGTTATGATAAAAAGCCAGTAAAATCAAGATGTAAGAAATACTAGTCAAAAATTATAATGGCTGACAATACTTTGTTTAATAATAAAAATAAATTCAACATAATATTACTACTTATTTGATAATGGATATAAACTGATGGTATGAATAGTTATGATAAAAAGCCAGTAAAATCAAGATGTAAGAAATACTAGTCAAAAAATTATAATGGCTGACAATACTTTGTTTAATAATAAAAAATAAATTCAACATAATATTACTACTTATTTGATAATGGTTGGTTGGTTGGTTTATTGATTTTAACGGCATATCAACCTGTCCAGGGTTATATCATGCCTAGCGGTTGGTTATTTGATAATGGATATAAACTGATGGTATGAATAGTTATGATAAAAAGCCAGTAAAATCAAGATGTAAGAAATACTAGTCAAAAAATTATAATGGCTGACAATACTTTGTTTAATAATAATAAATAAATTCAACATAATATTACTACTTATTTGATAATGGATATAAACTGATGGTATGAATAGTTATGATAAAAAGCCAGTAAAATCAAGATGTAAGAAATACTAGTCAAAAATTTATAACGGCTGACAATACTTTGTTTAATAATAAAAAAATTCAAGATAATAGTTCTACCTATTTTTCTGAAGTTTTAAGATGAGGCTAGATATTCTGTATTATTTTGATTTTTCAGACTGTTATCCTCATCTTTATTGTAAGGACAACAGTATGAAAAATCTAAATAATACAAAGTATTAGTACTTGTTTACTAATGCGTATAGACTAATGGTATGAATAGTTATATGATAAAAAGCAAGTAAAATTAAGATGAAAGAAATACTAATCAATAATTAATAATTGATGACAGTGTTACATCTAATAAAAAAAAAAGGCAATATAAATTATATATTTGCCTTTCATGATGTTGATTAAATTCTATTTTTTTTCCATGAGATTCAACAACACTTTGGATCACGGCCGGCTTTGTGTCTGAGATCATATTTTCCCCACGAGAATTAGAGTTGAGTGTTTGATCCCAGGTACTAGCCATGCTTTTGCTATTGATTTTCTAAGCAGTCAGCCACTCATTACATGAAAGTTGCATACAAAACAACCTTTGTATCGTACTAGAATAACCTTTACAAATATCAATAATAATTGCAATTGATACAACTATTCATAGTTATAAGTATAAGATTTGTCCATAAAGTATCCTTCCATTTAATATTAGCCTACCTAGTGCAATGACTCATTAGTTCTCTTGCACTTTTGCAAACTTACTTTCTTGAACCATATTACCTTTAGGCACCCCTTTTCAATTTTGTGTCATTAGGCCATTTTTTTCATTTACACCGTCAATATCTGGTTGTTTGTTAGTAGTTAGGGTTAGGGTTATAACCCCTAACCCTAACAAACAACTGGACATTGACGGTGTAAATGAAAAAATTACCTAATGACATGAAATTGAAAAGGGGTGTGCCTTAAGGTAAAATGGTCCACTTTCTTTTGTTTTTCAACTGATTTTTTTTAGCAATCAATTAAGGCTAAGTTCACAGTTCCGGCTTCTTTTAATCTGTAATTTAAAAATTTTTTTTTATTTAAGGGTCTTAAATTTAAAATATACTCCAAGATGTTGCCATTATTCTTTCTACCTTGTTTTTATTCTTCTTTGCCTGTTTATTCTTCGTCTTAACTGGTTTTTGAAACTAAAGTAAGTGGTATAATATACCAATTACTTTAGTTTTAAAAACCAGTTATTCATTTATTTTACCTCAACTAACACATAATGTCCATTCTCACACAACACAATAAAAAAGAAAAAGAATTAAAGGGAAAACGGGGTATATTTTTTATATATAAATATTGATAACGCAAACATCGAAACGTTCATCATTTCCACAAAATATTAGAGTTTACTCCTGTGTTAATGTAGAACATTTCAATTTTAGTTTTCTTCACTACGCATTTTAGCTGAACTATTCTTTCGACTGTTAAAATAAAAGGCAGAATATCGTAAAGTAGATTCGGACCTGGAAACTTTAGTGTCTCCTGTACTTTTCAAAATAGTGTGCAAATATTTACACCTAATTATATAATCCTTATTAATTCTCCTTACTGTTTTTTTTTAATGATGGAGGAGGATCTCTTAAAGCAGTTTTGACTAATGAAAAGAGAACCCCTGCAGAGTGGTAAGACCTCCCAAAAGTGGCGCCCTAGGCATGACGCTAATCTGTATCTTGTTATTAGACTCTAGTTATGCAGATCTGAGGAGTGTGAAGTACCCTTTCATAGCCATTACTCCCAGGTCCACTCTGACTTGTAGTGGTAGTACTTGTTAGGGTCATGTTTACAAGTCAAATATATCTTCCACATTTAAAACTGTCACCTGTGCAAGTGAAGTTAGGTAAGTGGTAATGGTAGCTCCATCTAGGGAGTTCTCTTTGCACTTTTGCACCTTGAGATCTCACAAATTTAGTGTCTCCTGTACTTTTCAAAATAGTGTGCAAAGCTCAGGGCATCTAAAGAATAACTCACACATGGATATTTTCATATTTATGTAAGTTCATTATAATTGAGCAGAATGACTCAGATTACAATGATAATAAGACTTTATTTGAATAGAATGAGTTCTGAGGCAAACAGTGAACTTTGATAAATCCCATCATAAAGATAAAAAAATACCAAGAAAATTTGGTAGGCAAAGAGTTAAAGAACCCAGTCTTCCCTACTATTTACCTGGAGTGAGAATATGTGGATGCATACCTTTCTCAAAGGTATTAATGCAATGTGAAATGCAAATAGCCATGTCCTGGATTTGAACTGGATTTGCCATATCCATTTCCTCCAATGATAACCATTACACTATGAGCATCTCCAGATTACTTTATGTAGTTTTTAGTAGGAATTATATAAAAGGACACAAATAAAGTAATGGTTATGACCATTGTAAATGTACTCAGTGAACCAAATTCAAATTCTGGATGACATTGTTTGGGTTTCACTTCATGCTAATGCCCTTGAGAAAACCACGAATCCATCTCTTCTTCTCCCAACTATGAGCAAATTGTAGGGTAAAGTGATTATTTGTTGTTATTAATTTCTAATTTTATAGTCTTATTCTCAAACGTATTTAAAGCAATGCTATGTATAATTTAATAATAAAATTAATTAGAATAAAGTAAAAATAAGTAATCTTTTTTGTGTTCATATTTAAATTCATTAGACTTTCTAATTCAAGTTAATGAAATATATATTAAAACTTAAATACTTGTGCCCGGAGGACGCATTTTGAGTTTGAGTTTTTTTTAATGGTATATCAATCTCTGTGGGTTATATTAGATAACCCACAGAGATTGATATACCATTAAAAAAAACTCAGAGGACGCATTTTTCGCTAGTAAAGATAAAAGCAAAAACCAGTCAAAAGGCTGATAATAACAATGTAGACTTTTTTTTTAAATTAGAAAGAAAAAAAGAAAGAAAGAAAAACAGAATTAAATATATAAAACATGAAATAAGAAAGGATGAAAGAAAGAAAGAAAACAAGAGCAGCTATTCCAAGAGAAAACATTATTATAAAACAGTTGTAAAAAAATAATCCTTAAAAAATGGCAATATCATTGAAATGCACTCATTAATAACAAATTTCAAAACATTAAACCTACTACTGGAGAATGGAACTTAAAATACAGCAAAAATGAGAACAGGTTGTGCTAACCCACCTTCATATTAGCCCACATCTACATCACTTATCATCATTTACTAGAGGGCACAGAATCCCCAATATGCACTACATGCCAAGAGAGATTTACAATGAAATATATACTGCTAGAGTGTGTAGACTTTGATCTAGTGTGAACAATATACTACCAAGCAAATAATTTGAAAAAACTTTTTAAAAAATAAGACCATCCAGAATTTTACATTTCCTAAAAGATGTGGGATTATACTAAAAAATATTGTTATATACCCTTTCTTAAATTCTTATCTCTGGTCGTATTTTCTTCTGGCCGGCTTTGGTTCTATCTTCTAACATCCTGACTTAGTCTGGTCTAGCGTCTCAGATCTCCTAAGGTCTGGTTTTCTATTGCTATGTTCCTGCTGGCTGGCCGTCCTGGATTCATTTCTTAGTCTTGTTACCAAGACATTCATCAACCACAAGAACATATTACTTATACAAACTTTTATTTCCTTAACTATACATTTCATGTAACTAAATATCTGATTAACATAGCACGTGGGAGTTCCAGTTTTAGGCAGGACCTAAAATAGTTGACTTCTCTGCCTGACATCTAACTGAAAACTGGGGACTCTGAAAAAGGTCCCACGTGACTTCACATATTTGACGGGCTTCTGTAATTTTCCATAGAAGGACCCAGCCATGGTATGAAAGGGGTCATCCCTCAGAATTACAGGGGATTGACAATAATCTTATGCAACCGCATAGATTATGTAACAATGTGAGTAATTGAACAATAGTTAAAATCTATACGTATACATAATTTTTTTCTACCAAACTACCACTATGAATCCAAAACTTTGTTGGCATTAAATGACCCACTGAGATTGATATGCCATAAACCAAACCAAATCTAGGAAAAAGAAAAGTCTGAATTTAAGCATCGTATGAGCATGGCAGAGAAACTTCCCAGATGAAATTATAAAACCAAGAGTTGGAGTCCCTAAGGAAGTTCAGCATCCTATTCAACAACATCCTATTCAAGCAATGTATGTGGTGACACTAACTCAAAATTGCATAGCACATTTCAATTCCCTTGGACAAGATTGGTGTGGTAAAGAGGCAGGGACTTGCAGCACAAACAACTACCAATCTTCCGTACAAGACCTTTTACCAAGATCTAGGTGCAGATACATAATCTCACAAGACTAACAGATATCAGTAAAGAAAGTAGGAATAAGATCAATAATTTTTGTTAGTTCTACTCATTGAAAATCTTATTAGAACTTAAAGTACATTCTTAATTCTCAAATCACTTATTTTTTTGGAGAACTGGGTATTCAGATTTTTGGTGACAGAGTTTCAATGCTGTCTTTTTAATAATAAATGATTGTATGATATCCCACTGGAAATAATAAAATCCTGGTGTCTTTGATTTAGAAAAATAATCATTTTTTATAAAAAATTGTTAAGAGTGTACTTAGGAGCAATACTGTACATATATATATAAGTAAAGTAAAGTCGTCGGGCTAATGTTGGTATCAGCCAGACAGCGAGGGAGTCTATCCCCTTTTCACTAGCGCTAGACCAAGGAGATTATTTTAGCATCTGAGGTGGAGCGCCACACCTACCATCAGCTCCTTACTTTACCGCATAGATTACTGTGCTACTCATACGCTGAGTTGGCGGGGGCCGATATTGAACTAGGAACCTTGTGCTTTCTAGCCGAACACTCTACCGACTGAGCTAAACCGGCCCCTTATAGTCATCCACAGACACTGTTTCAACTTAACATGGCTCTTCAGTGTGGCTAGACATTTGCAATCTACCTTCAGCTGGGATGGAAACCTGATCAATTCATCATCAGTCAGGCTGCTTAACACTCGGCCATCATTGCCTATGAACTGGAAGGGGGATTTTAACTGATAAATACACATATCATGTATGGGCCGCCAAAGAGTGATCCATCCGTTTCATTGGAGAGCATTGCCTTGTTAAGCTTAGTTGGCGGTCATCAGCGAAATCCCCTCCAAAGTGCTCAACCTACTAGGGGATGGGAGCATATTATATATTATGAAATCTTGAACTCTATCACTTGGAGTTTCATGTGGATCACACAATTATTAGACAGAAATATGAGAAAAAGTGGCTAATTAATTGTATTCATATTTATCACATAGCAAGATGTGTGTTCACATGACACTCTCATGAAAAACATTAAACCTACCACTGGAGAATGGAACTTAAAATACAGCAAAAATGAGAACAGGTTGTGCTAACCCACCTTCATTTTAGCCAACATCTACATCACCTACCATCAGCTCCTCACTTTACTGCACAGATCCAAACTGGTGAGGGTCAGTATTGAACCTGAAACATTGAGGTTTTATGGCGATGCTCTACCAAACTGGCCAATATCAGTCCAAAAATAAGTACACTTCTTATCGATATTCATGCAATTTTATTTTTTAGCACAGAATTTGAATGTAGACTTGATAGTGTTTTTTCACCTTTTGCACATTTGATATTTTCACTTCAGAAAAATTAACTATCGGGATTTATTTATATATTTTACTAAAAATGAAAATTTTATAAATTTTTGTAAAATTTTTCTGCCCACTACCTGATTTCTTTAAGGGTTTAAAAAGAAAAACCTGTAAAAAAATTGGTTATTTCCTAGTTGAGTAACATGATATACAGAGTGACTCAGAAAAAACAGAACCCAAATTATTTATTTATTTTCCCATTAAACTAACCCTAAACCCCAATCCTAACCCTAACCTCCCCCCCCCAGTTGAGTAACATAATATTACAGGATGACCCAGAAAAAACAGAACCCACAAATTTTGTAATAAAACTTAATTTTAATTTAATTTTTTTTAAAAGTTTAAGTCCAACAAGGGTTAGGGTTAGGGGTTAGTTTAATGGGAAAATAAATAGATAATTTGGGATCATAGCCGATCTCCCCAATATAAATGGCAAAGAATCACCTGTGCCATGCATGAAAGCCTCGAACGGCAAGAGGTGTAATTTACATAACAGCTAGGTGAACTGTAATAAAAGCAGGCAGTTGTTACTCAACTAGGAAATAACCAAATAATTACCTCTATTCTAATACAGGAAAAAATATGAATATTTCAGTGTATAATTCAATAAATGGTTATTCCTTTCTTTTTAACCAGGCAGGCATAATTTTCCTTTCCCTCTTATACTCTTATATCCCAACTTATACTCTATTTGTGGGCTCTCTGGCTGTCTATATGCATTTGGGAGGCAATTCAAAACAAAGCTCTCTACCAAGATCAAACTTTTGAGCAGAATTGTAATGGGCATAGCTAATCTCCCCAATATAAATGGCAAAGAATCACCTGTGCCATGTATGAAAGTCTCGAACAGCAAGAGGTGTAATTTACATAACAGCTAGATGAACTGTAATAAAAGCAGGCAGTTGTTCACACTGAGGCAGAACAAACCAGGCAGTGGGAGAAGTGACAGTGTTGATGGAGAAGATTGTGTTTATTGTTCGTTTAACCAAGAATTTGAACCAGCGAGTCCTAGAATTGGAGAAAGAAGCAGTGTTTACTGAGAGTCTGTACCCCATTAGAAGATTGTCCCAAACTTTTTGTGTGTTGGATTTTCTTCAAGAATTTTATGAGGAATCCTGTAGACATAAGTATGTGTTGAATAGAAAGTAGAAATTAAATTGATTAAATTTTATGTTTTCTTATTTAAAAATCTGACGGAAAATTTTATAAAATTATACTCACCTTCTACTATTACCAGAGTATAACCAAATTTATTTTCAAAGTATCTTTTTAATAGCAATAAAGCTTTTGTTTACAATCTTCCTTATAAAGATTGATTGCCTGCCTCTCTTTAGTAATTTACTTATGGCATGTGCCTGGTATTAATATAAGCATGTACATATTTAGGTAGACTCTACAAAGTGTTGAAGAGGATTAATTTTTCACAAGACATCATCAATCTACCAAGCGTTAGGTACTTGACTAATTCCTGCCAACGTTCAACCGGATCTTAGACAGTTGTTCTAGGAAAGACACATAATCCTCCTTAGATCGGATTTCTTTAAGGATTTAAAAAAGAAAAAAATGTAAAAAAAAATGACCACTATTCTAATACAGAAAAAAAAATAGCTTATTCCTTGAACAAATTGCAGGCCACTATATTTACTTCTTAGTCCACCACACAGGGTGGGCGAGGTTCATTACCACAATCTACTTATGAACAAATAGTCTACTTGAAACCAAAGTTTTTTTCCTTATTTTCTTTAAGTTGATGACAAATATACCACAAAGCAGTATTAACCATTTAACAGTACAAAAAGGTTTTAACTCTACTGACATATTATTTTTAGAAATAATTAAAAGAAAAACTTTTTCTTTTGAATAAATGTTTTTTTTATTAGACATGTACAAAAGTTACCAGAATTGTTGTTCTTTTGTTTTTTTTTCTAAAATGTTTTCAGACTCCAATTTTTAATAAATAAGGTGCTGGAAATTTTTGTACACACTAAATATTTCACTTCAAAACGTGACTAAAAACCTTTGGGCAGAAAAGGACCGGGTTAGCTCAGTCGGTAGAGCATTTGGCTAGAAACCACAAGGTTCCCAGTTCAATACCGGTCCTCGCCAACTCAGCGTATGAGTAGCACAGGGAGCTGTGCGGTAAAGTAAGGAGCTGATGATAGGTGTGGCGCTCCACCTCAGACACCAAAAAAAACAATCTCCTTGCTCTAGCGCCATTGAAAAGGGGATAGACTCCCTCGCTGACTGGCTGATACTGACTTTAGGCCGCCCAACGACTTTACTTTACTTACATAAATAAGGTTATAGGGGCTCTCAAAGTAGTTTTGGCTAACGAGGAGAGCCTTTTGGTTTGAACTCAGAGTTTTCCTTTTCCTAGACCGGTTGCTATATTAAGGTTAAAAAGTGGTAGTACCTGTTAGGGTCCCATCTATGGGTTAAATAGAAAAATGTATTTATAAAAAAATTATATTATCCATTAAGAATTGATCTATTTCAAAACTTTATGGGCATTAAATGACCCACTGAGGTTGAGATGCCGTAAAACAGAACAAAACCAAACCAAACATAATTTTTGTAAGTCAAATTTTGGATCCGCTTTTGAGACCAGAATGTCCTGGATATCAGGAAATATATTACTGTCACTATTTCATGATTCTTTTATTAGAGAAAAGGCTACAATTCAAGAGTTTATAGGTTTTATTTTTACTTATAGTCATAATTTCATATATGTGCAGTATAGCCTATAAATAAGTATCCACTTACAAATGTTTTATTTCTAAACTAAAGATACTAAGATCTTATTTCCAGTGAATAATTTTATGATAAATCAAAACAGATACTATTTAGTATTATCTATTACAAAATAAAACCAATGATTAAATACTACCTTTCATATAATTGTTACATTTGTATGTCTTTATAAAATTCTAAAATATATATATTTATATTTATGCATGTTGAATTAAACAAAAGACACATCTCCTGTTTAACAATTTTATTTGTGATTTTTTCAAGTTTTCTGGCGAACTTTTAATATTTGGGTGGAATTCATGGATTAGTCCATCAAAGTTGATGGCCCGAGTACTTTCAGCACTTCAAAGTGCCATCATCAGGGGTGATGTGTTCCAGTTTTTCAAATTATATTAATGGCTTCCACAGCCATTAATAATTTGGCTGGAAGGAGGAAAATTGATGGGAAAGGTGCTATAGGCATTTTAAAATGTGTGTACTGCATTGGAAATTAATTTTGTTTAAGGATGGTTTGTATTGTTCTATGTATAAAGTTCTCAGGACATGAACTTTGGTGGACTAATCCACGAATTCCACCCAAATATTAAAAAGTTGGCCAGAAAACTTGAAAAAAATCACAAATAAAATTGTTAAATAGGAGATGTGTCTTTTGTTTAATTCTACATGCATAAATATAAATATATATATTTTAGAATTTTAAATGAAAGAATGCTACCCAAATACACTTATATTCATATGCATACACACCAAACTGTGCATCAGCAAAACAGGCTAATAAACTACCCTGTGCTCCCTGAAATAACTTGTTTTAAATTTGGGAAGATGTGCAAGACCGCAGGAGGTTTAAAACGACATAGAAAAATACATAGGTACAAATTTCCAATACCTGTTGCTAGAGGTGTTCATATCTGCAACACCTGTGCAATAGAATGTGAGAGTTTAACTGGGCTAACTGCAGTTCCCTGTTGAGCTGCGTTTTTTTGTTTTTCAGTCGCTTTTATCAAGCAATGGCAATATTCAAACACAAGTAAGTGTTGACTGACAAACAAACTTACATTCATCATCTCTTTGTGGATACTGCAAGTGTTGACACTGGAACCATATATACATAGGTATATCCAATAATAATGATAACTATTAAGAATATACACCCAAAAGGTTACTAAAATATAAGATGAATACAAAAATATTTTATCAAAGTTTAAGTGCTTTTATTATTCTAGATATTTTCTGTTTTGTGGGGGTCTTGTGGTAAATAGTTAGGAGTTAGGCAAGCAGAGCATCACTATTGAGTTTGATTCTCACTGGGTACTCCATACTTCCGGACCTGTACTACAAGTAATAATTATTTCCTGTTTAGTGTCATCATTTATGTTTTATGTCTGGCTAATGTTTTAAGTTAAATTCTGAAAATTTAGGACAAACGTACTGTTTTGGCCAAGACTTGAACCAGCACAAATTAAATAACATTGACTTAATAATCAAGAGAAAGTGGTTTGGTTTATTTAATGGCATATTGTCTATAAACTATTAATTAAGGAGTACGGGCATGTCACCTTGCTAGAAACAACAGTTGGAAAGTGTTCTACAAGCGTTTTTAAGGGTTTTTTTTACATGCGTCAAAACAAAGTGTAAAATGGCCTATTTTGATGTCTTTTTCAAGTGTTTTTAGCCTTGATTTTCAGTATATGAATTTAAGCAACATTTTTAAAGTCAACCAAAATTTTCAAAGTTGCAAACTATCAGGCATGATTAAACCCATTGAAGGCTTGCTAAAAATACTAAATTCAATGTTATTTTATTAATTTTCAATATTGTTACACAGGTTTTTTTGTTTTTTAATAGCGTGTTTGGAAGTAAAAAAAAGCCTTTCAAACCCCGATTTGGAAAATTTCCCCAAACGTTCCCACCATACCAACTATCAGGTAAGGTGTATGGGCATCACACCTTGCTAGAAACAACAGTTGGAATGTTGATTTCATAGTTTTAAAGCGTTCTACAAGCGTTTTTAAGGTTTTTTTTACATGCATCAAA
>CM042160.1:32031733-32041733 GCA_023376005.1 Doryteuthis pealeii | reverse complement strand
AATACACCTCTAAAACCCGTAATTGAGCACTTTATTTTCAATTCTCCAATACTAGAAAAAACTACCAGTGGTCACTATATGTAATTCACATCTCTAACTAAAATATCTAATAAAATCTACAGTAATTGACATTGGTTCTTGAATTGGTAAATTCTAATAAGTATATTACTATAATATACATAATCCAAAGAGTGAAGATATTTGAAAAAATAGGAATGATAAACAAGCCAGAACTACTCTATAGGATTTTCTCTAAGCTAATATTTATCACTTATGTTTGAATTTTCATTTTTTATGATTAAAAAAAAAAAGATGTGAAAAATAGAAATTCCAATTACTTGACTATTGAAAACTTACTATTGAATGAGTCAATATACTTAATTGATTGACACAAACAAAAGATTTGAAGCCATTTTCTTAAAAATAAACAAGTATCATTCAATTGTAGATCTTCAGCAGCCATTTTATTGCTATCTCATACGTCGGCCATTTTGAAATAGAATTTTTTTTTTTTATTGAGTCTTGATATTTTTTTCTGTTCAATGATTTTTTTTTTTTTTCAGGTTTTTTTTGTTCAATGATTTTTTTTTTTTTTTTTCAGATTTTTTTTTGCAGGTCACTAAGTCTGCTTTTTTAGCTCAAAATTATCAATGACTTATTATGTTCTTGAATAAAATCTGCTGCTAACAGCCAGTTTCTCTGAATCATTTGAGCTGTTTTTACTTCTTTTAGATTTAATTTGTAAAAATGATTTATGAGGGCCATTGTTCTTTGTTCCTCACCAGACCATTTTCTTTTTTGCCTTAGTCATGTTCAAAGTAAATGGCATTCTCATCTTTGACTGGTTCAAAGAGTTTCAAAATTCCTGAATTGCAGTTCAAGACTACTGGCAAATATTACCATTAAGCAAGGTTCATTAATTCCTTTACAAGTTAAACTCATTATATAATTTTGATCACAATATTTCTTTTATTTATTTGTTCTTTTTTTACTTTTTAAACCAGGCTCAACTGAACATTGCTCTTTAAATTAAAAGAGAAAAAAAATGAATAAACACTCATACACAAATTGCCTTAGGTAAAATATCTTAAGTTTAAACTTGTCCAAGAAATTCCTTCTATTCCCTTGAAATTACTTTTTATTTATGCAAAAAATTGAGCTTTCAGTGCCCAATAATGCAAAATGGTTATCAATCAATCATGTTAAAATTTTTTCCCTCTGAGCTATAACCTTGCTTACTTTATGGGAAGTTTTTTTTTCTTTCTTTTTTTACCAAAAATATCATCATAGATCATAGATATTTTCTTATGAGTTTCACTCATAAGAAAGATTTAAAAAATGACAAAACAAAAAAAAAAAACCCAGAAAACAAACAAACAGAGAGACAGACAGACCCTTATTACAGGTTGAAAAAATAATATCCCTCTCTGTGTATGACTCAGGTTTTCTTAATATTTCTAGTTTTTTTATTTTTGTTGGAACCAAGGGGAAAAAGTGCATTACCCATGTAACTTAGTACAATGCTAAATCTTTATCAATTATTGGGAAGTTTTTGTCTGTTTGTCCTTAACAGAAAGACAAACAATAAATTATGTTATTCTGCAAATGTCTGAGCAGCATAAGAATTTTTATCTTCATGGAAGAAAATTTTTGTGGTTACAAAAATTTAAGAATAACTTTGCTATACAAGGGATGTTTGTTTTAGTTGGAGGTGCATGGTGTAATGGTTAGAAGTGTAGGAAATGGACTTGTTGACCCGAGTTCAAATTCTGGACAAAGCTACAGTTCACATAGTGCCTTGGGAAAGGTATGAATCTAACTACTCTCCCTCCAGCTATGGGAAAATAGTAGGGCAGACTGGGCTCTTTAACCTTGGTTAGGCAAGGAAAACTCTGAATTCAAACCTGTTAAATCTCTGCTTGGTGTGGACACTAGTAGAATACGCTCAGTCCTAATTAGTGATCTATTTCACTAATTTAATTTAATTCTAACTAATTTGAAAAGTAAGATATGGATAGAGATATTCAATTTGGTATGCATTGTTACTAAAAATAATAAATCAGCATTGTAGAAATTTACCAAATTTACTGTTTATTTCTTATTAATGTTCACTAAGTTTTCTTATTAATGTTCACTAAGTCTTATTGTTTATTTCTTATTAATGTTCACTAAGTCTTATTGTTATTTCTTATTAATGTTCAGTAAGTCTTATTGTTTATTTCTTATTAATGTTCAGTAGTCTTATTGTTATTTCTTATTAATGTTCACTAAGTCTTATTGTTTATTCTTATTAATGTTCAGTAAGTCTTATTGTTTATTTCTTATTAATGTTCAGTAAGTCTTATTGTTTATTTCTTATTAATGTTCACTAAGTCTTATTGTTTATTTCGTATATACAAGCAACAAGGAGAAATCACTAGCCTTATTGTCAAGTTCAGTTATCCTAATTTTGAATTAATGCTGTTCATTTAAATTTTAAACTTTTATCCCCAATCTTCATCTGACAGACCCCCAGAGGTTTGTATGCCAGAGTTTTGAAACCACTGCCTTAACGAGATGGTTAGTAACCAACTGTTACAAAATACTGATTGTGTTGAGAGTTTGATACTCACTGGGTGCCTCTCACTCTTTTTTTCATCTTTTCATTATGTTCAATTGAAACCGATAAGCGTTATCTCTTCCACTCACCCACCCCTTCTATCTTTCACCTTCTCTGTATCCATCTTTCTTTCTTATATTCTATATGTATATCATGTCCTTTTTCTTCCTTTTCTTTTTCATGTGCTAAATTAAAAATTAAGCTTAGTAATTGGGCATCTGCTTAACTTTGGTGATCTAACAGGAACTGCTGCTTTCAGTGTGAATTGACTGTAAGCTAGAGAACTGGTTAGCAAGTTAATGTCACAGATGACAGCTTGTTTTAAGGTTGTGATCCTCACTGGGTATCTTATGTTTTCATACAATACTCAAGTAAGTTCTGAAAAATATATCATATATATATATATATATATATATATATATGAGCTTGGCTTCTATAAAACAAGAGTGCAGTTATGTTTTTTAATATACATATATATATATGTAGGAGATTTTAAAAAAATACCTGCACTCTTGTTTTATGGAAGCCAAGCTCATTGTGGATGATATATATATAAATATATGTATATATATATATTGGAAAATATATCTTCAAGATGCGCTGGGATGCATCATCAGTAATCTTTTTCCTGTGATCATTACCAGTTTCGGGTCTTTCAACATTATACTGGTTCGCACAGGTGACACAGTCCAAAATGTTAAAATTTTGGGCTTACATCCCAACAATATCCTGCTACTTCATTGTATGGCTTCACTTTTTGTACATGGCATTTTGTGTCAGTGTTCTTTTATAAGAGATTATTTGGCCATGTCGAGGCTGGGTGGTGGCTTCCCATTGGCCAGTGCTACTTGTTTTGAGTACCGCCAGCCAATGGGCATCTTCCTCCCCGCCACGGCATGTGCCATAGTTTTTAAAAAGGCAGAGATCTTTTTCCTTGGTTTTTCATTTCTGGTTAGCTAAGGAGACTGTCCACAACACCGAAACTGTTGTATATTAAGGTGAGACTTTTTTTTTCGACCCCCCTCCCTCCTATTATATTCTGTTACTATTACAGTCTTCATATTTCTATTTTGGTTTAATATTGTGTTTTTTTCCCCCTCCCTAGTATTGTATTCTGTTACTATTACTGGCTTCATATTGCTTGTTTATTTTACTATTGTACACTGACCGCCAACTGAAAATACTTATTTTATTCTTTACTTCAATTGAATGTTCGTCATTATGTTGGTATGCGCAAGAAAATGCATTTAATATACCTTCAAACAAACCACTTATAGTGTAATACTAGAAAAAATAAAAAGAACACAAATTTATTATATATATATATATATATATATATATATATATATAAATACGGGTCATTCAATAAATAAGGGGGATTTTTTTTTTTTTTACTGAGGAGTGCCCTATTAATGATGCTCATTATAGATACATGAGCATCATTCAATAATGGAAATAATTTTTTTTCTTTTTCAGAATTCTTTTCCATAAATGTAAACATTGTTTGGAACTGGTTTATAGAAATATTTGTTTTGAGGTTATTCAAAATTGTGGCAAATCAACCACAGTGCAGGAGGCTTGAACAGACGTTTGTCATTAAATTTTTGGTGGCTCACAAGAGTAAACTATGTGCACTTTACAGAAGAATGCCTGATGTGTATAGAGAAGCATGTTTTAGTCCCCAAAATGTATATTAATGGGCTAAACATGGCTTTGCCGCTATGAGCCTGAGTAAAATAGTCCATGGAGTGGAAACACACTGACTCTCTGGGGTAAAGAAAAAGTTCCAGATCAGTAAAGAAGGTCATGCTGATACACTTTTGGGACTGGAAAGTGCTCAAACATACTTAATATATTACTATTTCTGTCCCATAATATTTGTTACATTTCCATATATATTTCATGCACTAATTGTAACAATCATTATTGGATAGAAGTTGTATTATATCCATGTTCAGAGATATCTATTTTGTTATTATACTTAAATTAGAGACTTAAAAAGCATATAAATTGCATAGCTGAGGTGTATCTCAGCAACTAATCAGAAGGGGACCAACTGCACATGCATGCATGTACTGACACTCTCCTGTGGGGTTACTCAGCTAGCAGGGAGATGCCAATGAGTGAGCTTGTGTACTTTGTGACCATTACACTCGTGTCGACCAAGTGCACAGATTTTGTACATTTCCTGAAGGGATTTTTGCCCAAGACGTCATGTCAGCATCGACCTCAACCGACATTCAAGATCAAGATCCCTGTGATTGCTGGCTTTTCTCAAAGCTAAAATCATTGTTGAAACACCATGGACAAGATTAAGGAGAATGTTACCAGGCAGCTGATATCACTGAGGATTTTTCACAGACTGTTTTGAAAAGTAGAAAGGATGCTGAGTAAGTGTATGAAATCTTAAGAGGAGTGCTTTAAAGTGGGACTAAGGCGCCAATTCCCTAGGTAGGCCTTTTTTTTTCATTAACCTTGCGTTAGTCCTCTACAATCTGTCTTATATATCACTAAGAAATAAAGGTTTACATAATATATGGTGTGGTTAATTTGCATACTGGTTTTTACAAAACTGGGTTTAACAAATAATTACTTTGGTGAATGGAAGTTTATATTTGAAAAATAAAATGCAATGAATTAATACATAACAACAAGAAAATTAAAAATGAATCCCACTCAGATTTTGTTGCAGCAAATAGTAAAATAGTAATAAAGATTTTAAAAAAAAATACTTTGTCTGAGATATACTACTATCTAAAATCACAACATAAGTAGATACACCTGGCCAATTCCAAATCCGCTTAATTAATGAAACACCTTGACAGAGTGAGCCACAATTTGAAACAATGAAAAATACCTTTATCAGTTCAACCATAATTTGAAAACACTGATGTCTTTACTAATTGAGTCACAACTTGACAACCAGAAAAAAAGTAAAGCTGAAATCTACCATTTCAATTTATACAGATTTAAAAGTAAATAAAAAGAAACTTATAAAAAAAATTTTAATTCCTATTCTCCTGAAATCATAATTCAATAAGAAATCAAGGAAGAATTTTGCAGCAATTTTGTCAATTTCTACACTCACAGGACTCGTGACCCATATATGATTTTCCCTCTGAGCAGAGAAAGCTTTTGTTAGATCAAGTGCGTCTCAACTGTCTTTATGAGAAAAAATAGAAACTTTCTGTAAGGAATTTAACGATCCTTGCATTAGGAAACCTGGATCTTACAATATCTTATTCAAGGAATTTCTTCTCGAGGCAAATAATGATTTATATACTTAATTTAATAATAAATTCACTATCCAAAATTGATCTTATAATAGATAAGAAAGTGTGATATTGTTATTGAAGGGGAGCATTCTATATTATCTCCAATAGTTATTGCCTGCAAACATTCCCTGACACACATAACTTCTTTGATAAAAACACTCCATTTACACCAGGAAAGTTTTTATGTTAAAGAAAAGCTGGAGAGGATTCATCTGGGAATAATGGTAATTCGATGCCAATTTGACAAATGTCTGAGAGGAAGTCTTGTCATTATTTCATAAATTATTCAAACCCGTATTCTCACTATTTTTTTTTTTTAAACACAGTATTTTGGCTGATGCGTTTTTTTTAGTGATCAGGATATTAGTTAAAATACTTTTTGAATAATGTTGGGTCTTTGTTTTTATACCCATAATACTCAATCAACTCCTGTAAATTGTTCAATAATAATAAATCATTTTGAGTGGCAGATATCAACTCAGAAAACAACACCAACTTAATAGTTGATAGGGAAAAATGTATTTATCAGAATATATATTATATATATATAATATATATATATATATTTATAAAGGAAAAGGTGACTTACCGGTGAATATGGTCATGATGGTTAGTAAGTGCAGAATTCAGGGGTGTAAGTCAGCAATATAACAAATACAAAGTGCTCAATACTAAGTAGAGCAAATTTATTATCTCTTGTACCCATTTTATAATATATATATATATATATATATATATATATATATATATATATATATATCACAGTTACTTTCAAATAACTATATATATATATAATATATATATAATATATATATATATATATATCACAGTTACTTTCAAATCCACGAAGCAAACAAATATATTTACTTCTGGATTTTATCAAAACCGATTAATGTGCTCAATAAAAAGAGCTTAATATACCCTTAATTCCCTGAAGATTTGCTATCATGTGAAACTGCAGTTGGAATGTTTTAGGCCATTCGTTTTTAAAATGTATATATATATATATATATATATATATATATCAATGTGTATGGTTGGCACTATGAAGAGGCAGTAGTGATCTAACGTACTGTATTATCAGAAGAGTGCTCAATATCTGTGATAGAGCATAAATAAATAAATATATTTTAGTATACATTTATTTACATGGGAACAAGTCTGCTACGATTGGCCTCATGCTATGTAAGCTTAATTGTTTAAGCAGCAAAAAATTAAAAAAAAATGTTTTAAAATTTTGTCACACACCGACAATTGCTCCACTTAAACAATTGAGCTTACAAAGCATGAAACCAATGGTAGCAGACTTGTTCCCAGGAAAATAAATATATACTATATATATATATATATAGAATAGAGAATAAACAAGAAAAGTATTGGCATAAAAAGGTGCTCAGTGCTAATAAAGCAGAGCAAATTTACAATAAATAATAATGATATTATGGATATTATAAACTCATAACTATAAGTTTCATGCTTACGAAATCTTCAGATGAGTCAAATGGTTGAGATTTTAAAAACCAGTAGTTTTTTAGCGTTTATATAAATGTGAAGTGTGTTCACGCAATGGAATGTTATAATGCTAAAGTTTTTTTTTTTTAAACTGTGGCTTGTTTAGCGTTTATATGACGGGAAGCGTGTTCACATTATGGAATGTTATGACACTAAATCTGTGTTAAAAAAATGATAATAAAACAAACTTGCTTTGGTCTTAATGCACGTGGTGTCCAGATGATTTTTTTAAAAAATAAATAAGAGGAGGGTGAAAATTAAGGGATTAATTAGGATCAGGTGGTAAGTGGCATTGAAGAAAAATTGTGTATACTACAAAATACAAACAAAAACTTATTAAACAAGAGAAGTGAACTTGTTTCGAAATGCAGGCATTTTAACAAATTCTTATTTTTATTATATATATATACAATTTGAATTTTGGTTCTTATTCCTTATTTTACTCTTTTTCTATGCTTCCAAAACTACCAAAAAGTTTCCCAATATCCATCACATATATCTAGTAAAAGCATACAGGGACAATCTAACAACATTATATTTTATGGTACTTTTAATAATCTTTCTTGATTTTATGTTAAAAGGTCCAAAATGCATAATATCTTATTATGTATCAGTTTATTGAAAGATTATTATTTGTACTAGCAAATATATGCACACTCCGGGTGCAAGTATTTAAGTTTAAATGTAATAAAATATTAGATTAAATCAGAAAGGCTAATGAAACTAATTAAGAATTCAAATAAAAAGATTTGAAACAGAGGGGGTATAATCGGAAAATAGAACAACTGAAACTTACTCTTTCATCACTTCCGTTTTTCAATGCTAAATTTTCCTAATTTAAATATTTAGTTAAAATAGGAAGTAAAGAATAAAATTACAGTTATTTCTTCTTGTTAATGAATTTCTTTTAGGATTTATTGAAGAGATTTTTACTCATATTCATTAAGATAAAACCAAACAATTAGAAATCAATAATACCAAGCAAATTTTTATTAAAATCAGTTTTTTTAATATCAATATGCAAATTAGCTTTACGTTTACACTGAAAACTGGTATTTTGTTGTATATATAAACACAATTGCATGTTATTAGTATTTAGGTAAGGCCAACAGTATTAATAATGTCAAACAGTTTTATTATTAATTGAGGTTTAAATAGAAATAGAATCATGGAGAATGTGACGTAAATAACTAAGGGAATTGTGACTTGAGTAGTAATATAGTTTCGGTTACAGACAGAAAAATACACAATCTCCATTATAATAAGATTTAATATGAAAAACTTATATCCATATTTAAAACCAACTACTTAACACAATTAAGTGGAATAAATTTTACTGATAATATATTACTAGAAGTTAGATTTTATTCAATTGAATAAAATCTAACTTCTTTGAAATATTTAATTAAAAAAATGTATTATTTTTTTGTTGTGTTCTTAAAAGGGATACAATCAGACATGGTTGTAGTCGGGTGGAAGAACCAGTCAACACTTTCGTAGATTAAGGTAGAAGGTTTTATTGCAGAGGGATACAATAAGACAGACAAGGAATAGTGAGGTATGCTACTAATTCTCGAAGCCAGCCCAGCATAATGCCATGCTCACTATATATATATAGTCAGACCATATAAGTGACAGGGAGTGTGGACTATTTCATTACAACATTTTTAAACATTTTATGATGTCATGATAGGTGTTTTTTTTGTTTTTTAATAAACAGAAACCTAAAATAGATTTACTTTATCAGTGAGGATATAAATAAAGTAGTAAGATATGTTTAACTTTTTGTGTTTGGTTAGTTTTGTTTTACGGCATATCAACCTCAGTGGGTCATTTTATGCCGATAAAGTTTTGAAATAAATCAATTCTTAATGGATAATACAATTTTTTATAAATACATTTTTCTATTTAACCCATAGATGGGACCCTAACAGTACTACCACTCCGAGTCAGAGTGGACCAGGGAGCAATCATGATGAAGGGGTGCTCCACATTCCCCAAACCTCCAAAACTAGAACTTCACCATCAGATAGAGTTTAACGTCATTCCCAGGACATGTAGACCCGCAGTCACCGCCTTCTAGCACCCATATGATAAAAAGGGGTTGGGGCTTGCCATAATGGCAATAGGGTTGGGAAAATCATATAGGTGCTAGGGCTTGACGTGACCAGCTGATTGATTGGAGGGGGCCTCTCCGACCACCTGTCTAGCCCAAGATAGGGCCAAAGTGGAGTATTGCAAGTCATGAACTGCTCATCCACCTGGGCTCTATCCTTAAACATCACGGGTCGCCACCCATGGCCAACAGGTGGCCCCATTGGAGGTGTTTATCCCTCTGCAGTTGTGCATTCTAACGCCCCAGCCGACAGGGCGGTTAACTTTTTGTGATCTTGTTTAGAAAGATATGTACTGATATTAAATGTCAATTAAATTCACCAATAATCTTAAATCTGTTGATGCATACAAGAACAAATTAAATATTATAATTATTATTATTATTATAATAAATAATGGCAGACAAGGAATTAGAGTTGAGTTTATCTTATTTACCTTTTCATATTAGCAAGCAAGAGGATGTAGGCTGTATAATAATTGTTCAAAATCACTGATGTTA
>CM042160.1:31986733-32026733 GCA_023376005.1 Doryteuthis pealeii | reverse complement strand
TTTAACCCATAGATGGGACCCTAACAGGTACTACCACTCCGGGTCAAAGTGGACCAGGGAGCAATGGTGATGAAGGGGTGCTCCACATTTCCCAAACCTCCAAAACTGGAACCTCACCATCAGATAGAGTTTAACATCATTCCCAGGACATGTAGACCCTCTGTCACCGCCTTCTAGCACCCATATGATAAAAAGGGGTTGGGGCTTGCCATAAGGGCAATAGGGTTGGGAAAATCATATAGGTGCTAGGGCTTGACGTGACCAGCCAATTGATCGTCTATCGCAGATGGTGTATAAAAAGTCGTTTGAATGGTGCTCAATGAATAACAGGCACAAAGGCTAGATAGAAGCTGAAAAGATTAGGTAGGAGAGTTGGCTGGTAAGACATGTTAGAGATGGGTTTACATGAAATGCAAACAACATCATCCAGGATTTGAACTCGGATCACCAAGTCCACTTCCTATAATGATAACCATTACGCCACAAGCACCTCCAATCTATAGTACAATGGATATTCTTTTTTTTAAATCATGTTACTGTTATTGAATAAAAAGTGTAAGGTAAATTGTTTTATTCATCAAAGCTAGTCAGGAAAAAACATAGAAGTTGAAAGTTAAATATATTAACTGAACGATTCAAATAGTGTTGCAGCTGTATGTTGAGTAGAGTAATTAGTGATAGAAGATGTTTATCTTGTGAGTACAGGAACCTGAAGACATTTATCTATGTTCATTTCTGCTAACATTTCTTTTGTCAAGGGTGATAAAGACGTTATAGCTATCAAAGAAACTGTAGAACACCAAGAAGAAAATCCTTTGGAAATTAGAACCAAAGAGATAATAGAGACCAACATGGATTTGAGAATAGAACAAAGAAATATCAGAAGTGATTAAGAATCAAAAAGAGGATGTAGTGGGCGTTGCTAGAATGGAGGATCGCAGATGGTGTATAAAAAGTCGTTTGAATGGTGCTCAATGAATAACAGGCACAAAAGACTAGATAGAAGCTGGAAAGATTAGGTAGGAGAGTTGGCTGGTAAGACATGGGTTTAAGAAAGATCATTGTGAAAGAAGTTATAGAGCAGTAAAGTATCTGGGAGTTGACAGTAGGTGTGGGACTCCAATTCAGCAAAACAATCTCACTGGTCTAGCACTACATTAGATTAACCAAAATGTTAAAATTCCTGGATGAGGCTGTTTATATTTCACATAGTGTTAATATCCTGTGAAATAACTGACACAAAAGTTGGAGGCACGTGGTGTAATGGTTAGTCATAGGAAATGGGCTCGTTGACCAGAGTTCAAATCCTGGACAAAGCTACAGTTCGCATAGTGCTAATACCTTTGGAAAAGGTATGAATCCAACAACTCTCCATCCAGCTATGGGTAAATAGTAAGGAAGACTGGGCTCTTTAACCTTGGTTAGACAACCAGTCTAGGAAAAGGAAAACTCTAAATTCAAACCTGTTACCCATCTTTTGTACACACCAAATATTTCACTTCAAAACGTGACTAAAAACCTTTGGTAGAAATAAATAATTTTACATAAATAAGGTTATAGGAGCTCTCAAAGTAGTTTTGGCCAACTAGGAGAGCCTTTTGGTTTGAATTCAGAGTTTTCCTTCTCCTAGACCGGTTGCCATATTAAGGTTAAAGAGTGGTAGTACCTATTAGGGTCTCATCTATGGGTTAAATAGAAAAATGTATTTATAAAAAAATTGTATTATCCATTAAGAATTGATTTTTCAAAACTTTAATTGGCATTAAATGACCCACTGAGGTTGATATGCCATAAAACAAAACCAAACCAAACCAAATGAAACCTGTTAAACTCAGCTTGGGGTGGTCACTACTAGAATAGGCTCGGGCCTAATTAGTGATCTATTTCACTAATTTGTAATTTGTAAAAAAAAAAAAAAAAAGATAGAAGCTGGAAAGATTAGGTAGCAGAGTTGGCTGGTAAGATATGTTAGAGATTGATTTAAGAAATATCATTATTTAAGAGGTTATCAATCAGTATGCTTGTAATTGTTGCTGCTGCTGCTGATGACAATGATAATCTTTGTTGTTCATCATTAGGAGATATTTGAAAATGCACTTTTACAATAAAGATATAAAAAAATTGACTTTATCCAGATAATTCAAATAATTGGATTTCTGGATTTGCCAAATTTTTGAATTCAGGCTAAATATAAACTTAAAATATAAAATAAACCATGAAAATAAAGAACAAGAGACACAGATTAATACACTTTTAAAGCAGGTTATATTTAATCTTTATTAATCTTTCAAATTCTTAATGGAAAAATGGACTCTCTCATTGATTTCGATGCATGAGGGTTCATCCAATGAACAACCTACACAGTGCTTTGTTTATAGTGGTGAAGGCTTGTGTTGGACCATCCACACTTTTTGGCAAAGTTGATAGGAAAGGATTGAAGAAATATGCCACAAAACCAATCAACAACTGACCTCAGGTTTTTCAAATTCAGAGTTTTCTTCTCCTAGACTGATTACCTATCCAAGGTTAAATAGAACAGTCTGCCTTTGTTTTACCCATATCTGGAGGGAAAATATATGGATTCATACCTTTCCCAAGGGTATTAGCACTATGTGAATTTCAAACAGCCTTGTCTTGGATTTGAACTCAGGTTGAGGAGTCCATTTCCCATGACTCAAACCATTATACCACGCATCCATAAATTTTAAATATACCTGTATAGAATACCTGTACTGGCTATAACAGATAGATATAAAACTAAATTAAAAATGTAAAGAACATCATTTTCTTAAACAGATACAAATAAACTTAAAATTAAACAAATCCCCAATTTCTAGAACTCTTCACAGTAAGGAAAAATGGGTCAAAAAGGAAATGAATTAGACTCGTAATACATTTCACTTTAACTCAACAGGCTAGGTACTCTCTCTTTCACCCAGTCTGTCTGTCTGTCTGTCTGTCTGTCTGTCTCTCAAATAAAATTGTTTGAAAACAAGTTTAGGATTACATTTTTAAAATAATATTTTAAATGTAAACAAAAAAAGCATTTACTAAAAAAAAAACATTGTAATATACGAATTCTCGGTGATTTTTAAATTTTATAAAATATTTTCCTCTTATTATCTCTTACACCTGTTTTCTCCCTTTCTCACTGGTGTTCTTAAAAAAAAATTAGTCCAGTCATGGACCAGGTACTTTTGCTAATATATATATATATATATATATATATATATATACCATACTATGTACAAATTAAAATCATATGTAACACCATTCTTCAAAATGTAGAATTGTCTAATGATCACAAAACCATAAAACTATTAGTTGCAATATGAGGTTTTATTTCTATTTATACTGCCCATATAAAGTTCAAATCCTGAACAAAACTATTTGCATTTCATCATCATCATGTTGTGCAAGCAGCATGGATATCCATGACAATCTCTGCCAACCTTCCCTATCATTCATTGCCCTGGGAGGTCTTCTCTGCAGCAACCAGCATCCCACATAGTTAGTTGTAGGTCCTTGCTGGGTGGCCCACATTAGCATGTCCATGTGTTGGCTTCCACAGGAGAACGTCACTTATGAGTTCGTCTTTGCTTCTCCAACAATGTCCATGCCTAGTCTGTCTCACTCGGATGGCTTGTGAGATGGGAGGCAGGTGGCGATACAGCTGTTTCCACGACTTGTTCAAGACTGCACGTAGCATTCTTGAGCTTATTCTCAAGGCACTTTGTTAGGGTCCAAGTGGTGCAGACATACAGCAGTACTGATATAACCACAGCTTGGAAGAATTGTCACTTTGTCATTTGCATTTCACATAGTGCTAATACTTTTGGAAAAGGTATGGATCCAACTTGTTCAAGACTGCATGTAGCATTCTTGTGCTTATTCTCAAGGCACTTTGTTAGGGTCCAAAGTGGTGCAGCCATACAGCCTGGAAGAATTGTCGCTTTAACTTGTCATTTGCATTTCACAAAGTGCTAATACTTTTGGAAAAGGTATGGATCCAATTATCTAGCTATGAGTAGATAGTAGGGCAGACTGGGCTCTTTAACCTTAGTATTGCAACTAGCCTAGGAGAAGGAAAACTCTAAATTCAAACCAGTAATGACAAATTAAAATTACTAATTGATATTCAGATACTACTAAAATAGTTGTAACATTTGCATATAAAGTTCATACACTAAATATAACCAATATTATAGAACAGAGGTGGTAATGAATATCTTGTGGCTTATTGAAAATAAAAATCAAAGAATTGCTTTGAAGGTAAAATAATGAATTAGAAAGAATTTTTAGCTTTTCATTTCTGGTTTAGTGAAATTGATGAATCAGCAAAAATGACAACAGATCAAATGAAAATAATTGAAATGCATTTTTATTTATTTTAACCTTTTTCTTATTCTAGATTATTTGGACTAGTATTGTCAGCCATTATTGATTTGTAACTTATTTATTTTATCTTAGATTTATTTATTTATTATTTTTTTTATTGAAGCTTCTCAGACCATCATTCTACATCCATTAGTAAACAAGTAGTAATATTCTTGAATTTTTATTATCATTAGAGGAAGTCATTGTCAGCTATTATTAATTCTTGATTAATATTTCTTTCATGTTAATTTTAGTTGTTTTTCATTGCAATTACTCAGCATGTCAATTTAAAGTCATTAGTGAACAGATCAGAAATAAAAACTAAGCTCAAATTCACATCTCTTTGCAAAGCTTGGTTAAAGTGCTGATTAAGCTATGTGGGCTTTATGGCTGACTGTCTGAATAGTTGCAATGAAAAGCAACTAAAAGGAAAATGAAAGAGACACTAGTCCAAAATTAATTATGTCAGACAATGCTTCATCTAATAATAATACAAATTCTAGATAATATTAGAATAATAATAATAAGAAGAAAATGTTTTATTTTCACACATTTCACAATATAAACAATGTCACACAAACAAAAATGTACGTGGGCATAGTGGCCAGTTCGAAAGAACTAATTCCCCCTCAAAGGTCACTATGCCCATGCAATGGGGGGGGGAAGGAGAGATGTAGAATAATCAAACTAAGTTCCAGTTACCGTCGAATTGGTAAGACACAGCAACAAGCAGTCGCAACTGAATACGAACCTGTCTTGCTGCACCCTACTGCAGAATGACAGGTATTTATGAAACTCCACAACATCATAGAAACCAAGAGGCCGATCAGAACTCAAGGAATGGAATCACCCAAATACATGAATGGACTATTCTTGATTTCCATAAATACCAAACTGTCTTCAGTTGTGCTTAGCCAGTTGCTGTTGTTCAAACCAACAGTAGACTGACTGTCTTCAATAGTTGTATTAATGTGTGGAGGATAATCACTAATTAGGACTGAGCCTATTCTAATAGTGACCACCTCTTTATATTTTTTTGTCATAGTTTGAAAGTTGATTATAGTGATAGTGTGTTATAAGTTTACTTATACATATTAAGAATTTCTATTTTGATAAATAATTTGAGTTGGTGACCAGACATTTTGGTGAAATCAATGTTTGGAAATTTTTTTGTTAGTGTGTTCCAATCATTGATGCTGGATCCTGTGATAGATTTAAGGCCATAGGTTTTAGTGTTGGCAAATATTTTAAAGATTATTACTATCTATTGGTTGTTGGTTGGTTGGGTTTTATGCCATATCAACACTTGGATTATTTTACGCTGAAGATGTTTTGTTTTATTTATTCTTGATGGGTATTTTATATTTTAAAACTCTATTTTTCTATTTAACCCTTAGATGGGACCCTGAGAGGTACTACCACTCCGGGTCACAGTGGATCTTGGAGTAATGGTGATAGAAGGGCACTCTACTCTCCCCAGAGCTCAAAAATTCGAATTTCACCATTAGATGAAGTTTAACATCATACCCAGTTACTAAGATCCTCAGCCACTGCCTTCTAGCACATAGGGTTGGGTGCTTGATGCCTATTGATCAGAGTGTAACGTTATGGGCTTTTTACCGAGTCTCACAGTGCCTCAATCTGCACGGCACTATTAAAAGTTATTCGCTGGTTGCTGGACGCTCACAAGGCATGTAAACTTCTGGGGTTGTTTACAACTCCACACAGAATCTCTAGTAGTCAGCCTTCAAGCCCAAAATTCTTCCACACTTCATCGAGTGGTCTGGGAAGGGTATCACCTTACACACACCGCGGGCTCTTAGTCACGGTCAATTGACTTTCTATCTCCACAGGATATTTTTGGGCAAGGGAATCTCATTCATAAAAGACCTTGTAGTATTTCTTGTAGTAGTATAAAGATGAGGACAGTACTTCTTGCTTTTCATCAATTTATTTTCTTAATGCAAGTTATGACTAACTCGCCCAAACTGCCAACCCTGACTGTCCTCGGCAGATTCTGTAGCGCAACTTACTCCCTTGGTCCCCGGAACTCAACTGACAAAATCTAAGGTTCCCTCATTATATAGAAATGGCTGACAAACTTTCTAGAATGTGGAATCTATCGAAGGTTCTAATTGTTCTACCAAATTGCGCGTGTCAATTAAGAGGTCAACAGGTCAACTACCTTTCTTCTGACAAACCGATTAAACTAAATTTTAATAGTAAAATCCCAGACTCACTGGCTACGAATAGACTCAAGGTGATAACGAGTTTTACATGCTTGCCCACTCCCCTAAGGTCTGAGAATCGTGCTATATCCTATTAAGGTTTCTCCGTGTCTGGTACAAGGCCACAAATATGGTGTTCCCGGTGGGGCGCGCCATTATGCTACACAGAGAAGGCCTTTTCAATTGCTGTCTAGGCTAAGTAAGGGTCAAAATGGAGTATTGCATGTCATGGACTGCTCAGGCACTAGGATTCCATTCTTAAGCATCATGGAATTATATAGAAATATCGTTGTCATGATAAAAAAAAAAAAAATAAAATTAAGGTGAAATAAATACTAGTCAAAAATTAATAATAGCTGACATTCCTTCATCTGATGACTTGATAAAAAAAACTAAAATTAAGATAGAATATACTAGAAAAATTAATAATGTCTGATAATGTTTTTTTTTTAACAAAAAATGAAATCATAATATTAGTAGTTCATAGTTTTTATTACATATGTAGCTGTCTCTGTTTTCCAAAGAAAAATAATCTATGTATTTGTTTTATTTTTATTTTCAGTCTTATCAATATATTTTCTCATATGGACATGAGAATTTCATACTGAGATTTGCACATTTTTTTCCATTGAGGTTGTCAAAAGATTACTGGTTGATAGACACGATCTAACAGATATAATGTATACAAAAAAGAAGGCCAAAGAATATATTGGATGACATATTATGATAAAAAATGTAAGCAGGCGGAAAAATAGTCCAAATTTCTGACTGAATGAAGTAAAGTTGACAAAGTGGCCTATTGTCGGTATCTGTCAGACAGCGAGGAATGGTTTGTTTTGTTTTACGGCATATCAACCTCAGTGGGTCATTTAATGCCAATAATGTTTTGAAATAGATTAATTCATAATGGATACTCAATTTTTTATAAATATATTTTTCTATTTAACCCATAGATGGGACCCTAACAGGCACTACTGAGTAGACCAGGGAGCAATGGTGATGGAGGGGTGCTCCCCATTCCCCAAACCTCCAAAACTGGAACCTCACCATCAGATAGAGTTTAACGTCATTCTCAGGACGTTTAAACCCTCAGACACCACCTTCTAGTACCCATATGATAAAAAGGGCAATGGGTTGGGGCAATCATATAGTTGCTAGGGCTTGATGTGACTAGACGATTGATTGGAGGGAGCCTCTCCGACCACCCCTCTAGCCTAAGTAAGGGTCTAAGTGGAGTGTTGCAGGTTATGGACAGCTCATCTACTAAGACTCTATCCTTAAGCATCACAGGTCGCCATCCATGGCCAACAGTTGCCCCATTTCGGGGAGTCTTACCCTCTGCAGAGGTGCAGTCGGTGCATTCTAACACCCCAGCCGACAGTCTTTGACCAGGGAAATTGTTTTAGCATCTAAGGATAAGTGCCATATCTACCATCATTTCCTCAGTTTATTATACTGATCCTATCTGTGATACTCATGTGCTGAGTTATCGAGGACCCTGTGGTTCTGGGTGGAAAAATGTACAATATTTCTTTTAGAAAGACAAAATGAATTTACTGTAAATTTCAATTGCTATAAGTGTAGTGATTATCTGCCCCTGCTGAGATGGACTTGTGTAAAAGGGTTATCTTTTCTTGCTGCCAGGGTTTCATGACTAGTGGCACTACTAGCTGGGTATTTAAACTCAGCTTGGAAGCCCTCTGTTTCTTTTCTCTCTGTCTAGCATCCACAAAAAATAGACTAGATGCATGGTGTCTCTTTCCATTACGTGAGGTGGGTATTTGCCCCTCAAATATCAGTAAGTGACTCATATTCTTCATTAATTCTTTCTTACTTCCAAAAGACTTTCGTCTTATCTGTATCTTGTAATGTATGTCATGTTCAACATGCTCAGACAATAAAGTCTGTATTGTTATGTTGTACTTCTTTGTTCGGATTCATTTATGTATATATTCACCTACGTTGGAAGGTTATCCTAAGCCTTCTAACATATTATAAGAACCACACTTTCAATTCTTGTATAAGTAAGGATGCTGAAGATTTCTTGAATGTTATTTCCGTGTGTTCTGTAACCTGGTTTGTTGATAGGGGCACTACTCATGTCTTGTGCAGGAATAGCCTGACAGAGCCCACTCCTCTCCACTTATACAACTGGTTCAAAGTCATTTTTCTTCTTCTAGAGCAGTTACCATTCCAAGATTAAAGAGCCCAGTCCACTTTAGTATTTACTCATAACTGGAGGGAGAATTGGATTCATATGTTTCATAAGGGTATTAGACTATATGAAATACAAATAGATTTGTTCAGGATCTAAACTGATAGAAATTACTACCTCAGTATATGAACTGTTCTAAGTATGTAGATATGGTCAACATATCTGTTATAGGTGATATAACCTATGGACAATAATGGAATGCGCCAACGGCTACTATAAGTAATAGGAACAATTGTGGCTTGACGGAAGCAAATGCCAGTTAGCTTGTAACTATATTGGTCAGATGCAATCTCCACTTTCTTTGCTGTAAATTTCTACTCTTTTGTTAAATACATTTGTCTACATTGTTACCCATCATGTTTGTCTTATTTTGACCCCTTAAAACCCCCACAATATCTAACTCTGGTTTTGACCAGGGGGTCTAATGGCTTTGGCCCTGGACTGTACAAGTTAGCATCATTGATCCCAGGGGCCCATCCCCCCAGGCAACATCTGCCCCCTTGACTTAAAGGGGCTGGGTTTATTGCCCAGTGCCTGAGGTGCCCCTTGATGGAGAAACGCCAACATTTTTGAACCTGCCACCAATAAGTCACAACTTGTGGGTGGTCCCACATTAATAGGGCTTTGTGCCTAACCTTACACATGGGGTATGTGGTAAATATCATGTAAACTGTTCTATTTTGAGAGTCTTACCATCCAGTGTAGAGATGTCTTCATCTTGTTTAAAACACATAAGGTGGTAAAGAATTACATTAAATGTGTAAAACATTCTCTAGTTCCTTCTTTTTTCAAAATTAGAGATGGAAAATACTTTTGGAAACCACTTTTGAGTGTTTGGTATTCAAGACTTAAAGGTGTTGAGAAAAAAAAAGAAAAAAAAAAAGACACACCTACGAGATTATATGCTTTTACTTTTCAAGTAAAACAGCATCAAAAACAAAAATGATTTCCGTGGAAATTGTTCATTTTGAAATAGAATGGTTTTGAAAGTTCCAGAAAGGTTGACTTAACTTGGAGAATAAGCCATAGAGTGGTAGACTATATGTAAATGCTTTTTGATAACTGTTAAGTTTTTATTGCCCATCCTTTGGCCTTCAAGAAAGAGTGCTTGTCCAGTGGAATTGGATGCTGAGTCCCTCGATAATGAATCCTTTGGTTCTCTGGTAAAGATTTGGTAATCCTCAGTGAGTGTAATTGTAATTATGAACTGGGGGGAGGGGTTAAATAGAGTATTAGCCACGCAGTATGGTTTGTTAATTGGCTGGATCAGTAAATCATGTGACCTTGGCTAGTTAGGTTTGGAATTAGAGCACATCTTATATTACAAAATATTCCTCCACTCAATCAACATTAGAATTGGCTGAAAAACTTGTTATTGATCGCTCGACATTTGCAAAGAATGGGTTAAGATAAAAAAGTGGTTCTAAATTACATAACACTAATACCCTTATGAAATGAATGAATCCGGCTATTCTCCTCTAGCTATGGTAAATAGTAGGGCAGACTAGAATCTTTAACCTTTGTATGGCAACTGATCTAGGAGAAGGAAAACTCAGAATTCAAACCTGTCAAACTCCACTTAAGAAATTAACTGCGTGTCACGTCCTACTTGTGTGGAAGCTTGATAAATATATATAATAGGTTATGAGGTATAGAAATAGAAAACAATATTAAATATTGTGCTAATAGATATCTATTTCAACCTGTGGGTTTTATAAAGTGTAATTCAATTGAAATCATTTTAAAATTAAAATGAAGACAATTGTAAAAGACACTTTATAAACACTTTAAATTTTATAAGGATTTCAATTGAATTACACTTTATAAACCCACAGGTTGAAACAGATATCTGTTAGTAATATTTGATTTTTTTTTCTATTTTTATACATCATACACTCGGATTTATTATATACTTTTCATAATAGGTATGTACAAATCATTACAGTGTAACATTTGACAGCATTTCTTCACCTACCAAACATCAAAAAATGTTTTTCTTTGACAAAGAATCATAAGTAGATTAAAAATAGCCCTTAGTATAAACTAGAAGTGGCTACCCAGCATCGCCTAGGTAGAGGGGCTAAAAAAAAAAGGTAGTCTCGCAAATCCATTATTGTTGAATCGTGAGTTGGATCCTCACAAATACCCCATTAAAATCACTACGTAAAAATGGTCTTGCGTAAGAAAAAAGCCTACGTAAAAAAGACCTTACGTTGGTCCAGATGCTCTGAAAAGAAAAATTAATGTCTCCTATTCAAGATATTAAATGCAAAATTAATTCCATGTTCTTATCATTTAAATTCTATTTTTTAATTATCTTCATGAATATAAATCAAATCTTCATTATTTTTGCTCAAAAAGCAAGATCTTGGGATAGTGAATGTATATATGTATATATGTACTTTGTCATTAATTGTTTTATTTTCATAGTTTCTTCTGGGCATACATGCATACACACAACTGCCCATTATATATGTATACATTAGCAAAAAAATTGCTGTATATTTGGTGGGCTATGAAAAGTGGATTAAAAATAACCCTTAATATAAATTATCAAATATAACTTTTGCTGTGTATTTGGTGGGCTATGAAAAGTGGATTAAAAATAGCCCTTAGTATAAATTATTAAAAATAACTATTGCTGTGTATTTGGTGGGCTATGAAAAGTGGATTAAAAATAGCCCTTAGTATGAATTATCAAAAATAACTTTTGCTGTGTATTTGGTGGGCTATGAAAAGTGGATTAAAAATAGCCCTTAGTATGAATTATCAAAAATAACTTTTGCTGTGTATTTGGTGGGCTATGAAAAGTGGATTAAAAATAGCCCTTATTATGAATTATCAAAACTTTTGCTCTGTATTTGGTGGAATTGGTAGAATATCAAAAAGCATTTTTTTGAATGACAGAAGCCTGGCAATAATCTGACTGAAGAGCATTACATTTGTCATTTCCAAAGTTTAAGACAACTGAAGAAAAAAAAAAGACATTTCTAGAATAGGGAAGATGGTAACTTATACTGTTTTGTCAACAACAACAACAGAAAAAAACGAAACAGAGTTGGGATGGGAAATTCTTACTCTTTGTATATTCACCAAACTTGGCACCATCATGTTATCATTTGTTTCAATCAATGCTGTATTCTCTTTATCTGGTAAAAAATTCAAAAATGTCTTTGATGTTTAAAATTTCATTGACAACTTTATTTCGTCAAAAGCAGAGTTGTTTTATCAAGATGGAATTTAAAGACTTTTGGAATGTTGGCATAGAAAATCAACAAAAATATATTTTATCTATCTATCTATCTATCTATCTATATATATATATATATATATATATATGAGTGAAGGCTGAAAATTTCTTGGAATAAACTAGAGTCGTAAAACATACATGCCATTCTACATATTCATCCTGAAGTTCAGTATGTTTGACACACCCTGATAAGTTACTTTAACTCTTAATATATATATATATATATATATATATATATTGGAAATATGATGTGGAAATTAATCCGACAATATGTGAAGAAAATATTTTCAAAAAATATAACAAACACAGGATGTTACGATTAAAATTGTTTCCCCTGATCGTAACATCCTGTGTTTGTTATATTTTTTGAAAATATTTTCTTCACATATATATATATTATGAAGGTACACGGTAATAACATACTCGAGTTTCCCCATAAGGATCTTCAGGTTAAATCCACTGGATTAATCAAGATATTGATTAATTGCAGTCGATTTCACGTGTGTCTTTTTTCGCGATAAACTGCAATTAATCAATATCTTGATTAATCCAGTAGATTTAACCCTGAAGATCCTTATGGGAAACTCGAGTAGGTTATTACCATGTACCTTGATAATAAATTTGCTCTACTAATGTATTGAGCACTTTATATTGTTATATCGCTGCCTTATCATTGTGAAACTTGAATCATCTAACCACTGTGACCATTTTCACCGGTAAGTCACCTTTTCCACAAATACCATATATATATATATATTCTCTTGTTGGTGGGTTTAAGAACTTTTCCACACCCTTCATACATATTCCCCTTACATTGCACAGTAGTAAATAAACCATCGTTTTCTTATAAATATACTTTGAAATGTGAAGAGAAAAAGGGAAGTGAATCCAACCGTATGTAAAATAGTGAAAAATTTTGAAAAAACACAGAATCAAATAAAATGAGTGATATTTATTCAGCCAACGCTGCAGTGTTTCAATCTGTTTAGTAGATCTTCTTCAGGGCTTTGCTTGATATAGTAAGTAGGTGGAGTGACCTCCTGTTCATATCAGACAGACAGCAATTGAGTCTATCCCCTTTTCACTAGTGCTAGACCAGGGAGATTATTTTTGCATTTGAGGTGGAGTGCCACACCTACGATCAACTCCCTATGTTTACTATACAGATCCAAGCTGTGCTACTTATGTGCTGAGTTGGTGAGGACCAGTATCGACATCATTGATTTAAAGAAAGCTGGAAACTTTTGCATACTTCTAGTATAATCTAATTTTTACAGCTTTGGAATCCCTTTTTCGGGTATAATGATTATGGTGGAAGCATTTGTGGTATAATGGTTATCTTGGTAGGAAATAGATTTGGCAACCCAAGTTCAAATCCTGGAACAGGCTGTTTGCATTTCACATAGTCAAAAGTTCTTAGAAAATATATAAATCCAACTATTCTCCCTCAACAATGGTTTTACACTACGTCAGTAAATGACTTTGCCTTACAGACTCTTCATATATTCTATATGTACATTTAGGTATCTCCTTTATACTCCATTTTATATCTTGTCTCCTATATGTGTTACTTAATGAATCTACTATGTATCTTGTATTTGTATTTCTGTTATAAATGCTTCTCCATGTGCTTATATATTATATATATATATATATAAAAAATAAGGCTAATGAAACTGATAAGAATTCCAGATATGATTGAAAATAGAACAACTTTGAACTAAATCAAATTGGTAAATTTTCCTAATTTAACTATTTAGTTAAAATAGGAAGGAATAATATTACAGGTTAAAAGATTATCCCTGAGATTTTTGAAACTCAAATTTTTAAGATCAATATGCAAATTAGCCTTCCAATTCACACTGTAAACCGCTATTTGTTGTATATATTTGCCAACATCTTAATAATGTAAAACAATTTTTATTCATTGATAAATATATCATGAATATAATATATATCTATATAATAAGATATAAGTCCATTTGGTGTGGCAACCAATCTAAGAGAAAGAAAACTCGTATTTCAAACCTGTTAAACTCCTTTTAAGAATTGACCTTGTGTCACATCCTTCTTGTGTGGAGGGGTTAGGTAATTACTTTTAAAGATTATGCTGAACATGGATATTTAATTGGATCTTTGAATAATTCTCAGCAGTTATCTACTCCGTCAATTTACATTTAGCCAGATGTGTACCTTTCATCTTTTAGAGACTTCTAATTTAACTAAATATTTCATTAGGCTTTTCCTTGACCCACAATTTCAATCAAGTGCCCTGCTGACTCATGAGTGAACTCTATCTACACCACAGCTTCTCAAACCTTTGAATTAATGCACTTCCCTTATAACCAAATTTAGTTTCCATTCATCCTCAAATGAATTAATTGAATATTAAATTACAAAACATAATACAATTTACACGAGTAAAGAACCAGTAAAATATAAATAAAAACACACCTTTAATTCTTGAATTATTTTTTTTAATGCAAAGGATGTGGGCACTGAGGAAATCATGAATATTAAATTACAGTTTTGTGAATTTGAACCACAAATGCTCAATTTTCAAAGTGCTTCTCTGTGTGAATGAACCATTCACACAGAGAAATGAATATAGGAATGACACATCCCTTGTGGTCATCACACCCAAGCATCAAGGTGTAAAATATCTGGCAACTAGTCAACAAAAAGTTCATAGGCTGACCAAGATAGTCTCATGGAATATAACAATATTTTTCAACATAGTCTCCTTTGTGGTCCACACACCTCTTACATTGGTGCTGCAGTGATTGGATCCTATTGGTCAAAAAAGTCATCTACAGCAGATATAAAATCATCCTATGAACTTTTCAGCCTACCCTCGTACAAAAGGGATTTATAAATGCCCCCACCCTGTGGACCCTTACTCATTGCTAGGGGGGTGTGGATTCAAATAAAAAAGTAACAAACTCCCATGAGCCTTCACTGGAAGAACCCTTTGAGCATGTGCAGGAAAAAGGACCCACTTCCAACCCCTAAAGAGAATCTCTGGGTCATTCTAACTAAGGCCTTTACTGCATCTAGACACGACAACTGGCCAGAAATATTTCCTTGCCACATGGTGGCTATGACACATAAATAAATCCTAAATCATAAAACCACCTTTTGTCTTTGTCTCTTCCTTTTTCTTTCTTGAGTTCCTTCCTTTTCAGTGCAACCACCAAATAAGATGGGGTTAAAGCAAACCCTAGAATACACACCAAGAATAACCACAACCATCTTTTAAATCTAAAACATAAAACATCTTGTAACCTCATAGGGGTCTATATGAACCAGTTTGAGAAGTCCTGGTCTACACAAATTTTACTTATGCTTGAATCTACTATGAAATCTTGTCAAATAGTTATTTTACCCATGTTAGTTTTAGTACAAAACAAGTATATGATTCTTAATAAGAATTGAAACCAGGAAGTCTTATCATATAGTCATCACACCAACACTTTAAAAGAACAATAAACCTATTTGCTCTTTAATTCAAAAGTCAGTTTTAACCTGTCTTTCCTTTTCATATCAATTAGAAGAAAAGACAACATAAAACAACTATTGTCTGTTTTGGCCATCACATTCAATACAAACAATAGAATAACCAGAGATATACTTTCTTTTCAGAAAATTATCAAAATATTCTATTGAATTTAAAGCTGTGCTAATGTGAGGTGAAGCATTGAAGATTTAAGCTGAACAAGAAATATATGATGAAATGTTCTAATTTTTTTCTTAAAAGTTACTTTCATAAAATAGATTTTACATGTCTATGTTTTAGCAGGTAAGGTAGATATTCTTGTCTTAATTTCTAAGATGTTGCATTGCTACTATTGTGTCCCAGTGGAGTCACTCATTGTGTAATGGTTATTGTCATAGGAAATGGACACAGTGATCCGAGTTTGAATCCTGGATGTGGCTGTTTGCATTGAAAATGGTATACATTCAACTATTTGGGGGAATGGGTAAATAGTAGGGTAGACTTGGCTCTTTAACCTTGGTATGACAACCAGTCTAGGAGAATGAAAACTAAATTCAAACCTGTTAAACTATTTACAAATTGACCTTGTATTGGCAGAAGAATTGGGTAAATGTATATAGTGTCCCAATTATCAGTTATCTTGAAGATACGCACGCCCAAATTTTTCAGCTTTTTTTATTTTTTTAAATAGCAGAATGAGCCAGCTTCATGTGCTCTTTTGATCTGCTTTTTTTTCTTTTTAGATAAAATTGTTTTTCATCTGAATTCTTAAATTTTCTTTTCCAATAAATTATTTTGGTATTTTTTAATAAATATATCTCAATGAAAGTTTTCAAACTTTTTTTATTGAAGAAAAAAGTTAATTGAGACATATTTATTGATAAATGCCCCAAATAATTATCTAAACTGTCAGTCAAATAAAAAATGAAAATAATACAATTTAACTTTTTGCTTTTATGTACTTATATGTTTGCATTGAAGGTGCATGGTCTAATGGTTAGAGTTGTGAGAAATGTACTCATCGATCTGAGTTCAATTCCTGGACAAAAACTGTTTGGATTTCACATGGCGCCTTGGGAATGGTATTGTAAGAATTCAAAGTGATAATGTGAAACAAGGCCTTCAAAAAGCGTGTTCATCACGTTATGGTCACCAGTTGTATATATATTTCAAAGTGAATACTTGAACATTCAACTCTGACAAGGGTTGAGGGACAAAACATTTTTATATAATACAGCACATGAATAAACAAGATACATAAACAATGGAAGATAGAATAGTGTACATAAACATACATACATACATAAAAGTCACTGACAAGATAATATAAAAGTACACATAATATAAAGGTACAGACATGAGACTAAGAATAGTCTATGCTGTATAAATCACTTACAGTGACAAGTAGCCGGCATTGAGGGCTGAAGCCCCAACGAGAAGGGAATGACAATTGTCTAACCCATGTAGTCTCGTAGCGAGGAAAGAGGTAGAAAAGAGGAAGAGAAGTTCAAATCAGCCGCTTAAAAACAAGAGGCCCCCAGCGGAAACCAGTGACATCAAGTGGGCAGACAACTCCTCAGGCAAATGCGAAATTAACCCCTACAGTATGAATCCAATTCTCCCTCCAGCTATGAATAAATAGCAGGGTAGATTGGGCCCTTTAACCATGGCTAGGTAACCAGTCTAGGAGAAGGAAAACTGAATTCAAACCTGTTAAACTTTGCTTAAAAAATTAACCTTGTGTTGCATCCTGCCCATGCAGAGGGGTTGGTAAATATATAGATTTTGCATTGGAAGAAATTCTTGTTAAATTGAGACTGAAAAGTCTCAACACAAAACGTTTTAATCTTTATTTACAAGCTTGATGTTCAATGTAGAAATCAAGAATTGGGGTAAATTATCACAAATGGGATAAAAATGAAAGTTGAGGAGGATAATGGAAGGTTAAAAAAAATAACAATTGGACACATGGCCTAGTGAATAAAGGAATTAGGTTAAGATAGTTCTAAGTGACAGTTATCTCTAGACTGCAGGTTCAATCCTGGTCAATGGTAGTAGTAACATAGAATAATAATTAACACAGTTTAACTTCTCTACCCCTGCTATGGTTAACGGAATGAGAACAGGATACTCCTGTGGACTGAATAAAGGGTTGGGTTCAAAGTTGCATGATGGCTCCCGATTCCAACAAGAAGGTTCCTGAGTTCAAAAAGGAGGTTCCCGAGTCCGACAAGAAATACCTGAAGAAGGCCAGAAGGCACATCAGCCGAAACATTGTTCAGATAACAATGAAGATGAGGACAATAGTCCGAATAATGCAGATAATACTAATCATAAAGCCTCATTCATTCAGAGAAATAGTAAAAAAAATAGCAATAAAGTTTATTTTTGGACACCCAAGATATCAAACATGATTCATCTTTATGCACAAAAACTTTTTACTCTTACGAACTTAAAAACAAAGTACACAAATTGGTTGGGTCGCATCCAAGTTTCTCTGATATCAAAAAGTCCTGATGTAAATGCTGTTTTATCAGAAATAAAACTACCATTTATCCAGACCCATGAGATGTTTTGAATTAAATTTGCTGTATTTTATTGAAAGATATGCACTCTTTCTGAAAACTATACAAATTTTATTGAATTTAGAGCTTTTATAAATGCTGAGTTGAAGGAAATTCTTATTGCCAAGTTGAAACTGAATAGTTTCATCAAAAATACAGAATAAATACATCAAAAATAAATGTTTGACACATTTAGGTCCTTATAGTTAGCTCAGCGTTCGGCTCAAGGTTCCTAGTTCGATAAACTCAACAAGTAAGGAGCTGATGGTAGGTGTGGCGCTTCACCTCAGATGCCAAAACAATAGCACTATTGAAAAAGGGATAGACTCCCTCACTGATTGGCTGATACTGATTTAGGCCGCCCCGTCGACTTTACTTACTTACTAATTAAGAAAATACATGCTTAACATTGCTGACTAACATTGGCCTCTTAATTTAAACTATGTTTTTAACATATCATTATAGGAAATGGATCAAATCCTGGATTGTGCTGTTTGCATTTCCCTTCATGCTAATGCCCTTTGGAAAAGCCTGAACCTATTTTGTCTCCGTTTTGATAGTAGAGCAGATTGGTTTCTTTAACCTTGGTTAAGCAGCCATCTAGAATAAGGAAAACTCTGAATTCAAACCAGCTTTACTCCACTTAAAAATTCACCTTGTGTCACATCCTGTCTATTGTTGAAGGATTGAATAGATATATACATGTTTATTTATTTTTATTTACAAGTTATAGTTTAAATTATTGTTTAGAGCAAGGATCACAAATGGATCAATAAGAGGGAGCCCTGAGTAGTTGTGATTATAACCAACACGATAAAGATACTCGTCTAAGTGGGTATTTACCCAAACCTTTTACCATGGGCATGATGTGACAAAGGTAACAAATATGTGGTAGCCAGTGGGGAACAAACTCACTATTAAGTAGTAATTGATTTGCAATACTAGCTTATTAACCATAACACCAAGACAGGGGTGTTTTAATTATATCAGTGTGTAATAATGATGGAGTGAGAAAGGCTCAGAAAATATTATATCTTAACAATTCTTCGAAATATAAGAATGAATACAAGTGAATTCAAAATTCACTAATCTTATTATAATGGAGATTCTGTGGTTCTGTGTTTGTAACTGAAACTATATTACTAATCAAGACACAATTCCCTTAGTTATTAATATCACATTCTCCATGATTTTATTTCTTATTTAAACCTCAATTATTAATAAAATTGTTTTACAATATTAATACTATTGACCATATTTACATACTAGTAACATGCAATTGTATTTATATATACAACAATATAGCAGTTTACAGTGTGAACAGGAAGGCTAATTTGCATATTGATATTAAAAATTTGATTTTAATAAATATGTGCTTAGTATTATTATTGATTTCTAATTATTTGGTTATTAGATGTCGGGGATAAATCTTAGAAGAAATCCCTTGACTAGAAGAAATAGCTGTAATTTTATCTTTACATCCTATTTTAAATAAATAGTTAAATTAGGAAAATTTCACAATGAAAGATGGAAGTGAGGGAAGAGTAAGTTTCAGTTGTTCTATTTTTCAGTTATACCCCCTCTGTTTTAAATCTTTTTATCTGCATTCTTATTTAGTTTTATTGGCCTTTCTAATTTAATATATTTTATTACATTAAAACTTAAATACTTACACTTACAGAGGGTGCATATATTTGCTAATATTTATAAGTATTTTTGTAAAAAAGAAAAAGATTAACAGTAATTTAATTAGTATTATCTGCGTTATTCGGATTATTGTCCCCATCTTCATTGTTATTTGTACAACGTTTTGGCTGATATACCCTCCGGCCTTCTTCAGGTATTTCTTCTCGAACTCGGGAACCTTTTCGGACTCGGGAACCTTCTTTTCGAACTCGGGAACTTTCTTGTTGTATTCGGGAGCCATCACGGAACTTTGAACCTAACCCTTTATTTATTCCACGAGGGTATCCTGTTCTCATTCCGCTAACCATAGCTGGGGTAGGAGTTGTGTTAATTAATTATTTTTCTAACTGCTTTCACTCAGGATTGAACTCGGGTACCAGAGATAACTGTCACTTAGAATTGTTTTAACCTAACTGCCTAATCCACTCGGCCATGTGTCCAATTGGACAATTGAGTGTGAATTTTGGGAACTTATAAACCTAATGTCTTGATTTGGCTAGAATATCTACCTATTTTACTTATGTATGATTTTTTACCTAGACTCATATTGTGTTTTTTTTTTCAGAAATACCTGAAGAAGTCCGGAGGGTATATAGGCTGAAACGTTGTACAAATAACAATGAAGATGGGGACAATAGTCCGAATAGCGCAGATAATACTAATCTTCAAGCCTCATCTCAAACATTCAGAGAAATAGTAATTTAATTAATAGAATAAGAAAAAAAACTAGAAATTCACAGGCTATTACGCAATTGGTATAATAATTTCCTTAAAATGATTTGTCATCTGTGGAATGTATGAAATATTTTGTCAATTCCTTATTTATTTATTTTTTTTTTGTATTAGGTTGCCAAAAACAAAAACTAAGCATAGCTTAGATTTGGCACAAGATCACAATTAGAGACCCCCAGTGAGGATTGAACTCTCTGCTCAGTAGTAATTGATATGAAAGACCAACCTGTTAACCATTATACCATAATGAGGATCACAGGAAGAAAATATTTAGTTGTATAAGATAATTAAAAGCTTTTGGTCCAACTACAAATTTTTCTTTTGAAACATAAAATATAGAATTAAAATCTGAAACTGTAGATAAAATTTGTTATGAATTATGATGGTGACTGTAATAATTATTCTATAATGTACCATATTATATATAATGTATATTATGTATATATAATATTATAATATCATGTATATACAATGTATATTATTTTATCATATATATTATGTACTAGGCATTTGTGGTGTAATAATTAACAATCCAGTAAATGGATGCAGTGAACAGAGTTTAAATCCTGGACAAGGTTGGTTGCATTTAACATAGCACTAATACTTTTGGGAAAGGTCTGAATCTAACTATTCTTCATCCAGCTATGGGTCAGATGGGCTTTTAAACTTTGGTATTGCAATTGGTCTAGGAGAAGAAAAAAATGAATTCAAACCTGTTAAACTCTGCTTAAAAATTGATGTTGTTTTGCATTCTACTTGTGCCGAGACATTGGGTACCAGTGGAAATTCCACAACTGGTAACTGTAGAATGAACATACTGAGTTCTAATTACCATTGAATTGGTAAGACAAAGCAGTATATTTATCCTACATCTCTCCTTCCTCACCTCCATTGCGCGAGTGTAGTGGTCTTTGAGGGGGAAATTAGTTCCTTTCGACCTAACCAATTACAGGGAGCAACCTGGACAATACCCCTGGTATTTTTATCATACTGAGTTCCAATTACTCTCGAATTGGTAAGACAAAGCAACAAGGAAGCCATAACTTAATACAGATCTTACCTTTTCAGAAATTACAGACAGAAAAGGACATATAGAATATCAATTTTAATCATAAAATTGATTAACAAAATTGAAATATTCTAGCAGATATATAATAAAAATATTTGGAGGTCTGCCATAAGGGAAATAGGGTTGGGACATTCATATAGGTGTCAGGGCTTGATGACCAGCCAATTGATCAGAGGGAGCCTCTCCAACCACCCATCTAGCCTAAATAAAGGTCAAAGTGGGTTGTTGCATGTCATGGACTGCTCAGCCATTAAGATTTTGTTCTTAAGCAACATGTGTTACCACCTGTGGTTGTGCTATTGGGGGGATTTTATTCCTCTGCGGAGGTGCAGTTGGTGTATTCTACCACCCCAGTCAAGAGGGCTGATGGCAGTTAAGCTAGCTTATGCTTGATTGGGCCTTTGCTCTAACAATAACACTTCATGCACTGAGTACTTAGATTTTTAAATTGATATCATATAAAAAAAAATTGTTGCAAAAAAATGTAAAAAAATTACAAAAAACAATCATAATAATTAAAACGTGGAAATCCAAAATTGTGGGTCCAGATTTGGTCCAGAATATTTTAAATTTGCTCACAGAATCATCCTGATTGTAAAATGGTTGGGCTACAGCCTCTAGTAGTAAAGTTGAAAAAAAAGTGACATGCTGACACTTGCATTATTATTAGAGAAGAGTTCTGAAATATTAATATTAAAATTGCTAAGACAAACTGGAAACAAATAAAATAATTTTGATGATAATTGTTGGAATGGAATATTCCACATTCTCTCTCACCCATGTGTCTGACGATATATATAGTAAGCGCAGCATTATACAGGGCTGGCTTTGAGGATTAGTAGCATGCCTCACTATTCCTTGTCTGTCTTATTGTATCTCTCTGCAATAAAACCCTCTATCTTAAATACACAAATGTGTTGACTGGTCTTTCATTCAACTACAACCTTGTCTGATTGTATCCCTTTTAAGGACACAACAATAATGAATACTAAGAAAAAATATTGATAGATTTTATCTAAGAACACGAGATTTCAAACCAAAACAGTTTTATAAATCTACATTTGTGAAGAATTATTATTTATTTATATGAACTTGAAAACAAAGGGTAGAATTCATTAGTCCTTGGAGAGTGGGTACTCAACTTCCCTACCACCAGTAACCCCAATGCAATCTTTATTCTCTACTCAACAGTTATTTTTTTTTTAAAGTCAATCAATAGACACTATTTTTCCATTGTGTCTAGTGTTAGTATATCACGGATATACTAATGCTAACATTATTCCTTTGAGAGTGAGTTCTCTACTTCCCTACCACTAATAACACCAATGTAATTTTACTCTCTACTCAGCAGTTAATCAATAGACACTTTCTATTTTTTCGGTTGTGTCTAGTATTAGTATATCACGGATATACTAATGCTGACGGCTTACAGTCAAGTCACGTTGAAAGCACTGGTTCCAACCAACCCAAACCTGAAATCAAAGTTGCTCTGACATCATAAAAACCTTGATGTCAATGTTGTTTTATCAAAAATGAAACAGCACCACTTTTCAAAGACTTAACGAAATCTTAACGGCTGAGCAGACCTTGACATACAACAATCCACTTTGACCCTTATTTAGGCTAGACAGGTGGTTGGAGAGGCCCCCTCTGATCAATTGGCTGGTCACATCAAGCCCTAGCAGCTATATGATTGTCCCAACCCTATTTCCCTTATGGCAGACCTCCAAACATATATGTGCTTGAAGCAGTGGCTGAGGGTATTAGTGTCCTGGGTATGATGTTAAACTGCATCTAGTGGTGAAGTTCCAATTCTGGAGCTGTGGGGAGTAGAAATGTTTTCAATAAAATCCTTTACTTCTTCAATTTTTCAATCCCTTTTTATTAATTTTCTATGTGTCCCATTCTTATCACAGAATGTGTAGCTTATTTAAGTCTTTTTATCAATTCTTGGCTTTAAGAAAAGTTTATTATTCCTTTTAAAAGCAATTAGATTGTTTATCTTTATTTTCAAGTCAGGGTAAGAGGTAATATCATTTAGTACAAATAGATTTTGGCCAACATCCAAAAAAGTTGTCTGACCCTTGGGCATGAGATTAGACACTTCACAATTTAATCTGTTGAATGTATATTTTATATATCAATCATAATTCATTAAAAGAAATAAATAATTCCTGATTCATGAAACGGTATTTGCAAGGTTCTTTTTTAAAAAATGGCTAACACTATGGTACACCTATATAATGCCAAGAAATAGGTATGTAAGTACTAAACAGAAAAAGATTGGTATACTTTGATTCTAAGACGCCAAAAATATCTCATGGAAATTGTTGGCAAATTCTTAAAAGTTCCTTAATTTGTACATTTGTTCGGGAGCCTCAATTTCCTCCTAAAAGTCTACTCAGACTTTGTGAGGAAACAGTGATTGACCAATCACGTCTCCTAGAATGTCTCGACTATTAAATAGTGTTCAAATTTGCAGTCAACATTTTGATTCTCTGTTTTTCAAGTTGAAAGTTAGAGAATTACGAGATGTAGATTTTGTTTCAACTAGGCTTAGTCTGGCACAAGACAAAACAAACAAAGTACTCAATGAGAAATAAACTCACTATACGAATCAAATGATCCGTGAAATAAGCTTGCTAATCATAATGTTCTGTAGTAGGAATGACCAAGAGCCACGTTATGCAGTTCATAAAAAAATCGCTTAATCACGACAGTTAATAGAAAAGGTAAGTAAGAAAACATTTCAAGTTCTATAATTATTTATAGTATATAGACTGTGACCTCACTAGATTATAACATATGTTTATATTTAGTAAAAATACTTACGAATCTAAATTCAAATATATGATTTAATGTAGTTAAAACAATTATCAGTCAATATTTTGAAAAAAAAAAAAAAAAATGAATATATATATATATATATATATATATATATATATATATATAATATTTTTTTAAAAATATTTTTCTGTATATATATATATATATATATATATATATATATATTCCTTTTTTTTTTTTAAAGATTTTCTGTATATATACACATATATATATATTTTATACATACATATTGTTCTTGGCCAATCAAGAATGCAATGACCTAGTGCCATGAAATGTATATGCTATTCCACATATTCACCTCTCAGTTCAACATATTTGACACATGTTTCTCAAGTATCTTTAAACTGTACAAAATATTTCAATAAAAATTAGCTGCTAGGGCTTGATGTGACCATCCCCTTCTTGGTTTGGGAGAGAACTTTTCTGTAACATCTTGTGTGTGTGTATATATATATATATATATATTTATTTATGCAAAAGCATGAAAGTATTAGTTGTAATATGTGGTTTTACTGTCTATGTTATACTGATTTATATATTTTTAAATGTATATAGGGTGTTTCAATAAATGTGTTACCATTGAAATGTACAGGGTATTTCAGGAATATTGATAGCATTTTGTAATCAAATAACTTAACCAATTCTCAGGAAAAGCATCTCAAATTTTAATAACATATGTAGAAACAAGTCAAAATTCTATGTTTAATGTTCAAACATTTTTTCTTTTACAGTGATTTGATGGAGAACGAGAAATGCCGTATGCATTAAGGAAAAGAGCAAGACATTGTCTTGCCTGCTGAAGTCGAATCCGTGTCCTCCTGAATGCCAAAACATGAGACTTAGTCATTGCATGGACGCAAGGTTCGACTCGGGTACCTGGATGTTGGTGGCCTACCCGCGTCCACTTGAATGCAACAAAGTGAGACTTGGGTGTTGCACGGATGCGAGGTTCGGTTCAGGTACCCTGATGTTGGGAGGCTACTTCCATAATTAGCTGAAATCTAAGGAGAACGACAGAATCAGAGTGGTGCGTGCACTGACAGAGACTAAACGATGTAAGACTTTAGTTGAAACTAGTGAGAAAAGACAAAAGAACAGTGACGAACTTAACCAGTTGCACTTGGTTATTGAGTGGTTTGAAATTTGCATAGGCAAGAAACTGTCAGTAACCAAGTGCCATTAACTTCTCGTCCACACTACCCTATCTTAGATATAAATGCTCTATCCACAATATTGAGCACTATTTACTTATAAATATAGCACTCTATATAACCTATATATATATATATATATATATATATATATATATATTGTTATCTTCATTGTTATCTGTACAACATTTTGGCTGATGTGCCCACCAGCCTTCTTCAGGTATTTCTTGTTAAACTCAGAAACCTTCTTGTCCTAATCAGGAGCCATCATGGAACTTTGAACCTAACCATTTATTCAATCCACAGGGGTATCCTATTCTCATTCCACTAACCATCGCTGGGGTAGAGTGTTAAGCTGTGTTAATTATTATTCTATGTTACTGCTGCCTCGATTGAAATGACCAGGATTGAACCTGCAGTCCAGAGATAACTATCACTTAGAACTGTCTTAACCTAACACCTTTATCCACTATGCTATGTGTCCAATTGATAAGATGAGGACAATAGTCCAAATAATACTAATTATCAAACCTCATCTCAAAAATTCAGAGAAATAGTGATTGACTGACTTTAAAAGTACATTTTCCTTTCATTTAATTCAATAATTTGGCTCCTTGCTAGCATTTGCATTAAAGATGACTTTTTCAAAGGTTAACTATTTTTTTCTTCAGCAATGTTTAGCATTTGGGGTTCTATTGAAGCCATTTTGATTATCACGATTTGAGCCACTTTCTAAAGAAAGAAAAAAAACAGAAGCTGTGGAAAAAATAAGATTCAAGTAGAAAAAAAATAATAAAAAGAAATTAAAAATGAAACAAAATAAAAAACATTATGGAAATATAAAACAAAGAAATAAAATAAAATAAATACATTTTCCTCATGATGCTAAAAAGAAATGGAACAGAAAGGGTTTTCAGTTAACTGCCCATTTTTATGACCCCCCCCCCTTTTTGCAAAAGAATTCCTTGATTTTCTCGTGCACTGTGTGCAGATATGTTTTCTAGAGCTCTGAGTTAAGAACTATAAAGTAAGTCCAACTTTGTTTTTTTTTAATCATATGGGTGCTGTAATGGTTAAAGTCATGGGAAATGGACTTGTCGCCCCGAGTTCAAATCCTGAATGTGATAATTGCATTTCACTTAGCACTAATACCCTTGAGAAAGGTATGAATCCTACTCTCCCTCCAGCTATGGATAACTAGTAAGGCAGACTAGGCTCTTTAACCTTGGTTAGGCAACTGGTCTAGGAGAAGGAAAACTCTGAATTCAAACCTGTTGAACTCCACTTAAGAAATTGACCTTGTGTCACATCCTGCTTGTGCGGAGGGGTTGTGGTGTGTGTGTGTGTGTGTGTGTGTGTGTGTATATATATATATATATATATATATGGGTGCTAGAAGGTGGTGGCTGATGATCTACATGTCCTGGGAATGATGTTAAACTCTATCTGATGGTGAGGTTCCAGTTTTGGAATTTTGGGGAATGTGGAGCACCTCTTCATCACCATTGCTCCTTGGTCCACTCTGACCCAGAGTGGTATTACCTGTAGGGTCCCATATATGGGTTAAAGAGAAAAACGTGAGTTCATAAACAAAACTGAGTATCCATTTAATGATTACTTTAATTTCAAAACTTTATCGGCATTAGATGACCCACTGAGGTTGATATGCTGTAAAACCAAACAAACATACTAAAAGAGACATTGAGAACTTTGTTTCCCTTAAAATTATTTTTAAAAAAACCAAACAAATAGGTTGTATTACAACATAAAGTTTTTGTTGCTTCTTTATTTTAATAAAATATTTTATGTGTGAACAAACACATACACAACATTACAATTTAAATAACCAAAATTCAACTCCATATATCTCATTAATTTATTTTTCTATTTGATTCTATATGGTTTCTCATTTCATTCCTTTGAATACAATCTTTAATGAAAAATCTTATGATCAACAACTAATTTTGTTAGCAGTTCATTACAAGTACCTATAACAATAATAAAGGCAACTGAATTTTAAACTATTTGATAATTTGAGTTCTTGTAAGTATTTGCATTCAAGATGACCTTTTCAAAGGTCAAATACTTTTAATCCACAATTGAGTGCCTTTAGTTGTATAATGATTATCAAACTAGGTTAGCAGATCATTGTTAATGAGTTTAATTCTTTCAGGATACCCCACATTTCTGGCCTTTTATTTCACCCTAATGCCCTTAGAAAGGCATGAATCCACCTGTTCTACCACAGCTATAGGTAAGGCATTCCATCATAGTGTAATGGTAAACAGCTCATCTCAGAGATCCATTTCTACAGAATAGTGAGTTCGATCCTAACTGGGTGCCCCATACTTGCAACCTCATGTGACGAACAATTTAAGTAAATACCTTGGATATATCATCATTGTATAATGGTAGCAAGATCGTCTCGCAGATCCAATACAACTGAATAGTGAATTTGATCCTCACTGGATGACCCATACTTGCAGCCTTGTGTCACATCCTACCTGTAGAGAATGAGTTAGGTAAATACCTACCCACAACTATAGGTAAATAGGACAGACTGGGTTTTTAGCCTTGGTTAGGCAACTAGTCTAGGAGAAGGAAACTGCTTTCTTAAGCTTAAAAATTTTCCTAATGTCACATCCTGCCTGTGGATGACCCATACTTGTAACTTTGTGTCACATCCTACCTGTGGAGAATAAGTTAAGTAAATACCTACCCCCAGCTATAGGTAAATAGAACAGACTGAGTTTTTAGCCTTGGTTAGGCAACTAGTCTAGGAGAAGGGAAACTGCTTTCTTCAGCTTAAAAATTGTCTTAATGTCACATCCTGCCTGTGGTGAGTAGAGACATGCTCATGGCCTTGTGCCAAACTCAGCTAAGCAACTAATTACTTTTTCTTTTGGATTCTATCTTAAAGAAAACAATTTCCTTTCCCTCATTTAAATGCAATCTTTAATGAGTGTTCTCCTGATCAACAACCAATTTTGTCAGCAGTTCATTACAAGTACCTCTAGCAATAATAAAGGCAGACTATTTGTGGCAGCAATCGATTAGGCTGCCTGAGTTTACATGATAATCAACATCTCAGAGTTTAAGTTGAATGAATGTTCGCATGACCTACTTTCAATTTCATTGATTTGCCCATTCAAATATCCCATGATAATCAGCTAACATTGTTGGGAGATCATTAGAGATACACAAAAAAAAAAAAAAGGAAAAAATTTAATAAGAATTCAAGAGATTCCAAAACAGACCAGACATGATCAAACCAGCCTGTTTTTATTGCGATGAATTTACCATTTTCCATCCCAAACTTTGCCGCACTCGCTACGTCTGATTATTAAAGAATTTAAGTTTAATAATAATCATTCAAATAAGATCTCTGATAAAACGCGGTGCTTCTTCCTTTTCGAGGTTTTTCTTTTTTCTTTCTTTTTTTAACCTTTTGCATATTAGTTAAGAGTAAACTGTGAAAAGGTCAATAGCACTCAATTGTGTACAAATCAGTTCATTGTGAGGGTCGCCTTCATTAATTATATCTGAATATTGTTCTCATTTAATTTTATTTTTTTTCATATTAGCTAGGTGACTCGGAGTTAAACACAAGTACATGTACTTGTAACTTGAGAAAATATTGACCTTTTAATTATGAAAATCCTGATGTCTAATATAATATTATATATATATATATTATTTTCTGATAATTAGGATCTTCCCATGTGTGGTTTAACCAAGCTGATGCAGGTAGACCGTAAGGAGAGCTCAATGTGCCTAGTGCCAGTGAATGGAAGGACAGAGCATTATGTTCAATAAATGAAGGAAAAAACTTTAAACTTGTTTCATTACAATAATTTATTTCAACGTATTACTATGGCATCTTCAGGTAATCACAAGAACATGACATGGTTGAAATAAATTATTGTAATGAAGCAAGTTTAAAGTTTCTTCCTTTCATTTATTGTATATATATATATATATATATATATATATATATGTGTGTGTGTGTGTCTGTGTGTGTAGTAAAGATTAGAGGGAGAAATATGGACAAAGGAACAAAACTCAGACACGTATATGTAGGAGATATATTTTGCCGTGCATTGAGCTCGACTTCATCAATCATTTATTTGATCATTAAAGCATCATACATGTGTTTTATAGAAGAGAAAGTGGACGGGAGAGAGGTGGATTTGGGGATGATGTTGGGTGGATGGGAAGGCGTTTGTGAGGATTTGATTGGTTAGAAAGTAATCTTTGGTGGATGGGGAGGGAGAGATGATCAAAAGTAAGGAGAGAGTTGGAAAGGATATGCAGAGTAAGGTGGTGAAGTACAGAGGGAGAGAAACAAGATAGGGGAGAAAATAGATCAACATATTATATATATATATATATATATATATATATATATAAAAACTTTCAAAGACAGAAAAACTTAACAAACCATCATTATACTATGATAATTTATTTTGACCAGAAACTCAAAATGAGTCTAGCCTCTTTTAACAGATTTTTAAAATACATTTGTATTTGTAAAATCTGTCTGAAGAGACTAGACTCTAATTATTGCTCTGTATATAATTAATTTATTGGTTATTGTACATTGAGCTCTCTTTGGGATTTATAAAAATCTTTGTATGAATATATATGCTTGCACTTACAATATATTAGTTACAATTTTAAGTGTTAAAAAATCATATTCACTGTTATAGTATTCAGTATTAAAAAATCCTCAATATATTTCTATATATGTCATGGCTTGGCTTCGTGAATGAAGATTAAGTTAATGGTCAATGTTGACTTTTGGCATATTCATGGCTGATAAGGCCAAAACAGGACAGGCAGGCATAGTCACATCAGCTGCAGCCGAAGGTCTGTTCAGTGTTTTATGGGAAGTATATATATGAAGTAAAGTCAGTGGGTACCCCCAACAGCATTGAAGTTCCCTTTTCACTAGTGCTAGACATGGGAGATTGTTTTTTAGGATCTAAGATGGAGTGCCAAACCTACCATCAACTCCCTAGTTTAACTAAGATCTAAACTTAGCAAATCAGGTGCTGAGTTGGCAAGTGCTTGCATCAAACTCAGAACATTATGGTTCCTTGGCACTAACCGAGCAAACACTTTTGATGCAACCCCCCCCAACCTGCGCCCCCCCAGAAACAAAGCCTTCATCAGATGATGAATTTAGAGACAAACATGGTTTCACAAACACACACACACACACACATATATATATACAGTTCAAATCCTGGATGTGGTAATTGCATTTCACTTAGCGCTAATACCCTAGGGAACGGTATGAATCCTGCTCTCCCTCCAGCTATGGGTAAATAGCTGGGCAGACTGGGTTCTTTCACCATGACTAGGTAACCAGTCTAGGAGAAGGAAAACCTGTTGAACTCTGCTTAAGAAATTGACCTTGTGTTGCATCCTTCTCGTGCGGATATATATATATATATATATATACAGTCATCCACAAACACAGTGTTTTGATGTTTATGTCTCATCAGTGTGGCTCAATTTAACAGCTACTTCTAGCTGGGAGCGAAACCGACTGATTTTTCATAACTCTGGCTCCTTACCATTTCAGCCATTTGGTAACTGTCAGTAAGAGGTGAACTTTTAACTGATACATACTTCCATAGATGAATGTTTACCATCACTAGAGAACTCAAATCTGTAAACAACAGATGAGTAATGCCTTATGCTATGTGGTGATAGTTCAATTAAAGTCCCCACTAGAGAGTTCTACCAGGTTTTGGGAGCCTTCAATAGTCATCCACAGACACAGAGTTTCAATGTTTATGTCTCATCAGTGTTTATATATATATATATATATATATATATGGTCAAGATAGGAATAAACTTGAGCCATGAAACATAAATGCCATTCCATTAAGCTTATCTTAACTTTCTAAAAATCAATAAAAATAACAAAAGTTTTTTGCTTCTTGGTTTGACTAAGAATCTCTCAGTGTCCCATCATATGCACACACACACACATATATATATATTACATACATATACATATGCAGTTAAGAATATGACAGTAGAAAAATGAAAACAAAATTATTGAAAATAATTTTTCATGACATTTTGATTTTCACAGCTGATCGGATACTATGAAAAAAAAATGACCAAAGAGCTGATATATTTTCTAAAAATATACATTTACCTTCACACTGAAATATTTACACACACACACATATATATATATATATATATATATATATATTAATAATGGAGATTGTCTGTTTTTCTGTCTGTAACAAAAACTACGTCATAGCTCTACGTCACAGATTATGTCACAATATTCTTATGCTATATACACCCAAAATTTGAGTAAGCAAGTTTACAATTAAATAAATACCTACGATTTTGTATAAAATTGATGTGAAAATATTCAAAATAATTGTTTGATTATTACATGCACGCAATATTTTATTTGTGAGGGACAGGGCTCAGTTTTCATTTCAAATTGTTTTATTTCATTTTTTTTTTACTCCTTTAATAAATATGAGGAGTTTGCTTACTTATGATACAAACCCTCTGACATTGAATTTTTAACTCCCACCCTCTCAGGCAATGTCTTTCAAAAATTAATTTTTAAGACGCCAGGAGGGTGTTTTCTGTTGCTAGTACATATAAATATTTTAGGGCCGGTTTAGCTCAGTTGGTAGAGTGTTCAGCTAGGAATCACAAGGTTCTTGGTTTGATACCAGCCCTCGCCAACTCAATGTATGAGTAGCACAGGGATCTGTGCAGTAAAGTGAGGAGCTGATGGTAGTTGTGGCGCTCCACTTCAGATGCTAAAATAATCTCCTTGGTCTAGTGCTAGTGAAAAGGGGATAGACTCCCTCACTGTCTGGCTGATACAGACATTAGGCCGCCCGACAACTTTACTTTACTTTTATATATATATATATATATATATATATATATATATATATATGTGTATATCTGTCAAGATACTATTGCTATATATGTACCTATATAACAATCTAAGTGCTTAGTGTGTATTTATTTCTAAATGCCTGATCAACAAAAATGTAAATTTTTGCATTCACTAAAAAGTTAACCAAAATCATTATTATAAATTAAGGCCATAAAAAACAGCTTTACAAAGAATTCATAGATCACCAATTGACAGCACAATGAACCTTATCTCACTCATCCCTCCCCTAGCAGTCTTGCTAGCATCCTCATCCTCTCTCAGCCTCACTTATCAAATGCTGTTATCACTTTCACTATTGTTTTTTTATGGCAGGAGTGAGGTGGAAGTTTGTGATGGTGAAACTTCCATCCATCATTTAGCTTAATTTTACAAGTGATTTATTTTTTCCCTTTGTCAGTATTTCTTGTCTCATTTAACTTCAGATGATTTTCTATTTATTTCAACTTTCATGAAAGCTTTCCTCATCTATAATTTATTCATAAAAAAAATCAGGACCTGCACAATGTGTGTATGTACATATACTTAAAAATTATATATATATAATATATATATATATATATATATATATGTGTGTGTGTGTGTGTGTAATTAAGAAATGATATTCATAAATATATAATCAAATATTATACTTGGATATACAAAGTGTGTCAAAAAAGTATCAAGATTTTTTGTACTTTTTGACACACCTTGTATTCAGAAATAAAAAAAAACATTCCATTCATTTTTCATTTCTATCTTGGTAAATACAGCTTCAATCTTGATACTTTTATGACACACCTTGTATATACAGCAAAAATAAAATATTTACATTGAAAAATTGTAAACAAATGTACACCATACCTATGTAGCCATAAAGATGAGGACAACAGTTTGAAAAATCCAAATAATACAAATTGTCAAGCCTCATCTCAAACATACAATTGACACACTTGTATTCGGAAAAAAATTAATCCAATGTAATTTTTTTTCAGAATACAAATTGTGTCAAAAAGTTTAAAAAACTGTGATACTTTTTTGACACACACACACACACATTATATATATATAAGTTTAATTTTTTCAGGCTTTTCAATTTTATAGTACTTTTAACAAAAGTCTTGTAAGATCCTTCCAACCTTTAAAGCAAAAAAAAGCATAGAGTAGACCAGCCACTGTTTGAGAATTTTACAAACAATTTTATGTTTCTTGCACTGAAAGGATGTCACAAGGATGATTAAAAAAATAATGCCATTTAGTTAGGACATGTATAATTACCAACACGGAACATGTATCATACATCAAAATGAAGCTGGTCCTCTGTGGATCACATCTGTGATTCTCACATAGTTACTGTTTCTCTCAATAGCAATGTTCCGCCTTCGATTGAGAGCATATATCCCTGCCCTGTAATATTCTGTTGACAGTTCTTTGAGTCACTTCACTACAGATTTCACTTCCTCATCACTGAAATAATTTTTGCCTCTCTTCAGCCCCATGAAAGAGGGTTTGAGAGGCAAAGAGTGACGAGGAAGTGAAATCTGTAGTGAAAAAATGAATCAAAGAACAGTCAACAGAATGCATATAAAAAGATTACAGTTATTTTGATTATATTCTAATTAGTTTCTATATAAAACCATTCATAGTATTGATTTTAATATTGAAGTCAGTTAGCCTACTGTTGGTTTGAATAACAGCAGCTAAGTACAACTCAAGCAGTGTCCAAGACAGCTGATATAAATAAGACTCAAGAATGATCCATCCATGAATCTGGGTGATTTGGGTGATTCCATTCCTTGAGCTCTGATTGGCTGCTTGGCTGCTTAATTTGAATGACATTGTGGAGTCCTATATATACTCTGTCATTTTGCAGTGGACTTTGTAGCATTCGATTGTATTTGAGTTACAATTGTTTGCTGCCTTGTCTTCCCAGTTCGACAGTAATTGGACTTTAATTATTCTTCAGTTGGAGAATAAATCAATAATGTTAGAGATCAATAGCACCATGTAATTATTCATTAAACCTGGTTTTGTTAAAACCTGTATGCAAATTAACCACACAGTACCTTGTAAGCCTTTATTTCTTAGTGATATATAAGACATGTTGCAGGATTTTAAAAGCACTAATAACATTGAGAGAGACAGTGACTATGTGGAGAAGTAGGGATGTTCAGTTTCATCTTTTTAAAAAAAATGGCAAGATTATATTCAAAACTTGGCTGACATTGGCCAAACTGAAGGAGAGCAGACATGGGATCATACGTGACAGATGTTTCACAAAATGACACAAGATCATATGTTTGCTCAGAAGGTTGGAAGGATCTAATTTGATTGGAGAATAGAACTTAACATACAACAAAAATAGAAGAGAGCAGGTTGTGCTGACCTGCCTTCACATAGGCCACACCTACATCACCCATCATCATTTACTAGAGGCCACAGAATACCCAATATGCACTACATGCCAAGAGAAATTTACAGTGAAACATATACTGGTAGAGTGTGTAGACTTTGATCGAGTGTGAACAAAATATTACCAAGCAAGTAACTGAAAAAACTTTTCACCAAAAAATCCAGGATTTTACATTTCCTAAAAGAAGTGGGATCGTACCAGAATATATGAGTAATTTAACAATAGTTAAAATCTATACATATATATATTTGTTTTCTACCAAACTATTGCTATGAATCCAAAACTTAGTTGGCATTAAATGACCCAACGAGGTTGACATGTTGTAAACCAAAACAAGTATGGATCTGTTGCATGTCAATGATTGAATATAGTTTTGTCATTTTTACCACCTGTTCAGCTGGAACAACCAGACAGCAGTGTCTTAGACTGCAATTACTGTATTCCCACAGCAGTAATAACACCCTCTGCCACCCGGGTATGCCACTAAACTGCATCTGATGTTGAAGCCCCAGTTCAGAATATCTGGGGAGTATGGAGTTACTCCTTCATTGCCATTACTCCAGGTCCATTCAGACCCAGAGTGATAGAACCTGTTCAAGTCCCATCTATAGGTAATGTTACATAATTCATAGGCAGCTTATGAATTATGTATGTACCTGTAGTAAGAATATTTTGGAATAAGATTCATTAGATTTAAAATCGGAGGGAGTTAATTGAGGAATTTCCATAACTGTTAGAGTCATGAGTGGCAACGGATGACCCTGTCTTGAGCCATGTGATTACAGGTGTGAGATAGTTTTTAGTCAGATGTGACCAGAGATTCAGGGTGAGCGCACTTGAAAGTACAATTATGTACAGTTAGCATAGAAATTGAAATGGCTGTTAGAAATTATGGTTAGCAGTTTTTGAGTACGATAGCATGGAAGATTGTTTGACACATGTTAAACTTGTGTTGAGCCCTTTTCTGGTAGATACTGTGAGAATTAGTAGAGAAATAAGAAAGAACGGTTCTTCTGGTTTTGATTTGAAAGAGTTAGTTCAGTATTGGGCGAGTCACGGAGATAGTAAGGTGGGCGAGTCACGGAGATAGCAAGGTGTGCTCAGCGCGCACCTGCTGGGGCCATACTCACTCTGCACAGTTAGTCTGGATGGGGATTTCTAAATAAAATATGATATAAAGAAAATCTAAGTCTTGGGTTATTTATGCAAAAACTACTAATGACCCAGGGCTTCTGATAGACGAGAAATCCTAATGGAAGACCAGACATGAAATTCCCAAGACGAAGTTCCAGACACTAGAAGAAGAACATCCATTTAGGTAATTTATAAACAAGAATTACGACAAATTACGATAATAAAATTACGACAAAAAAAGAAAAATAAGAATTACGACAAAAAAGAAAAAAAAGAAAATTAGAATTACGACAAAAAATGAAAAATTAGAATTACGACAAAAAATGAAAAATTAGAATTACGACAAAAAAAGGTTTAATGTTTTTTTTCTTTCGAATGGAAAAAATAAATAAACAAGAATTAAGACAAAAAAAGAGCCCCCCCCCTCAAATAGGTGCTGATACGATAGTTGGGGTTGTTATTTGAGTTGGTTGTTTTCTTTCAAGTAACACCGCTGTAGCGGCAATAGTTGGGGTTGTTATTTGAAAGTTCACCGGGCAGCAATTTCGGAGGCAGGGGATCGGGACGAACTTCCTCATAAATTACCTCCATTTACATAAGACATGAAAGATCATCAGAAGAATACATAACACTTTAACCTCTGGGCATTAGATAAACTAAGACAGGTTGACATGCCATTAAAACCTATCATCAACCAATCATGTATGTATTTATTAACCCATCTACATGAGCAGGGTGTGGCAGTGTTATATACCCTATCTATGAATATTAATGGGTATATCCCAAATCCTTATAAATATGGGAGTATTATACTGATTCAGTAGTCTTTTACCACTTGCAGTGTTTTACATTTCTTCATGCCGCTGGCGAGTGTTGTATTTTATTAACTAGCAAATATATGCACCCTCCGGATGCAAGTATTTAAGTTTTAATGTAATAAAATATTGTATTAAATTAGAAAGGCTAATGAAACTAAATAAGAATACAGAGAGATAATAAAAGATTTGAAACAGAGGGAGTATAATAAAAAAATGGAACAACTGAAACTTACTCTTCCATCAATCTCGTCTTTCATTGTTATCTTTTCTAATTTAAGTATTTAATTATAAGAGGAAGTAAAGAATAAAATGACAGTTATTTTATCTTGTTAATGGATTTAAGATTCATTGAAGAGATTTTTTGCTTATATTCATTAAAATAAAACTAAACAGTTAGAAATCAATAATACTAAGCACATATTTATTAAATTCGATTTTTTAATATTAATATGCAAATTAGCCTTCCGTTCACACTGTAAAACCGCTATTTTGTTGTATATATAAATATAATTGCATGTTGTCAGTATGTAGACATAGTTAACAGTATTAATAATGTAAGACAATTTTATTAATAATTGAGGTTTAGATAAAAAATAAAATCATGGAGAATGTGATGTCAATAACTAAGAGAATTGTGACTTGAGTAGGAATATAGTTTCGGTTACAGACAGAAAAACACACAATCTCCATTATAATAAGATATATTAAAGATTCCATTTCATTTCAAACCTCTATTTGGTTATTTCTCATTTAGTAACCTTTGTTACAACAGACACAAAATATTTTTAGGCAAAGTTTGAATTCAGAGTTTCCCTTCTCCTAGAACAGTTGCCAAACTAAAGTTAAAGGGCCTAGTCTGCCCCACTATTTACCCTTTGCTGGTAGGAGAATAGTTGGATGCATACCTTTTCAAAGGGTAATAACACTATGCGAAATGCTACCAGCCTCATCAAGGATTTGAACTTGTGTCACTGTGTCCATTTCATACGACAATAACTTTTACACCATGGGTGTTTTCCCAAATAGTGCACAGTGATGCTAATAGCTTTTTGATTTAGAGCATCTTGGGATGCACATATTTGCTTTGAATGAGTCCCCAGGAAAATGTATGGGTCCCAACTAAAGCTGTCTAACTCTTACCTTGTAACCTATCCTGTGTAATTCATTTCTAAGAAACTATTGAAATGTATTTATAGTTGGTGAGGGAAGAAAAAGAAAAACACTGGGATACATGGATACAGTTTTACTGTGTCCTTTTATATTTTTGTATGTCAGGGATGCAGAATATGTACCTATCAGCATCTCTGCATCTAGCTACCAGAATGCTCACACCAACCATTAGAGAATTGATACCAGCAAGTGTTTAGTGAATTCCATGTTAGATGCAATGATGATGTCCTGGATTGAAGGTCGGTAATGGGTCTCAGACAGTTCAGCCTTTGGCACAGAAGACATTTGTACCGGCTGATGGAAATGTAGGTGTCCAGTTTCTGACATTTTGACAATTCTTTTTTTTTGATTTTCAACTCGTTCCATTTTTTTTTTTTTTTTTTTTTGCTTCAGTCAGTTTCTTCTTTTTAATGGTATTCCTTATCAGAAAACATATCTAGATTGGCAACATGGAAGAGTCCAGATAAGCATCATAGTTATCAGAGGGTTCTATTAACAATGTAGTTATAATGGAGAAAGGAAAAGGGACTAATCAAATTTATTGAGATTGAGAGAAAGAGAGAGAGATAGATAGATAGAGATAAGAGAGAGAGAGAGAGAGAGAGAGAGAGAGAGAGAGAGAGAGAGGAGAGATAGATAGATAGAGAGAGAGAGAGAGAGAGAGAGAGAGAGAGAGAGAGACAGAGAGACAGAGAGAAGATGCAAAGTAATTGCATTAACCAAATTTGTTTTACCTCATGGAGAAATATTTTTTAAAAGCACAAAAATTTATCTGAACATATATTAATAAAAAAAAAATATATCAGAATACATAAGTAATGGTGGAAAGTAACCAACAAACATCAAAGCTGTAGTTTGATATGATGCATGCAAAGTAAGGGTTCCGTTTAGCATTTTATGAGGATCATTCAATAAATAAGAGGAATTTTTTTTGAAAAAAAAAAAACAAAATACATTTAGATATAAACATTAAGATGTTGCAAATGGTGGCATTTTTATCAACATATTTTGTTTTAATGTAATTTCTAATTAAGTTATTTGATTATTTTATTGCTGAGAAAGTGAAAGCTATTTTTCCATTTAAAAAAAAAAAAGACATTGATCAAAGTCTTTTTTGAAAATGAAATAAACAATTTTTGGTCAAAGTTCCATTTATACAATATTACAACTTCATTAAGTTTGCTTGTTGGGTTGAAGATTCTTTTTTCTTGGTTATTTCCTAGTTAAGTAACATAAGTGACCCAAAAAAACAGAACCCAATTTATTTATTTTTTTTCTCATTAAACCAACCTTAAACCTTGTTGGACTTAAACTTTAAAAAAGATAAAAATTGAAATTAACAGTTTTATTACAAAATTTGTGGGTTCTGCTTTTTCTGGGTCAACCTGTAATATTATGTCACTCAACTAGGGGGTTTAGGGTTAGGGCTTAAGGTTAGGGTTAGGGTTGGAGTTTAGGGTTAGTTTAATGGGAAAATAAATAATTTGGGTTCTGTTTTTTTCTGGGTTACCCTGTAATATCATGTTACTCAACTAGGAAATAACCCTTTTCTTTTTTATCATCAGCTGAAACAAGATGGTAGATTTTGTTTTATTTTCCTCTTCAGTTAAAATCAGTCTATAATTATTGGATTCTATGTACTATGGCATGGAGTTAAAAAAAAAAAAAAAAAAGAAAATTATCTGCATCTGCACAAGTGGCTCTGCAGGCCAATTCTTGAGTGACAGTCTTTAGTGCACTGAATGCACACAAACTGTGATGCTTTCTAGAGCTGCTGGCTTTTCTCTCTCTTTCTGGCTCTCTTTGCAGTCGAAGCTATTCTCCTCTCTGCCTCACCCCTCTACCCGCCTTGCTTAACATTGAGGCACCAGTCTACTCTATTTTTTGCATCTACCTCCCACATGCTTGTGTCAATATGG
>CM042160.1:31966733-31984233 GCA_023376005.1 Doryteuthis pealeii | reverse complement strand
CTGATGAGAAGATTCAGCAAGTTTAAGAGATGGTAATGGTGAACCAGCAAGTTATCGAATAGGTAGCTTGTTCTCTGCAGATTAGTCATGGTACTGCCTATCCAATCATCTATGATGAACCCAGCTTCCATAAAACAAAGTGTGAATAATTTCTGAATCTCCCGCATACAATAACTTGAAAACAATAAAGCACTTACTTTTAATTATATTTAGCAAAACAACCTTTACCCAATCCTACACCACAGTTAGTTGAGCCTCCTTATGATGTTTCTATACATTAACATTGAATTGGTCAATTAGCAGCTAATAGAAAAATGCCTTACATTGCGCTACTGCCAAAACAATAAAACAAACGCTCTGTCCATTGATGATATAAATGTCACTCTGCCTGCAAAAGGTTAATTTTTATTAAAAATTAAAACTTTCTGAGACTAATAATGAAAGTCATTTTTAAACAGAAAAATCAAACTATATAAAAAATGGAGATGCGTGATGTAATGGTTAGAAACATAGGAATTGGACTTGTCAACACGAGTACTGATGAAGCTTTTCACATAGCTAATACCCGAATCCAACTACTCTCCTTCCAGCTATGGGTAAATAGTAGGGTAGACTGGGCTCTTTAACCTTGGAAAATCAAAATAAATCAAACTATATAAAAAATGGAGGTGCATGGTGTAATGGTTAGAGTCATAGGAAATGGACTCATCGTCCAGCAAATATCATCGATTAGATAGCTTGTTCTCTACAGATTAGTAATGGTTCTGCCTATCATGTCATCCAAAATCATCTTTAGATTCAAATATTGGTCCACACTGTCGACTGGGGCTGTAGAATGCGCTGACTGCTTCTCTGCACAGGGGTAAAATCCCCTCAATAGGACCACATGTTGGCCGTGGGGAGGGGGCCACACATGATGCTTAAAGATGGAATCCTGGTGATTGGGTATATTTGTCTCATACCTCATTGTATGGACTGGGCACAAGGCTCGTTTTAACGTGGGCCCACCCACAAGCCGAAGCTTATGGGTGGGAAAGAACAAAAATTCCGTTGATCCCATCAGCATTCCTCCTCAAGGGGTGTGCCTCAGGCGCTGGGCAATAAACCCAGCCCTGCCCCCAAGGGGCAGGTATTGCCTGGGGGAAATCCTGGTTGGGTAGTCCATGACATGTAACACTCCACTTTAGTTCTAACTTAGGCTACACGGTCGGTCGGAGGGCCCCTGAGACCAATAACATCAGCTGGTCACGTAAAGCCCTAGACCCTATATGATTGTCCCAGCCCTCTTGCCCATATGGCAAACCCCAATTCTTTTTATCACATATGTACTGGAAGTGGTGGCTGAGGGTCTTAGTGTCCTGTGTAGGAAATTTTTGAATCTTCACCATCTTCACTTACATTCTGGTTAGAGTTTTAAATTGGTTCCAGTAACTTAATATATTCTTGAATTAGTTTTGAGACTGCTTGCTGGGTAAGATCCCAAATTTTACTAAGATAGTCAGGTTTTCTAATTCCTATGTACTCATAATTAGATTAGATTTAATTAATTCCTTTTTTTTCTTACTTAATCATATGTATAGTTGCTTTACACACACATACATGTCTACACATACAGCTTATGCCCATGAGTTCATATACATATATGCATACATATGCATATATATATTTTCATACCCATGTATACATCTACATACACACACATAAAATTCTATTTACATTTCTGCTAATAATCTTAAATGGTATTGTAACAACTTTAGACCTCTATTTTATCAAACATAAATAACTTCATGAGGATTTCATTTTATAATTGATAGAACATAATATCATCTCTACTTACATTCTGGTTTGTGTGGGGGAATCCATCAAACTAGTATCATAGGTCACCTTACTTGAATGTACTAAAAAAATCCACTCCATAAGGAAGAATAGATGAGGACATTTGATAAGAAACATGACAAGAGAAATAAATAAAAGAGGATTTTTGAACTGAAAATGACCAGTTCAAAAATTACATGCGGGTAACAGCACCCAGGAAAAAGGAATGCCACAAGTCCCCAGATAAAAAGCTGCCACAAGATCAAAGCACTGCCACCCTGAAAAAAGATAAGATGAATTGAAACCCGATACCATCACAGGGATCAGGAGATAATGTATAAAAGAAAGCTGAATTTATATGTATACCATTTTCAATAAAGAACGTGATCTGACAAAACTCATAATGTTTTCAGATATCCATGGGTGGAAATGGACCATAATCACTTAATACAGATTTTTAAGCGTCCTTTGTTCTGTTATTAAAAATTAAACATTGAGCTCTCAAAATGGATCTGAACTCTTCAACACCATACCTTGGAAGAAAGGACCAGCTTAGAATCATCCTAATACCAAATTACTTGGTACCCCATCAAAGAATATATATCAGTTACTAGTAAATCCACCAAGCAAACAAATATATTTACTTCTGGATTTTATTAAAACCAATTTAAGAGGGCTCAATATAAAGAGCTAAATATATTTTTTAAAAACAAATGGCTTAAAATCTTCCAGCTGCAGTTTCTCACAGTAGCGCGAATCTTCAATATATATATATATATATATATATATATATATATATAGATGTGAGGTATCCAAAACTTGGTAGTAAGGGATGATTCTATATGTGATTTCTAAGATACACTATATTATTATTGTATGATACAGTATGTATAAATACAGAGAATATTTAAATCACTACAGAGAGCTCAATGTATAATAATCTTTTTAGATTATATACAGAGCAATATTTATCTTTGAAAGGAAGGAAAAACCAATTTTGGTCGAAATAAATTTATTATAGAATAACGGTGTTGAGTTTTTCCTTCCTTTCAAAGATATATATATATATATATATATATATATATATTTCAGTTAAGGAATATGATTTTATTTTATTGTTATTAATTTTTCTTACTAATTCCTACCTTTTCTTTTAGTTAATTTTGCCTTATCCCACCGCCATGTTTAAAGTACTAACCAGCGTTTTCCTCAACCCCCTTTTTTTTTCTTTCTTTTTGCCAAAACTACTAAGAGATATATAGAAAGCCTCAACTCCGGATACCTTATAAGATGATTTTTGAAAGTCTTAAATGGCATGTTGACTTATACTAAGTCGTAACTTATATAATACAACAGCGCTGGTAAAACCACACATGTACAAGAACGAGCGGGTTTCACGTATACATGTGTATAAACAAAGTGGACATCAGAACTACCATTACGCCTCTAGTGGACTTATCCTTCCCCCCACCAAAAAAAAAAAAATAACTGACCTGAAGGTACTGTTGTTTATCTGATACACAAATGCAAAATATACATATCCCCAACCTTAATTCTTTTTCAGGAACACGATAGTGGTAAGATTGGGGTACTTACTACTCGCATAAATCCCCAAATGGGTCTGAATGGGCTCTATAGCCTTGGTCGGCAACCCATCAACTCAAGAAGTCCGACACAGAACCTCTATTGCCTTCAAAAGGAAAGGCTAGGGGAGTAAACCCTGAAAATAAATCAGGAGCTGGCCTCCCTAAGGTGGTGTGATGCTGAAATCCAGTGTTACCCATCAACTCCTGTGACACTACCGTTGCCAAACTGCATTGGTACCTTACCTTTCCTTTGGATCACAGCGGCAGTGTGGAGAGGGGGGATTTGCTGCACGGGCAACAGCTCATCCTCCATATGAACCCGCCCAGGCTATGCAGTTCAAGTTAAAAACCTTGACACTACTCCATTGTCTCTTGTAGACGGAAGGATGCCAACTTATCCCTGTTCAGCTGACTAATGGACATAGCTGTAGGAAAAAATGTATTACATTTTGGAAAGAATTCTAAATTTTAATATTTAAACAGGAAAAGATGAGTGCCTGAGAAACTTAGAGATGTTTGTAGATTTTTATCTTAGCAAAAAATGACAGAACTCATCAAAGTAGATGCTTAGTGGGTTTTTAAAAAAATGTTAATTTCATAATGTTGTGGTGGTGACAAATGAGTCACCTGTTTTGATTATTGGAATCTTGCTCAAAGAGATAATCAGCAAAAATTTTCCTCTGTAATCTGTGTAATTTGTCAGCATTTTATTTTTGTTTTGTAACTTGGAAAAATATGAGTGAAAGACAATGGCCATAATTAATTTAGACTTATTTGAAGGGTGTGAGGTGAAAAAGCAAAGAAGGAAAACATGAAAGAAAAGGAAAGAATGGGGAAAGAAAAGTTCGGGAAAAAGAAAAGAAGAAAAGAAGAAAAGTTGAAAGAATTAAGAAAAGAATGATGGACGTGAAGAAGAAATGATAAAAAAAAATGTATATTGGAAAAGAAGAATTAATATTAAGAAATAAAATAAGCTGATTAAAAGAAGGGAGTAATCAAAGAAAAGATTGGTAAAAAAAAAGAAAAGCAATGATTGAAGAGAAATAAATGAGTGTAAAGCAAAAGGGAAGAGAGAGGGAAAAGAAAGAAAAGAAAAGGGAAAGCATGTAAAGAAGAGGAGAAGGTGAGAGGAGCAAAGAAAAAGGGGGGGAGTGAGAGGAGCGGAAGTGAGAGGAGCAAAGATAAAGGGGAGAGGTAAAGAAGCAAAGGAAAGGAGGAAGGGAGAGGAGCAAAGGAGGAGGAAGTAAATGAAGGAAGGGAGAGGAGCAAATGAAAAAGGAAGTGAGAGGAGCAAAGAAAGGAGGAAGTAAGAGGAGCAAAGGAAAGGGAGAGGAGCAAAGAAAGGAGAGGTGAGAGAGAAAAGAAAGGGGGAAGTGAGAGAGCAAGAAAAGGGGGGAAGTGAGAGGAGCAAAGAAAAGGGGGAAGTGAGGGAGCAAAAAAGGGGGGAAGTGAGAGGAGCAAAGAAAAGGAGGAAGGGAGAGGAGCAAAGAAAAGGAAGAAGTGAGGAGTAAAGAAAGGAAGCAAGAGAGAGAGTGAGTAAAGAAAAGGAAGAAGAGAGAAGAGTAAAGAAAAGGGGAAGAGGAGTAAAGAAAAGAAGGAGTGAGAGGAGCAAAGAAAAGAAGGAAGTGAGAGGAGCAAAGAAAAGGGGGAGGGTGAGAGGAGGCAAGAAAAAGGGAGGGTGAGAGGAGCAAGAAAAGGAAGGAGTGAAAGGAGAGAGGCAGGGAGAGAAAGGAATAAAGAAAAGAGAGGTGTAGGAATGATATGTTTGAAAGGGGGGATGACTGTTAAAAGGAAAGGTAGTAAAAGAAGAAAAGGAATTGGAGAGAAAGAGGGAAAAAAAAGAAATTGAAAGAAAGAGGAAACTAAGAATTAAAGAGAAAGAAGAAGAAGAAAAAGAATTGAAGAAGAAAGAAGAAGAAGAAAAAGAATTGAAGAGAAAGAAGAAGAAGAAAAAGAATGAAGAGAAAGAAAAAGGAAAGGATGGAGAGGAAAGAAGAAAAAGAAAAAGAAGAAGAAAAAGAATTGAAGAGAAAGAAGAAGAAAAAATGAAGAGAAAGAAGAAAAGAAAAGGAATTGGAGAGAAAGAAGAAGAAGAAGAATTGAAGAGAAAGAAGAAAAGGAAAGGAATTTAGTGAAAGGAGCAAAGAAAGAAGTTCAAAGAAACTAGGGAAGAGAAAAAGGTAAAGAAAGAAGAAAAATGCTATTAATTGGAGAGAAAGAAACAATATAGAAAAATAGTGTAAAGGAAGGGTTCTAGGGGAAATTAATGAAAAGAGATATAGGAGTAAAAAAAACGAAGAAGAAGCTGTAACGAATTGTAAAACAAGGAAATATATTTTAAGAAAATCCAAAAAGAATTGCATACAGAATAATTGGAAAAAGGCAATGAACAACAAAAAAGAAAAAAGGGGAAGAAAAACATATTCACAGAAAAGGTCTTTAAAAAAAATGGTGTGAATAGAGCTACTACTAAAATATCAGATAAATAAGAATCAATAAAGACAATTAAAGAAATAAAAGAATTCACGAACAAATTAGATATTTAATTTCAATCTTTGATGTCTGAAGATAACAATCTAACTAACATTCCTTTAAAGTGTGATCTGGATAATTTTCTTCTCTCCTTGTGGCTAGCAACATTTTCAGAAGAGAGTGAATTCCACTCTTTTATGGGGTTTTCCTGCTTCAAAGATGGTGTGAAATGGGATGTAGCTCTATTTTTCTCAGAATCCTTTTCACAGTACTTAGTCGGCAAAATCTTGAAGAGAAGGGAGACAAGAAATGAGAGATACTGTCTGAAATTCTGGAATGAGGTCCTATTATTATCATTATACAAATTATCTACACCAGTATCCTTATCTTTGTTGTTTTGGTCAATACATTTCAGCAAGAACATAAGATAAAGGGTTATTTCCTAGTTGAGTAACATGATATTACAGGATGACCCAGAAAAAACAGAACCCAAATTATTTATTTATTTTCAGCAATTAAACTAACCCTAAACCCCAACCCTAACCTTAAACACTACCCCACCCCCAGTTGAGTAACATGATATTACAGGTGACCCAGAAAAAACAGAACCCACAAATTTTGTAATACAACTGTTAATTTTAATTTTTTTTTAAAGTTTAAGTCCAACAAGGTTTAAGGTTAGGGTTTAGGGTTAGTTTAATGGGAAAATAAATAAATAATTTGAGTTCTATTTTTTTTTGTCACTTATGTTACTTAACTAGGAAATAACCAAGAAAAGAATCTTCAACCCAACAAGCAAACTTAATGAAGTTGTAATATTGTATGTATGGAACTTTGACCAAAAATTGTTTATTTCATTTTCAAAAAAGACTTTGATCAATGTCTTTTTAAAAAAATGTAAAGGGTTAGGGTTAGTTTAATGGGAAAATAAATAGATAATTTGGGTCCTGTTTTTTCTGTGTCACCCTGTAATATCATGTTACTTAACTAGGAAATAACCAGATAAAGTATTGCTATGATTCTATGAATTATTTAGATTGGTATCTTCTTTATTTCAATCAAAATATTTATCATTTTCTATGTCTATGTGTGAATTGGTTTGGTTTCTTTGTTTAATGGTATATCAACCTTCCTGGGTTATTTAATGTCTAGCCATCCTTGTAGAAGAACATTTCAGCTACTATCTAAACCGTAGATAAGGGAGATAAGGGGTTCCTACCATGTAAATTGGTGTCCAAAAAGAAATCAAACTTTTAAAACAGGGAATCAGCAAAAAGTAACTGGAATTTTAACATTTGGTATAGAAAAAAAACACAACCCTGCATCAGAACATGGTTAGTGTTGGAGCTAGATTTGCTAAACAGAGACATTGAGAGATAGAAAGAATGAAAATAAACTTAAAAAGAATAATATATGAAAAATAAAAGATAATAAAACAAATATATAGAAAAAGATTTTTTTTATTAATCTATATATAAATATAGATAGGTTTATTTTTAACTTATTAAATCCCAGGCAACACTGGGGAGCTCTGCTAGTATGTTATATGTATAATGAATTTTATGTGAATGCCAAATTTTTATTGTTTGTTGTAAAAGAAAATAAGTTTCTATTGTATATTCAGAGTAAACTTTTCCTCCTCTATAGCTAAGTTTTTTAGCGAACAAAATTATATATTTAATTGATTTAAAAGAAACTGCTTGATATACTCGGGCGAGTCCAAAATTTTGCAATATTTTGGTAACATGAATCACAATTCAGCAGCTCCAGATGCCTTTCCTGACGTCATAAAGGTAACAAACCACACTGGACACACTCCAAGTAATACTCATCAGATTTGATTCTCTGGTTTGGAATACTGTCTTGGAATCCACTGTTTTAGGACTACTGAACTTGCCTGATTGTTGACATTCTTGTAATTTGAGAAAAATTTCTGCTCAACCACCAAGGTTCCATCCTTAAGCATCGTGTATCTCCACCCATGACCAACAGATGGCTGCATTGGGGGAGTTTTACCCCTATACAGAGGTGCAGTTGGTGTATTCTAATGCCCCATCAACAGGGCAGTTTGTAAGTGAAAAATACATCTTGAAGATATCATTTGAGGATATTAAAAGATAAATGATGGTGAAGCTTCCAACCATATAAAGAGAAAATATTCGTCTCAGTGATAAGATTTTTAGAACATTAAATGAATTATGATAGCGAAATTCACACTATATCAAGAGAAGAATATTCATTTCAATGATGAGATTGAGGACATGGAGGACATTAAAAAATGATGGTGAATCTTCTCACCATATCAAGAGATGAAAATTCATCTCAAGGGAAAGATTTGAGGACATGGAGGACATTAAAAAATGATGGTGAATCTTTCCACCATATCATGAGATGAAAATTCATCTCAGGGGAAAGATTTGAGGACATGGAGGACATTAAAAAGATGATGGTGAATCTTCCCACCATATCAGAGATGAAAATTCATCTCAGGGGAAAGATTTGAGGACATGGAGGACATTAAAAAGATGATGGTGAATCTTCCACCATATCAAGAGATGAAAATTCATCTCAGGGGAAAGATTTGAGGACATGGAGGACATTAAAAAGATGATGGTGAATCTTCCCACCATATCAAGAGATGAAATTCATCTCGGGAAAGATTTGAGGACATGGAGGACATTAAAAAGATGATGGTGATCTCCCACCATATCAAGAGATGAAAATTCATCTCAAGGGAAAGATTTGAGGACATGGAGGACATTAAAAAGATGATGGTGAATCTCCCCACATATCAAGAGATGAAAATTCATCTCAAGGGAAAGATTTGAGGACATGGAGGACATTAAAAAGATGATGGTGAATCTTCCACCATATCAAGAGATGAAAATTCATCTCAGGGGAAAGATTTGAGGACATGGAGGACATTAAAAAGATGATGGTGAATCTTCGCACCATATCAAGAGATGAAAATTCATCTCAAGAGAAAGATTTGAGGACATGGAGGACATTAAAAAGATGATGGTGAATCTTCCCACCATATCAAGAGATGAAAATTCATCTCAAGGGAAAGATTTGAGGACATGGAGGACATTAAAAAGATGATGGTGAATCTTCCCACCATATCAAGAGATGAAAATTCATCTCAAGGGAAAGATTTGAGGACATGGAGGACATTAAAAAGATGATGGTGAATCTTCCCCACATATCAAGAGATGAAAATTCATCTCAGGGGAAAGATTTGAGGACATGGAGGACATTAAAAAGATGATGGTGAATCTTCCCACCATATCAAGAGATGAAAATTCATCTCAGGGGAAAGATTTGAGGACATGGAGGACATTAAAAAGATGATGGTGAATCTTCCCACCATATCAAGAGATGAAAATTCATCTCAAGGGAAAGATTTGAGGACATGGAGGACATTAAAAAAAATGATGGTGAATCTTCCACCATATCAAGAGATGAAAATTCATCTCAGGGGAAAGATTTGAGGACATGGAGGACATTAAAAAAATGATGGTGAGAGATGAAAATTCATCTCAGGGGAAGATTTGAGGACAGACATTAAAAAGATGATGGTGAATCTTCCCACATATCAAGAGATGAAAATTCATCTCAAGGGAAAGATTTGAGGACATGGAGGACATTAAAAAAATGATGGTGAATCTTCCCACCATATAAAGAGATGAAATTCATCTCAAGGGAAAGATTTGAGGACATGGAGGACATTAAAAAGATGATGGTGAATCTTCCCCACATATCAAGAGATGAAAATTCATCTCAAGGGAAAGATTTGAGGACATGGAGGACATTAAAAAGATGATGGTGAATCTTCCCACCATATCAAAGAGATGAAAATTCATCTCAGGGGAAAGATTTGAGGACATGGAGGACATTAAAAAGATGATGGTGAATCTTCCACCATATCAAGAGATGAAAATTCATCTCAAGGGAAAGATTTGAGGACATGGAGGACATTAAAAAAATGATGGTGAATCTTCCCACCATATCAAGAGATGAAAATTCATCTCAGGGGAAAGATTTGAGGACATGGAGGACATTAAAAAGATGATGGTGAATCTTCCCACCATATCAAGAGATGAAAATTCATCTCAAGGGAAAGATTTGAGGACATGGAGGACATTAAAAAGATGATGGTGAATCTTCCCCACATATCAAGAGATGAAAATTCATCTCAAGGGAAAGATTTGAGGACATGGAGGACATTAAAAAAATGATGGTGAATCTTCCCCACATATCAAGAGATGAAAATTCATCTCAAGGGAAAGATTTTGGAGGACATTAAAAAGATGATGGTGAATCTTCCCCACATATCAAGAGATGAAAATTCATCTCAAGGGAAAGATTTGAGGACATGGAGGACATTAAAAGAAATGTGACAGTACAGATTCACACCAAAATAAAAGTTTCATAGGTGCTTCAACCAGTGAAAGACTCACAAGAATAAGTTTAGTGAATGCCAAGGGAATTAATTTGATGGGAATATATATATATATATATATATATATTGGGTTAGCTCAGTCGTAGAGCGTTCGGCTAGAAACCACAATGTCCCTAGTTCGATACCGGTCCTCGCCAACTCAGCGTATGAGTAGCACAGGGATCTGTGTGGTAAAGTAAGGAGCTGATGGTAGGTGTGGCACTCCACCTCAGATGCCAAAAACAATCTCCTTGGTCTAGCGCTATTGAAAAGGGGATAGACTCCCTCGCTGACTGGCTGATACCAACTTTAGGCCGCCCCGACGACTTTACTTTTATATATAAATACACAGTGGGTGTATAAAGTTATATAGAGTTAGATTAAATTATTATTTAGTATATATCTCTCTTAATCTGTTAGGATTCACTGACAGACATTTTCCTGGCTTCTAAATACATCCAGTTTATAGTTTACCAAAAATCCATAGAATAAACTATGAGACTTTCTACTTCATTTACATGTATCTCCATTTTCACTTTTGCATTTATACAGTTTCTTTTTTCTTTTCTTTTTTGGCTTTGTTTTTGGTTAGCATCATTCCTTGAAGCAATCACACTTCTCATCATTACTTTCCTCTTCTCTAAAATGCAGGTCATACACAAATATAAGATTTATGATTTGACAGAATAAAAAGTAAATAAATGGAAACAAAATATGGTCTCCCCTCGATTAGTAGACATATTATACCAAATATTGCAAAACTTTGTAACATAGCAGTCTCTATATTTATTTACTGAGGTTAGTTTTTTTTGTGGCACAAGGACAGAAGGACAGAGTACACAGTGAGAATCAGTGTCACTAGTAAGAGGTTTGGTTTCTTTGTTTAATGGCATATCAATCTTCATGGATTATTTAATGCCAAAGCCATCCTTTTGTAAGGTTATGTAAGATTATGATTTGACAGAATAAAAAGTAAATAAATGGAAACAAAATATAATTATTAGTAAATAGCATAAATAGGGATGTGTGCAGTAAAGTGAGGAGCTGATGGTAGGTGTTGCGTTTCACCTCAGTCACTAAAAATCTCCTTGGTCTTGGTTGTGCAAGTGAAAAGCAGATAGACTCCCTCACTGTCTGGCTGATACAAGTACAAAGATGTTCTATCATGTGTGATTAAATATTTTTCAATTATAAACAGCTGAAAAGATTGTATTAGACTAGAAAAATTTTAAAAATTATATATTACTAAAATTATCATTTATATATATATATAAGTAAGTTAAGTTGTTGGGGTGGCCTTAAGTCGGTATCACCTAGACAGCGAGGGATTATATCCCCTTTTCACTAGTGCTAGACCAAGGAGATTGTTTTGGAATCTGAGGTGGAGCACCATTCCTACCATTAGCTCCTCACTTTGCCACACAGATCCTTGTGCTACTCATATACTGTTGGCGAGGGCTGGTATGGAACCCGGTTCCTAGTCGAATGCTTTACTGACTGAGCTAAACCAGCCCTATATATATATATATATATATATATACCACCCTCTTTGCATGGGCAGGATGCCACACATGGTCAGTTTTTTTAGAGGATTTTTTATCAGGTTTGAATTCAGAGTTTTTATTCTCCTATACTTGTTGGCATACAAAAGCTAAAGAGTCCAGCCTACCCTACTTTTTTACCATAGAGAGAACATGAATATATATATATATATATATATATATATAAAAATTCTGCTGTGTTTGTCTTTCTGGTTCAGATTTTATATAAAATTGTGTCAATAAGGCAACCATGTCTTCTCAGTTCAAAGATGTTTTTGAGTAGCCATGACAAAATTAGTGCTGTTTTCCAAATGGATTTTGCTCATTTGTATATTTTACTCTCAAAATCTCTTATAAACAAAAGGAATGAAGTTATTAAAAGAATAAGATTGAAAATGAATAACCATAGTTTATGACATCATTAAGCTTACTGAACATCAAACCACCTACTTATAAAGTAAACTAAATTTTTCTCAAAAATAAGATGAATATATTCATATGCAAAAGTCAGCTACTTCACAAAATTGAATTTTCCATTGTTAATGTATGTATTTACCAACCTCTCCACACAAGCAGGATGTGACACAAGCTCAATTTATTAAGTAGAGTTTTTAACGTCCTATACCGCCTCATTCCACCCGGCTGGAAATCACATTCGTTTTCCTAATTCAAAGGATAACCTTTGTTTAAATGTAATATTAAACATATTTAGCAGTCTTTAATTCAAGGGAAATAACTCAGATAACTTTAAATGAAAAGGAAATTTTTAGCCTTTTTTTTTATAAATCCTTATAGGAATGGGGCTCTGGACTTTTGTTTTTAAATAAGATGGAGCCATCTCCTCATTAAATGGCAAGTCTCTCAAATTAACAATATCTCATCTACAGAAAGAGATATCAACATACACATAGGAAAGGCATGGACTACTATCAACAGATTATTGATCCTATGGAAATCTGATCTCTCAGATAAAATAAATAGTATTTCTACCAAGCTGTAGCTGTGTCAATACTACTCTATGGGTGCATCATTTGGATTTTGATAAAACACTTTAAGAAAAAGCTAGATGGGAACTACACAAGGATGCTGTGTACTGTTTTCAACAAATCCGGGGGGTCTGATGGATTTGGTCATGGACCGCATCAGTTAACATCGTTGATCCCAGGGAGCCATCCCCCAGACAACACCTGCCTCCTTGATTTAAAGGGTCAGGGCTGGGTTTATTTTCCGGTATCTGAGGCATCCCCTTGAGGAGAAATGCTGATGTGATGAATCCTTTTTTTGCACCTGCCTTCCATGAGCTTCAGTTTGTGGGTGGTCCCACATTAATACGGCCTTGTGTCTAACCTGTACATGTGGGATACATGGTAAATATCAATCCTGGAAGCCGCACCCTACAAAACAGCTGCTGTACCATTGAAATAAGATGAACAAGATGTGCTGGCAATTTTGGAGAACCCAAGATGAACTCATAAGTGATGTTCTCCTATAGACTACTACATATTGGCACATCAGTGTTGGCCGACCAGTAAAAACTTAGAATCCTCAGCTCTGTATGGGCAATGGATGCCATGTAAAAGATCTGCCAAGGTCTATGGCCAATAGGGATGGATGAGTAGAGAGAGTCAAGGGAATCCATGCTATCAGCATGATTTGATGATGATGATGATGATGTGTTGTCATTAATTATCCAAATTTTAAAATAGAAATAGGAATCTACAATCAATTATCTGAGAATGCTTTAGTTTAATAGTGTTATATACCCGTTCAACATATCGGGTATATAAAGGGCAAGAGAGAGATGGGGTAGAGACAATGATGAGGGGGATGATAAAGGTCCCAAGTTTGTTGCCAGCCCTTGCCAACTCAGTGCGTGAGTAGCACAGCTTGGAACTGTGTAATAAAGTGATAAGCTGATGGTAGGTGTAGCATCTGCAGTGGTTCTCAACTGGGGTCCATGTGGACCTGGGCAAGCAAAATGTATTTAACTATAAAATTACAATGGGATTTTTAAACATCGAATGGCTATGGGGGTCCACACAGTAAAATAGGATTAAAAGGGGTCCATAGGTAAAAAAAGGTTGAGAACCATTAGTCTAGAGCTAGTGAAATGGAGATAGACTTCTGCGATGTCCAACTGATACTGACAATAGGCCACTCTACCTACTTTACTTTTTACTTCATACTAAGCTTTTTATCAGAGTAATACAGTTAAAATGCACTGTCAGAATAAAAGAATTTCCAGTCCAATTTGTAACTGAATGATAAGGCAGAACATTCTTTTTTTTTTTTACTCATCCTGATTCTTGATATAAGTAAAATAATGATGAAATGCCAATTAGTATTCTTCACATGTTCCTAAATAAAATCCTGCAATGTGTTTTATATATCACAAAGAAATAAAGTTTATATAATATATAGTGTGGTTAATTTGTATACAAATTTTAACAAAACCAGGTTTAATAAATAATTACTTGGTGTTATTGATCTCTAATATCATTGTTTTATTCTCCAACATATTAAAAATCAATCCAATGAATGATTTAAGAAATCAATTAAAATATAACACTGGTTTACAAAAAAATATTTTTTGTCTGAGGCAAGAATATGAATAGGTGTTTTTTTTTTTTTAATTTGGGGGTGCTGAATTCAAATTTATAAACAGTTTTGCTCTATCACGTCTAGTTTTCTGTCTTTTAAATAGTCTCATTTTCGTATATACAGAGTATATACGTGCTTATTTCAAGAGTTGCAGCAGCTTATTACAAACAAAACAGGATAGATAAAGAACATTGATGGAATAGATATACTTGGATGACACAATGTACACAATTCATAGTACTGCAGACAGTTAGAAGTGTGTTTTCTTATGATCTGCTGTATCTTGCCTCCGGGATGTCACGCAAGAGCATCAGCAGAAGTCCCTATCATTCCGGGGTTCCACTTGCCTTGGTAGTTGCTCTCCATCTTCGTAATGTCTTGGTGGAATCTTTCACCGTGCTCATCACTCACTGCTCCAAGGTTTAGAGGGAAGAAGTTGAGGTGGGAATGGAGAAAATGAATTTTGAGTGACATTCGGCATCCCATATCCTCATAAGTCTTTAGCAAATTCTCAATGCAGGCTTGGTAATTTGGTATGCGTGTGTTACCAAGGAAGCCACTACAGACTGACTTAAATGCTTCCCATGCTCTCAGTTCCTTTAAGGTAAGAAGCTCCTCAAAATCAATATCCTTCAGCACTTCTCGGATCTGAGGTCCGACAACGATGCCCTCTTTGAGCTTAGCAGCGCTGAGACCTGGGAACACAGTACACAAGTATTGGAAGGCAGCACCATTTTTGTCCATGGCCTTCACGAAATTCTTCATCAAATCAAGCTTGATGTGAAGAGGAGAAGAAGAACCAGAGGATTCTCCTTGATGCTGTGTTTGCCAGGAACGAAAGTTGCTTCTTTCTGCTTGTAATGATGGATACAGCTCAACTATCCCAAACCAATGACCTTGAGGTCCCCACACAGACTCCACTGGTACTGGTTGTACTTAACAGCATCTAAAAGAAGCTCCATATTGTCATAGGACTCCTTTAGATGGACAGAGTGTGCAATGGGAATACTGGGATATTTACTCCCATTGTGCTTGGAAGATTCTATGAAAAGACACCAGTCTGAAGGATTATGTGGCAAACCAAGGGAAGTGAACAAGTCAGGTACATTTGTGCAGTAGCACAACTTGTTTTCCATGTCGAAAAAGGAAGCAAGATCTTTGTTCCGATTCCTGAAACTGGTGATCCTTACATCTTCCTGGACTTGGTTCCACTGTTTAAGCCGAGAAGCCAAGAGCTCTGACTGCTGTTTTGACAGATACAAATCACAAGCAAGGTCATTCAGGTCTTCTTGCGTGATCCAGTGTGGCTCGTTGCCAGTGCACTACTGGCTGTTGATTGAGACGTGTTGGCCAACTTAACTGCCAAATCTGTCTTGATATATAGCTATATATATATAATGTAATGCTATCACTTACATTTATTGCATAATAACTAAAAAAGAAGACATAAGTCACACAATATTAGAAATTAACCCTGAATGCATATACACCTTTATGTACAGTATGTGTACAAAATTACAGTATGTATATCTAAAAAAAACTAGAGGTGGTGAGTAAAAACGGATTTCAAATCACCCCCAAATTAGGTTAAAACAGCTATTTTTGTGCTTGCCTCAATTTATTTGTAAACCAGTGTAATTAAGGTAAGTGTAATATTTTTATATGTTCTTATTTAATTTAGTTAATCTTTCTAATTTAATATATTTCATTACATTGAAACATAAATTACAACATAAATATTTTTTGCTAGTAATACTAATTATTTTCAAGCACTTGTGTCTAATATAGAGTTTGAACAGGTAATACCTTCAGATCATAGTGAATGAAACGATAGTAACATTATGGTAAATGAGTAATTTGCACACAGGTTTTAACAAATCCGGATTTAATAATATTTACTTGGTGTTATTGATCTCTAATATTATTGTTTTATTCTCCAACATATTAAAATCTATCCTATGAATGATTTTATATAGAAACCAATTAAGATGTAATTAAAATAAGAGTATATCATGGCCTGATATTGGAAGAAGTTTAGAAAAGAGATTCATGTGTGTGTATACATATACACACAAGGGTTAGCAAGCTAGTCTTGCAAATCCATTACAACTGAATAATAAGTTTGATCCATATTGGATGCCCCATACTTGTGACTGTGTCACAGCCTATCCATGATGAATGAATACACAATTGTATATACATGTATGAAAGCTGTATATATTTCATTAGGGGAATATGCATGCAAATAACAGTCAGAAAATATCTATTTCAATAAATGTAAAGTTCTTATAATTAAATATTACATTTCAAAATTTACATATAAGTCCTGACATATATGTATGCCTGACTGTCCCTACAAGTTGGTGAATGAGTATCCATATGTATACTGAGTCTGTTCAAAAAGGAGACAGCCATTTACTACACACACATACACACACACACATATATAAGTATATGTATATATATATACACACACACTCACTTACATAGATATATATATACACACACCCACATATATAGACATATATTATATATAAATATACAAATACATGCACAAACACATATATATATATATACACAAAACACACACATATATATATATTATACACAAACACACACACATATATATATATATATATAATACAAATACATACACAAACACACACATATATATTATATATATAACAAATACATACACAAACACACACATATATATATATATATATATATACAAATACATACACAAACACACACATATATATATACTATATACAAACATACACAAACACACATATTATATATACATACAAATAATACACAAACACACATATATATAATTATAATATACATAATACACACAACACACACATATATATATATATATATATACAAAATACATACACCAAACACATAATATATATATATACAAATACATACACAACACACAATATATATATATATACAAATACCATACACAAACCACACATATTATATATATATATAAAATACATACACCAACACATATATAATATTATATATACAAA
>CM042160.1:31911733-31961733 GCA_023376005.1 Doryteuthis pealeii | reverse complement strand
GTATTTGCTCTGTGACTCTAACATTAAGAGCTCTCAAACTGCGACAGGTTTTTTAAAATAAAACTCTTGTGTTGTAAGGAAGATTTCTTCTCTGGACTTTTGGATTATATATATATATATATATATATGGAGAAGTGTAGACAAAGATGGGATGTTACACTGGAAGTTTCAAATGTTTCGGTTTATTTAAAACCTTCATCAGGACAATATGATAAAAGGAAGAGAAAAAAGATTTTTGTTGTTCAAAAGGTGATGGATATTTTTAAATGAATTGAGTTTAAAAATATGTAGAAAAGGTTCATAACCGTTCATTGATTAGCATTCAAATTGAATGTTCATGACATGATTGGACTAGGCGAAGTTGAGACCTAAGACATGATTGATACACAAGGAGATGTTAAAGATGTGTGTGACATATTCCCTACAGATACCAATGTTTTAAATGATGAGAAAAGTATTGTCTGACTATTTTATATATATATATATATATATTATATATATATATGTGTGTGTGTGTGTGTGAAGAAAGGTAGACAAACACAGGATGTTGTAGAAAATGGTTTGGTTTGTTTTGTTTTACGGCATATCAACCTCAGTGGGTCATTTAATGCCGATAAAGTCTTGAAATAAATCAATTCTTAATGGATAATACAATTTTTTTATAAATACATTTTTTTATTTAACCATAGATGGGACCCTAACAGGTACTACCCCTCCGGGTCAGAGTGGACTAGGGAGCAATGGTGATGAAGGGGTGCTCCACATTCCCCAAACCTCCAAAATTGGAACCTCACCATCAGATAGAGTTTAACGTCATTCCCAGGACATGTAGACCCGCAGCCACCACCTTCTAGCACCCATATGATAAAAAGGGGTTGGGGCTTGCCATAAGGGCAATAGTAGAAAATGGATGTTTATTGTAGGTAGTGATGTTTACATTGTAATGTTTTGGTCAACATTACTACCTACAATGAACATCCATTGTCTACAACATCTCATGTTTGTCTACCTTTCTCCACATACTGTCGAATTAATTTTCTCTTATTTCTCCCATATATATATATATATATATATATATATAAACATTAATGTTGATAAATTGGTTTGAAAACCACATAAGCAAGAAACTGTCACTTACCAAGTGCTATTAACTTTATATCCTAACTTATATATAACCGTATATATACAAGGTGTGTAAAAAAAAAAAAAAAAAAAAAGTATCAAAATTTTTTGTACTTTTTGACACACCTTGTATTCTGAAAAAAAAAAAAATGTTCCATTCATTAATTTTTTTCAGAATACAAGGTATGTAAAAAAAGTTTAAAGCTGTATTTACCATAATGAAAATGAAGAATGAATGAAATTTTTTTTTTTTTCAGAATACATGGTGTGTAAAAAGTTTTTAAAATCTCAGGTTATTTCCTATAAGTCTAACATGATCAAAAGGAAACCACTCTTGACTGATAATTTATTTATTTATTTTTTTAATTTTCTTTAATTTCCCATTAAACTACCCTTAACCCTAACCCTATCTTCATTTTTTCCAAGTAGATCAATAAATGAATAAATAATTTATCAGTCAAGAGTGGTTCCCCTTTGATCATGTTATACTCATTGGAAATAATCAAATCTCAATACTTTTTTGACACACTTTGTTATGTATTTTTCTTTATTTCAATTGATTCAATTTCATTTATTTCAAAAGAAATTCTAAAAAGAACAGTGTGATATTAGGATTTCTCTTAGGACCCTCAAATTGAACAAGTACGATTCATGGGTTCAATGATTTGGTTTCCCAGTGAGAACTCTAAAAACTTGGAAGATTTACATTTATTTGAAGACTGTGTGAAATTTTGTCCAAGCATATAAAAATATAAAATGTACTTAATGGCATGAGTAGAAACTTTATATTTACTAGAGTCTGTAATACGAGATGATTTATTGAAGCAAATATATGTCTGTTTAAGTGTTTGTAAGTAGAGTTTTAAATAGCTATGTTCTTTTTTGTTGTTGTTTTTTGTTTATATTCCTGTGTGCATCTGTGTTTCTAGATAAGTCATGTTTAGAAAACTAATAAAAAAATCATATCTCTACATTTCTATCTGAAAGCTATGTACCATTCTAATGCGTCTTTACCTGAAGAACTAATATGTATTTCTTTTTTTTTTTTTTTTTTTTGTGTTTTTTTTTGGGGGGGTGGAGGTGAGATTTGGAGATTTGTTGTGTATATTTGTGTGTAAGCCTCTGTGCAAAATTTATGTTTCAATATAGAAAAATTGCAAGCATTTTTGTGTCTACTTAAGCTGCATTTCTGTTAAATTCTTCCTATCTCTCCAGTGAGTGAGTTTGTGTCTCCAAACCCTGGCAGAATTAATAGAATTTATGATAAAGTGTGTGCTAAAGAAGAAACAAAAAAAAAAGAAAAAGAAGTGAATCCTGTGTTGTGTATGTAAGAGTGTAGAGCAACCATATAAAGAGAAAGACCTTGGGGGGTGGGAAGAGAAAAAGGTTGGGAAAGAAAAGAGAAGAGTCAAAGAGGTTGAAAAGAAAGGAGACATAAGGCAGAGAAAAGTGGTAAAGACAGATTAAAGAAAAGAGAGAGAGAGAGAGAGAGACAGAGAGGGAGAGAGACAGAGAGAGAGAGAGAGAGAAGTGGTAAAGAAAGAGGGAAGAAATGAAAGTGGAATGAAAGAGGAGAAAGAAAAAAGAAATAGGCAATAGTTCAAAAGAGATAGAAAGGAGGAGCAGGGAAATAAAGAAAGAAATCAAAGATAGAGAGAAAGGGGGGAGAAGGAGGGGAGAGAGAGAGAAAGAGAGTGAGGGGGAAGAGATAAAGGTAAGAAAGAAAAAAGTCAAAGGAAAGGTGGAAAAGAATGGAAAGAGATCAAAGTCAGAAAGGAGAGTAAAAAGAAAAGAGAGAAGAGAGAGAGAGAGAGAGAGAGAGAGAGAGAGAGAGAGAGAGAGAGAGAGAGAGAGGGGGATAGAAAAGAAAAGAAAATAAGTCAGAGAAAAAGGAGAGAGTAAGAAAGAAAGAGAGAGAGAAGAGAGGAAACTAGGAAAGAAAAGAAGTCAAGAGAAAGGTGGAAAAGAAGAGGAAAGAGAGGTCAGGAAGAGAGAGAGAAAGAAAGAGACGAGAGAGAGAGGGGAATTAGAAAAACTAGGAAAGACAGAAAAGAAGTCAGAGAGAAAGGTGGAAAAGAAATGGAAAGAGAGGTCAAAGAGAAAACGGAAAGTAAAAAAAGAAAAGAAAAAGAAAAGAAAAAGAGAGAGAGAGAGAGAGGAGAAAGAAAAAAAAGGAATGAATCAAAAAAAAAAAAAAAAAAAAAAAAAAAAAAGAAAAGAAAAAAAAGGCGTAAAAGAAAGAAAAGTTCATTATGTTATTAACAGCAACTGTAAGCGGTGCATTTTTACCTCAGGGTTTGTCAGCATCTGTTAATATCATGTTCAGTGTTCCTGCCGAGGAGGAAGAGGATAAAGAGAGACATTAGTTTGGACTGGGATTGTGAAATGGATTAGGGAAGTGACAGGAGAGTATAGTATTATGCCTAGCCAAGAGGAGACAACCAGCAAGAAATGAGACCATCTGGCCAAATAGGGGCCAGCACAGTGCATACATTTATTTGTCTGCTTACATTACAAATAGCAAATTAAATACTTTCTCTTCGGAGTTTTACTTCAGCTTCCACTGCCATTTCCTTTTAAGGAGAAATGTCGCTGCTGGTGCTGTTTGTCACCTTTTTTTTTTTTATAGAAACCATTTTGGGAAAAGCATTGTGGTTTATCTGCTGAAAAGACTGTTGGCTATTAAAAATGGCTACCTCTTGTGCTGAAGACAATACATACAGAAATAAGTTTTCTTTTTGCTAAACTGTGCGCATACCGGCTTTTAAAATGTAATACACGAGTTGGGGGACTCAAATCTAATTTTTACTTAAATAGAAATTTATATATTATCCACTAAGTGTACAACAATGCGGTTTGCACAGTTTGTAGGCATAATGCAGTGCTATCTTTTCAAAAGGTTTCATTTATGCTGGCTTTCTAATAGTCAAATACAAAGTAAGATAGAATAAGAAAAAAAAAACAGAATTTTTAGGTTGCTTGTAAATTTCAACAAAGGAAGCCGACAGTTTGTTATCCTACTTGTATTCTGCCTATATAAAGAATATGAGAAAAATAACTTTTGTTCACTCTGAACTGGCCATAGAAACCTGCTCTGATTCAAATGTTTAACATGGAAATAAGAAGCAAGGTAGTATATACACCATGCCAAAGTTCTGGTTGAAAAGTACTGTAAAATTAAAAAGAGTACAGATACTACATTGTATAGAAGTGTTAGCGTACTGTTGGTTTGAGCAACAAGCTAAGCACAACTGAACCAGCACCAAGACAACTAGTACTATGGAATCCAGAATAGTCCACTCATGCATTTGGGTGATTCCATTCCTTGAGTCCTGATTGGCTGCTTGGTTTCTATGATGTTATGAGGCTTCATAAATAACCTAGCATTTTGCAGTAGTATTTGCAGCAAGACAGATTCGTATTCAGTTACGACTTCTTGCTGCCTTGTCTTACCAATTCGATGGTAATTGGAACTAGTATGATTATTCTACACATTTAACCTTGGCAGAAGTCTCAAGAATGACACTTTCTTGCAAAACAGAGTATATAAATGCTCTTTTTCTGCTTGACCTGTCGATGAGACATAGAATAACTTACCTTGTATCCCCAGCAGAAGCGTAAGATCCCCCCACCAATAAAAGAGGTGTCTTGGGTATCACCTTAAACTGAATCTAGAGGCTGGAATTCTGAAACTCTGAAGAGTGTTGAGTACTCCTTTATTGCTATTAATCCTGGTCCCATTTTGACTCAAAATGGTAGTACCTGTTAATGTCCCATCCACGAGTCAAATTAGTTTATTTGAAAAATTTTTGTATTTGGTAGGAACACCTGGTATTATAACGGTATAATTCTTAGTATAAAGGGAGTTCCGGTGGTGTAGTTGGTAATGTTCAGGACTGTGATATTCAAGAAAATGAGTTTGAACTCTAGTCACTATTACATTCACTTTCAGACTAATACTCCTGGGAAAGGTATAAACGTCCTCATCCCCAGCTATGGGTTAAATAGTACTACTATTATTCTTCAACAAGGATTGCTTTGGCATTAAATAACCCATGAAGTTTAATATCTTATTATAATGGAGATTGTGGGTTTGTCTGTCTGTAACCGAAACTATATTACTATACAAGTCACAATTCCCTTTGTTATTTACATTACATTCTCCGTGATTTATTTTTATTTAAACCTCAATTATTAACAAAATTGTCTTACATCATTAAGACTGTTGACCATATCTACATACTAATAACATGCAATTGTATTTATATATACAACAAAATAGCGGTTTACAGTGTGAATGGGAAAGCTAATTTGCATATTGATCTTAAAAATTTGATTTGAATAAATATTTGCTTAGTATTATTGATTTCTAATTGTTTGGTTTTATTTTAATAAATATGAGCAAAATTTTCTGGATTAAAACTCAAAAGATATCCGATAACAAGAAGAAATAACTGTAATATTATTCTTTACTTCCTATTTTAATTAAATAGTTAAATTAGGAAAATTTACCAATGAAAGACGGGAGTAATGAAAAATGATGGAAGAGTTAGTTTCAAAGTTGTTCTATTTTTCAATCATACCCCCTCTGTTCCAAATCTTTTTATCTGAATTTTTATTCAGTTTCATTAGCCTTTCTAATTTAATATGATATTTTATTATATTAAAACTTAAATACTTGCACCCGAAGGGTGCATATATTAGCTAGTAATATTAAATAAAGAAACCAAACTATAATATATAACCATGTCAAAAAAAAAAAATTAAAAACATGATTCTGGACAGAAGACTCCATATATCTCTCTATCTATCTCTCTCTCTCTCTCTATATATATATATATATATATATATAATACTAACATTTTTGACTGATACTATACAATATTTACCAAAGGCAGATTTGGTAAAGTAAATAACAGTATCAGAATTATTCAGCAAAATAAAAAATCAGTGTTATTTGACACAAGACAAAATTGCAAGGAAAGAATTAGCGTATGCAAGTAGGTTCAGAGGAAATGCACAAAAGAAACAAGAAAAATATGCAACACAATAAGGTATTTTATATTTGGCACAAAAAAGTCTGCTATGCAAATAAGTAAAAAATAAACATGAAACCAGATAAAATTGAATTAAGTTTACATTGGAGAAAATGATACAGTTACTGAAGTAGATTTTAACCTTTTATACACAAAAGGGACTACACTTGACTGACGACAGGCTGAACATGAGCAAAGAATAATAATTTACTGCCAAATATAGACAATATATATATGCATATACACATGCACATAAACACAGCCAGAGACATATCAGACAGACATATATCTATATATATATATTATATATATAGTTGTAGAAAAAAGTATTTCTCTCTACTATGGTTTTGGTGTTCAAGGTACACCTTCAGGAGAACTCTCTCTCTCTCTCTCCCTGTCTGTCTGTCTCCCTCCCTGTCTCTATCTCCTGTCTCTCTCTCTCTCTATCTGTCTCTCTATATATATGTCTGTCTGTCTCTCCTCTCTATTCCTGTCTCTGTCTCTCTCTCTGTCTCTCTGTCTCTCTCTACATATATATCTGTCTGTCTCTCTCTCTCTCTCTATATATATATCTGTCTCTCTCTCTCTCTCTCTGTCTGTCTCTTTCTCTCTGTCTCTCTCTCTCTCTCTCTCATATATAATATATATATATATATATATATATATATATATACCTGACGAATAGAGGAAACAGTTTTTTTTTGTTGCCAATGCTGCTAAAAAATGTGTTCTTTCTTGTATTTTATCATGCTCGAGCAGACTTATATAATCTATCCCAGTGTAATTTTATAGGAAAATAACTCTACGTTAAAACTTTAAATTGGGCGAATCTTGCAGCTCAAAATACAGTGGAAATCATAGAAAGGTTATTTAAAATCACCACAGAGGTAAATTCTCTTTTGAATGCAATTACCTCCCCTGGTTGATGAAACCAAGGGAGGTAAGCAAAAATCTTTGTTAATGCACTGCTGAGCGAATCATTGTTATTGCTTGGGCTGGTTGGGTTCTTCAGCAATTTGATAATCTCTATGCTATCTATCAATCTAACCAACTTCCAATCAGTCTATCTATCCTTTTATATTTTTTTTCCTTTTTCTTTTTTCCATCTCTCTCAGGTAAGGGAAGACATTTTTATGGCTTACTGAAATAACTAGGAAAGAGGCAAAACAAATAAGGAAGTGAAGATTTAATCAAGAAAATAGTTTCCATCAGTGTCAATATCTTTTCACCACTGGGATATACACTTATAAATTCCCTTTTTTCATAGAGCACTTTACCTTTGAAGCCAAGAATGTCATTATATACCATTTCAAGTGTTTCACTCTTTTGGATTACTCGATGGTGAGAATGAATTCTAAATTATAGAGAGAGAGAAAAAAAATCTGATAGGGAATTGTCTGGGGAATATGACTGGAAATTATTAAGTCTGTAGAAGTTTCTATCTGTAAGAAATCCTGGAAAAACTCTATTGCAAGGGATTCTTTTATTTATTGGAATACGTACAAGACAGCACAGCTGATGTTATTTTCTTTGTAGATATATGTGTTCGGCTATTTGTCTTTTTTTAATTGAAACTGAAAATTTCAAACAACTATAACTCACGTTCTTTATAAGAAAAACAACAATTACTGCATTTCTTTTTATTGAAATGGAAATAAACTTGAATAAGTATGTCTCCTCTTAATTAAACAATATCAAATAGAGATAATCTTAGAAAAAGTTTTAGTATAGACACAACATCATGTACATACTTTTAGTGCTATATTATGGTTGTATAATATATATATAATATATATATATATATATGTGTGTGTGTGTGTGTGTGTGTGTGTGTTTACTGTTGATAGCTATAAAAATAAATATAAACAGCAGCATGGAACAGATGTATGCAGTCAACAAACTTTAAACATTGTATGTATATCTTATATATATATATATATATATACATACATACATACATATACATATATATATATATATATATATATATATACATACATACATATACATATATATATATATATATTGTATTTTTTACTTCAGAATATATTCTGCTTTTAGTTTGTTTCTTTTATGTTTTTATTCTTAAAAAAGGGGAAAAAATAGGTTTTGTTCATAGTGCACCTAAATTATAGTGTCTGATTTTTTAGAATATATCTCATATTTTATAATATACATGACTGTCTTTATCTCTATCTTTATCTATATCTCTATCTGTCTTTGTCTTTATTATCTATCTTATCTATCTCTCTATCTTATCTATCTCTCTATCTTATCTATCTATCTTATCTATCTCTCGATCTTATATATCTATCTTATCTTATCTATCTATCTACTTGGTACTTTTTTGACACCCCTTGTATTCTGAAAAAAATTAATGAATGTAACGTTCTTTTTTCAGAATACAAGGTGTGTCAAAAAATCTTGATACTTTTTTGACACACCTTGTATATGTGTGTGTGCATACACACATTCATACATATATGCATGTACACACATATGTATAAAAGGTAAGTGTTATAATGGTTATCATCTTAAAAAATGGACATGGTGACCAGAGTTCAAATCCTGGATGAGGCTATTTATGTTTCACTTTGCACATTCCTTGGGAAAGGCATGGATTAATCTGTTATCCATCCGGCTTAAAAAGGCAGGTAGTCAGTGATTTCCTGTAGAAACTATTACAGATGCAGACTATGCAGATGATCAAGTGCTTCTCACAAATCCACCTGCATAAGTTGAAACAGTGTTGCATAGCCTAGAAATGATGGCAAGAGGCATTTACCTTTATGTGAACTTTATGTGATAATATAGAGTTTATGTGTTTTAAACAAGATTGAGAAATTTCCACACTGGATTGTAAGCCTCTCAAATTAGTAGACCAGTTCACATACCTAGATGACTGCTATAGAGAGATTATTGATCATATAGAAATGTGATTTCTTTAATAAAACTAAGTAAATATTTTTCCAAGCCATAGCCATGTCAATGCTACTCTATGGTTGCACTACATGGACTTAAATGAAATGCTTAACAAAAAAGCTAGTTACGAACTACACAAGGATGATGTATGCTGTCTTGAGCAAATATTAGAAGCAGTACCCCCAAAATAGTATCTGTACGGCCATGGACATCCTATTCCACAAATCACCCAAGTAAGATGAACAAGACATTCTGGACACTGCTGGAGAAACAAGAACAAACTAATAAGTGACATTCTTCTGTGGACCCCACACATGGATGCAACAGTGTAGGCCAATCAACAAAAACCTATGTCAATCAACTCTAAGCGGATTCTGGATGCTGTGTGGAAGACCTGCCAAGGGTGATGACAGGTTCAGAGAGATAGTCTTAGGATTTCATGCTGCCAGCATGACCTGATTATGTTTTGTTTTGTTTTACGGCATATCAACCTCAGTGGGTCATTTAATGCAGATAAAGTTTTGAAATAAACTAATTCTTAATAGATGCACAAATTTTATTTTATAACAACATTTTTCTATTTAACCCATAGATGGAACCCAAACAGGTACTACCACTCAGAGTGGGCCAGGGAGCAATGGTGATGAAGGGGGGCTCCACATTCGCCAAACCTCCAGAACTGGAACCTCACCATTAGATAGAGTTTACTGTCATTCCCAGGACATGTAGTCCCTCAGCCACTGCCTTCTAGCACCCATATGTCTGATTTTGATATGATATGATATAATATATATATATATATATATATATATATATATATATATATATATATCATAAATCTTATATATATTTTATATATATGATATATGTATTTAAGTGTTGACACTTAGATAAATTTTGTTGCGGCACTTACCCCCAGACAAGTTTGCATAATTCACTGGAGTGAATTGCACTGAGGCAGAAGAAGAATGAGGGAGGGGGGCGAGTAGGGATATTTGCATTATCTTTTATCCATTTCTCTTCCTTCTCTTATGTAGATACCCCACCTTCCACCAGTTGGTGTAACTATAAAAACACAGACCTAGACTGATGGTCGTTTAGCTATACCACATGTCAAACTTTAAATCATGGACAGTATATGACATTGTGGATGCTTTTGAATTTATACATCCAATGTATAATACATTACATGATATATATCATATATGCTACACTTTCATTCAAATGTAGTAATGATTCATGAACCTTTCATCACTGTCAAAAATTCTATGGTTGAGGGCTAAAGAATCACAGCAAAGAATTAATGATGGAAAAAGCATGTTACACAATTGGGACAACTGGAATATACCATAACCAACATCTCCAAAAACTCATAAATATAAATTTTCTGGTGGATCTGGGTTAGCAACAACATATACCTAGACTGGAGGATTTGGCTTGTTTTGTTTTATGGCATATCAACCTCAGTTAGTCATTTAATGCCGATAAAGTTTTCAAATAAATTCATTCCTAATGGATACTCAATTTAAAAAAAAAAACATTTTTCTATTTAACCCATTGATGGGACCCTAACAGATACTACCACTCCAGGTCAGAGTGGACTAGGGAGCTATGGTGATGAAGGAGTGCTCCACATTCTCCAAACCTTCAAAACTGGAACCTCACCATCAGATAGAGTTTAACGTTGTTCCTAGGACATGCAGACCCTCAGCCACTGCCTTCTAGCATCCATATGATAAAAAGGGTTGGGACTTGCCATAAGGGTAATAGGGTTGGGAAAATCATATAGGTGCTAGGGCTTGACATGACCAGCCAATTGATCAGAGGGGGCCTCTCCGATCACCCGTCTAGCCTAAGTAAGGTTCTAAGTGGAGTGTTGCAGGTCATGGACTGCTCATCCACTAAGAGTCCGTCTTTAAGCATCACAGGTTGCCACCCATAGCCAACAGGTGGCCTCATTTGGGGGAGTCTTACCCCTCTGCAGAGGTGATGTCGGTGCATTCTAATGCCCCAGCCGACAGGTGGGATTTTTCTGGTGGATTTGGGCTAGCAACAACATATACCTAGACTGGAGGAAGGGCTGGTGCTATGGCCCCACTCCTGAATGTATGATATGAGGCCCCCACTCTACTACATGTCAATTTTCTTAAAATTGTATTCGTAAAAAATATATGAAACCTGCTCTTCTGAGGCCCCCTAGTAAGCTTGGTCCCCTCTCGGTTGAGTGTCCAAGTAGTATGCACTGGCCCTGGCTGGAGGCCTTAGACACCCACACATAATGCACACTTTTGTCAGCAAGCAGACAGGGTAGTTACTCAACTGAGTGACATGTAATATCCTTTCCTTCTTGGCCTAATGGAACATCAATACACACAATAGACTCTCAATTTAGCCACTGAAAAACACCTTTTAATGGCATTGCTAGCTAACACATACAAAACTGCTTAACCCCATGGGCTACTTGCACATAGATGTTCTATTCTTATCTACCCAATAGTCATATTCATGCAAACCACAGAACGAACCCTAAGTGCCCTACCCACTTGAACAAGTATGGTGTATCTGAAAAATATAGTAAGACATTTGTTAGATAAAGCGACCATTACCATTTGCACCACACAGTTGACATTTTAAAATGTGGGAGGTATTTTGGGTATTATCGCATAAATGCGTCCTGGCCTCCTTCCCCTAAAAAACGCTAAGCGGTGCCTGCTGAAAATCCAACCCATGCTACTATTGAACTCCCTAGCTGTTTGAAGACATTTTTCCCAAAAAGTTAATGTGATATGAAAGCGATATTTTTCCCCCCACCCCACCACTTTTATCAACAAGTAAATAAATATATATGTATGTAATAATATATTAATATTTAGAAGGCTAGTACAATGCGTATGAAAAATAAAAACAAAAAGATGTTATTTTTTGTCTAGACAAAAATAACATCTTTTTGTTTTTGTTTGTTTTTATTTTTCATATGCATTGTACTAGCCTTCTAAATATAAATATATTATTACATACTTACAATGCTTCAAGCAAATTACCAATTGCTTTTATATATATGTATAATGTACTTGTTTAATGTATTGATTGTTTTATTTTTGAAACTTGGTCATATTTGTTTAAAAATTTGTGACAGTTGTTTGAATTAAAAATAAAAAATACCCCCAGAAAGATATTCTAATGGGGGTGGGGTGGAGAAATATTTACATTTACTTGTCAATAAAAAAAAATCTGGGTGGTGGTTTACTTTTAACGCCTTTAAACAACTAAAAAAAAAGCTATTTGTCGATAAAAACGCCTTCAAACCACTAAAAAATATTTTAAATTATTATATTAAAATGTTTACATTACTTGTTGAAAAAAAGACTTGGGTAGTGGTAAAATATTGCTTTTATATCGCATTAACTTTTCGGGAAAAACACCTTCAAACAGCTAGTGAGTTCATAAGTAGCATGGGTCAGATTTTCAGCAGGCACCACTTAGCATTTTTGAACCAAGTAACCAATGAGCACACCAAATTATCAACTTAATGTAAGGTTCATATTTTAACTCATCACCGGTAACTTCCACTTCCAAATTTTTCTAAACAAATGATTTTAATCAGAAGTTTATGGAGATGTTGAACTCACAATAAATTAAAAAATAGATGGTTGGTACATGTAATCAAATTAAAATTCAATAGCAAAATCTTTTTTTACATAAATACTTTTTAGTCAGAAATTTATGAATATTTTTCAACACTTATGATGATTTAAAAAAAAACGAAAGATATTTTTATACTAAAATAATTTTTTACGGAAGAGAAATGAAATAATGTTTATTTAAATAAAAATACAGTTTTTATTTACAAAATATTCTAATGCTTATTTAAATAAAAGGATGTCATTCAGAAACAGCATCACACAATTTGTAAAATTTGGTTTTGTCAGATACAATATAATTGCAAAAATCGTCTGTTCATTTATTTTCAAATATTTGAAAGTGAAACTCACCAATGATGAGTTAAATTATGAACCTTTCATTAAGTTGATGATTTGGGGTGCTTATTGGTTACTTGGGTCGCATTTTTTTTGGACAGGAGGCTAGGATGCATCTATGCAATATGCACCAGTATTTCTGCCTCACCCTATATAATCTCACTTATAACTAAAAACAATCAACAATAAATGTAGAATAATTATTATGGACTATGGGGAATTTGGGGATTCAAAATAAAACTGTTATCTGATTTGTGGAGAAAGAGAAGAAAAAGAAATAAGAACAAAAAGAGGTTAAAGTTTGGAAGGGTAAACACTCAATGGGAGGCCAGCAATTGACTGACCAATGACTCTGGAACTAGATTTTAAAATAAAAATGAAAATTCCGTGTTTTGAGCGGAAACGGATGTGACCTTCCCCCACACCTCGGGACCACAAAAGAAAGTAAAGAAAATTCTGCCTCTTTTTTGCATTTATTGGGAGTCCGTCATGACATATCTAAGGTAGCAACAAACAGTATGTATGAAAGTGATTTACGATAGAATAGCTTGACCTTACTCTCCCACGCTACTTCTCTCTGAAAAAGAACCCATGAGCCTAGAAAATAAATAAACAACCCCTTTTTGACTATACAACTTGCTTGTGTTGATACTTTGAACTAATGACTACTACTAAAACTCAACTTTAGCCCCTATGCAACACAAATGTAAACTCAAATCCAATTTCAGACACTGAAACCACCTACATTATATTTAAGAAACATCAATAATCAACAACAAAGAGAAAGAAGAATTAGTAAGTAACTTAAGCAAATATAAATTCACCACGGATACATTAAAAAGTAACTTAATTTCTGCCCTGTCCATTACACTATAAGAATATATTAGATAATAATCTGACAGCATTCTTTATTTAGATGAATAAAATTGAAAGCACATTATGGAATCTCTCACTATGAACAAAATATTCTAGAATCACTTAAAGAAACTTGAAATTTATTCACCTCAAACAATATAGACATAACAATCCAAGCAGTCAAAACAGCAGATATAAAAATGATAAAAGAAGATACCTACTGAATGACAACCTAACAAATAAAGAATATAGAGCACTTAAGAATCTCACAGAAAGAGATGACTTAATTATAACCAGAGTTAATAAATGGAGAGCTATAGTCATTGATGGCATAGAAGAATACCTTACAGAAGCTAATAACCATCTAAACAATTCAACGTTTTACCGAGAACTCCCTAATGACCCCTCAATAGAATATATAATTACCATCATCAACTCACTTAAAAGAAATGCATTTCAAAAATATTACTGATGAAAAAAATTGGAGACACTTATATTTATAACTTATAGAAAGTTAAATCCTAGATATCTGATTTCTTTTATAAAATTACTTACATTAAATTGATTCTATAAATAATATGCTAATAACTATGGATGTTAAATACCTATACTCTGATGTTAATGGAGGTATGTGGTGTAATGGTTAGAGTCATAGGAAATGGACTTGTCAACCCGAGTTCAAATCCTGGACGAGGGTGTTTGCATTTCACTTTGTGCTAATACCCTTCGGAAAGGTATGAATCCAACTACTCTCCTTCCAGCTATGGGTAAATAGTAGGCCACATTGGGGTCTTTAACCGTAGCAAGGTAATCAGTCTAGGAGAAGGAAAACTCCTAATTCAAACCCATTAAACTCTGCTTAAGAAATTGACCTTGTTGGAGGGGTTGGTAAATATATATATTCTAACAATAATATCTTATTTAGTCAGATAAACAAATGGAAACTAGATTTTACAGAAATTACAGTACTCTTTGCGGAGTTCCGTCCTGGCCTCCTGCCTCAAAATCCGCAAGCTGGTGGCTGCTGAAAAAAAACCCAGCTGAAGCGGTGTCACTTGAAAAAAAACTAGGTCTAGGGATTAGGGTTGGGTTGGGGTTATTTTAATGGGAAAATAAATAAATAATTTGGACTCTGTTTTTTCTAGGTCACCCTGCATACAGGTTGACCCAGAAAAAATAGAAACCCACACATTTTGTAATAAAATAGTTAATTTTAACTAGGGGGTTAGGATTAGGGTTGGGGTTGGGTTTTTGGGAAAAATGACTTAAGTTGGTTGTTTTTTTGTTTTTTTTTCAAGTGACACCACTTCAGCTACAGATTTCAATCGTAGCTGGTGTTTTTTTTTCAGCTGCCACCGGCTAGTGGATTTTGAGGCAAGAGGCCAGGACATGACTCCGCTAAGAGTACCGAAGTTACAACCAAATTCTCTTGAACATCAGATGTATAGAGCCATATCACTGTCCAAGAAATGAAGTCAAGAAAAAAAAGAAAAATCAAACTGCATCCTCTTGATAACATCATTCAATAATAATACCTTAACACCATTCATATAAATTATTAAAAATCACCGGGAAATCTTTGAAATAAAAGAAAACCTGAATTAAGAGTTATATTGCTTGAACCAGGTATATTTGTATATAAGAGCTAAAAATCTTAAATAGAAAATAATATAATCTTGGTTTGGTTTGGTTTATTGATTTTAACAGTATATCAACCCATCTGGGGTTATGTCATGCCTGACAGGTAGGAAGTAATATATGTTGTGCATTTATATTTATACATTTTAGTAATTGGTTTTAACAATGTGTTAGCACCATTAGGCTCAAGTTGTATGGTAGTGATTAAGTTCATGTTTATATTCTATGGTATAATTTTATAATGTTCTCATGTTGATATTTTCAAATAGATCTTTCATATTATTTGCTTTAAAATAACGGTTTCTGATGTGAGCAAAAAAACTGCATTCCATGAATAAGTGTTTAACAGTTAAAGGTGTTTGACATGTTTCACATTGTGGTTGTTGTTCTTGTTTGAGTATATAGAGTTACGTTAGTAAAATGATAAAATTTTGCCAACCAGACTGGTGGAAACACATCAACTACACTTATTCAATTACTAGTTTTATAAGCAGTAGAATTTTTAAATCTACTATGAATCAAACTTTAATAGCAAAAACATTATCTACTTTTTAGTATGTATATGTTGCTCCAAACAATATGTGAAGAAATCAGAAGGATCTTTCAATTTTAGAATAAACAATTACAGAATTAAATCTCTGAATCATAAACTTCTAGAATAGCAACTCTAATAATAATTCTATCTAACAGACAATGACTTTCACAAAGACACTAAATTCACAATAATAGAGAATGTTGAAAAATAAATTTATCACTCATTTATCCCTCACTTTAAAAGTCTCAACAAAAAAATTAAGCGATCCAAAAAATACTAAATTGAAAATTTAAAAAAAAATTCTTATTTAGAAATATATTAACTGACTTTTCCACTCATTGATATCATCTAGAAAAAAAAAAAGAACTGAACTTGGAAATCAGTTGGAAAATTAAAACATATTACAGGGTGACCCAGAAAAAATAGAACCCAAATTATTTATTTATTTTCCCATTAAACCTAGCCCTAAACCCCTCGAATTAAAATTAACAGTTTTATTACAAAATTTGTGGGTTCTGTTTTTTCTGGGTCACCCTAATTTTCCGAATGATTTGCAAGTTTAGCCAGAAAAAGTTACTTGCAAATTTGAAAATATTTGAAACAAATCAAATAGACAAGTCATTAAGTTAATGCCAATTCCCAGGTATCCATAAGTCTATCAGTTTGAAATAAGCATCATCTGATGATGGGTTATGGCTTAAAAAACAGTCATTATTAAAAATAACTATAATAAAATTTATAATTCTATTCTATCAACTATAGGTACATCCTCTTATTCTCTATCTCTCTCTATATATATATATATATATATATATATGAAAAGAAAATATTTAAAAAATATAACAAACACAGGATGCTACGATCAGGAAACAATTTTAGTGTCAATACTTAAGCATTTTGGTATTTTATACCATCTTCAGGACACTGTTAGGTGATGTTTATGTTTTATTCCATATATATATTTCGATTTATAAAAATCATCATCAGAGTTTTTAGTCTGGACTCATCGACAGAGAAGCAGAAAATAATTTAAATTCAAAACGAAAACATTGATAACTTGCATGCTTTTTGAACATCAATGTTTTTGTTTTGAATTTAAATTATTTTCTGCTTCTCTCTCGATAAGTCTGGATTAAGAACAAGCTTTGATGATGATTTTTATAAATCGAAATATTGTTCAATATTAGCTATGAATATGACATAAAATATTTTCATTTTAACAGCATTGTGTGTTTTCATATCCTTATATATATATATATATATATATATATATATGTATTTTATAGATCGTATATATCATACTTGCATCATATACATCTTATATATACACACAGGCATTGGTTATAAGTAGTAAGAAAGTCAATAACAACATATTGACTCGTGTTACTTAGTTCCACCCTGTATTTTACACAGACCCTCTCTTTCTCACAATCTCTCTGTCTCTCAAGACAGACATAGAATACACAGAGATGTGTATAAACTGACTCACTCCCAAGACATGAACAGAAGCCATTTTATCATGTAAGCTTGATTCATTTAATGGCTCTCCTAAATTTTTAATGAGTCTGCAGGGGTGGGTCAAGCATCTCTGGGGAGGCTACTCTAGTCTCAGTTAAAAAATTGACAAGCAATGGGAGCATCCTTTTAAGAGAATGGATGCCTACAAGAGAAATATTAAGAATAAAATGCGGAAAATATTATGAGGGAATTTACTAGATAAATGTATGCACAGAGCATGAAAAAGTAGAAGAAACACACTTTATGGACTTGAAAGAATTAGCTTTCATATATTTGAACATTAGGCATTTGACACAGAGTGATGGTTAACAACATACTTTTACTTATACTTGCATGATGAGAGAGTTTAAAACTTTATTGAGTGGGTGCCCTACATCTAAGTAAAAATTAGCTGTTATTTGTTACTTATCTATTGCTTTGGTGATAGCAAGTATTCCAAACTTATTTGTTACTTATCTGTTGCTTTGGTGATAGCAAGTATTCCAAACTTTTATCATTATAGGGAATTAAATTCTGACTGGGAAAACTAAGCTTTGTAGATATAAAGTAATGGTTAATGTCAGCAGCAATATATATATATATATAAGGAGGTTGATTTAGAAGGCTATCATAATGCAGGTGTAAAGAAAAAATAATTATACGGTAACAATGATGTTGTGTGTTAACCTGTATTTAATTCTTGAATTTTCGAGATAATATCTCTTTTTCAAAAGATCACTGGAACTGAAGCAGTCTAGTTATGACATTTCTTTTTAAATGAATTTTTATATATATATATATATATTACTGATGATATAGTTTGCTATGTTTATGAATAAAGAGTGCTCAGTATCAGTGATAGAGCATATATATATCTTATACATAAATCACTTGGTTTGAAAAATGCACAGCTGAGAAACTGTTGTTATTGAGCTCATTGACTTTATGTCTACAATACTCTAACTATATATATATATATATATATATATATATATATGTGTGTGTAAGGTAATCCAAATGACTGATAAGTAAGGGATGATTCTATTGGGTATCATTGAAATCTCACTGTACAAACATATTGTATGCTCTTGTAGGTGCAAACATATATATGCATACAAAGATTTTTGTGAATCCCTAAAAAGAACTCAATGTATAATAATCAATAGATTAAATTATATACAGAGCAATATTTAACTTTCAAAGAAAGAAAAACTTAACAAACCATCATCCCGTTATATTTCTTATTTCAACCAGAAACTCAAAATGAGTTCTAGCCTCATCAGATGGGTTTTACAAAATATAGGAAATCCTCAAAATCATTTTTTGATATGGCCTAGGATTTAAATTTATTATTGTTATCATATTTTTGTGTGTGAACAATGAGAAGATTTTTCTGGTGCTATAATTACTTTCTTTTTTTTTTTAGGATCCCTGTATTTTGTAAAACCCATCTGATAAGGCTAGAACTCATTTTGAGTTTCTGGTTGAAATAAAAAATATAATGGGATGATGGATTGTTAAGTTTTTCTTTCTTTGAAAGTTATATATATATATATTTGTATATGTATAAGTATCAACTTACCGGTGGGTATAAGAATGATCGTTGGAAGCGCACAATATCCAGAGGTTAAGGTTGAGAAAAAACAAATACAAAGTGCTCAATACAATGTAGAGCATAAATTTATTTTAAGAATGGAAATGAGTAACCTACTCGAGCTTCATCGATAAATTCTTCAGGGTTACTTTTAAATTAATCGAGTTTACGATTAATCTTAGGTGTTATAAACATGCCCGTTGGAATAGGAGTCCTATTCCAATGGGCATGTTTATAACACCTAAGATTAATCGTAAACTCGATTAATTTAAAAGTAACCCTGAAGAATCTATCGATGAAGCTCGAGTAGGTTACTCATTTCCATTCTTAAAATAATATATATATATATATATATATATATATGCATGTATGTATGTATGTATGTATATGAAAGAGAGAGAGAGAGATGTGATAAAATGTATCAGGACCAAAGCTTTTGATTTTTAAATTTTAAAATTCGATTAAACATAAGTGCATATTTTACCAACTTACATGATAAAGTGATGATGTCTAGACCAAGTCTAGACATAAAAAAAAAAAAAAGGAAAAGGTTTAGGTGAAACAAGATTTTACAAACGCAGCACACACCATAATCATCAGATATTTCACTTTATGCGTTCTCAACTGAAAATTCAGGATTGTAATGAGAATATGAAGGACATTAAAAAAATATGATGATGCAACTCTTACGTATAAAATAATCATGATGGGGATTTAAGTAAATGTAGATTTCACATTATTATGTAGCAAATATGATTGAAAATTATAACATTTCAACACTTTTACACTAATCACAATTTTTCTCCAATGTGCCAGTTTTGCTGTGTAACAGTAACATATATATAGATAAATCAGGTCCTATAATGTAGATTCACTGATGCCATAAATTTTAATTTGATGAGACCAATGGGATGTTTTGATCTTAGATTGAGTCAGTATTTTCTAAATAATGAAACAACGTGAAGATGTATGCACTATTTTATCAAAAACATGGAGAAATACAAGGATTTGGCCCACAAACAAAAAATACCCACATATAAATGGGTTGATATTCACTGCATTTCTTAATTGGTGCATTGTCTTGAAGAAAAGTGGCTAAATGCAGCTTGGAAACCAATGGTAACAATTGCACCTTAAATGTATTGTACACTATTATAAATAAATAATTTTCATTTTATTAAAAAAAAAACAATTAATAACATTAATTCAGTTTTTATGTTTTTTAAATGCAATACACAAAAATTAATGGTTGCTGATATATATATATATATATATATATATATGTAGAGCTGAGGATTCTGGATTCTGCAGGGAAGACCGGCAGGGGTCATGACTGATAGGGACGGATGGCAAGAGAGTCATACATATCCATGCTGTAAGCATGACCTGATGATGATGTTTATATATATATATATATATATATATTACATTTAAATAATTACAGGAGCTTCATTTATTCTTACTACCGTTTCTTTTATGATCATAATTTCCAGAAGCTGTAAACTTTTTCATTCATAGCTATACCTTTAACCATATTACATATTATTAATTAAAGTTTTATTCATTTCCAGAATAAAACTTAAAATCTATTATTATAGAGAAACTTGAAGTTTAAATAGTTAAAAAATTGTAAAATAAAAAATCTTTGGCATATAAAGTTCAGGTATAAAAAAAAACTTACTGAAGATGCAGCGTCTTCATTTCAGAGTATTTATTAGTTGAAAAAGATCTGATAGGATTCAGAAAATTCTCCAAGAGTGAATTTATCTCAACTCTTATAATACCACCTATGCAAGAAATAATAATCACATTACTATTTGAATGTTTGGCAGGATAAAGGTTAACCAATGAAAAACATACTGGAATAGGTAAGTATGCTGAATGACAAGTGAATTATTTCAAAAGAACATTTTTGTTTGGTTTATTGTTCTTCACTATTTTGCTAAATACAGCTTCAGTCTTCAATTTTTTTTAATACACCTTATATATATGTATATGCCAAATTTAAGCTATGTTTAGTTGTATATCCAAGTTTATAGTGTTTTTTTTAATTAAAGATCTTCTAATATGTATTCAGTCTCTTTTTTTCAAAAGTGTACAGGTATGTTTTGCACATCTATCTGCCTATCTCTCTCTTTCTTTATATATATATATATATATATATATATATAGATATATATATATGTGTGTGTGTGTGTGTGTGTTTTGTCATTATGAAGTCCACATATGCTTTTTTGTTGTATATTTGGTGAGTTTAGTTCTCAGTGTGAATACAGTATATTTGTATATATGTATTTATATATACCTATAATATTGCACATCTATTGCCTATCTCTCTCTCTCATATATATATATATATATATATATATATATATATATATATATATATGTGTGTGTGTGTGTGTTTTGTCATTGGGAAGTCCACATATGCTTCTTTGTTGATATATCAGATGAGTCTAGTTCTGAGTGTGAATATATTATATTTGTATATATGTATTTTATATATACCTATAATATTTATTTTTGGGATTTTTGTGAAGCATGGGCTATGAAATGAATAAGAAACTTAGTTTGTATTTAAGTTTTAATTTTAATTTTATTTCATTCTATATTCAGAAGTTTGACCTTTTGTCAAGTTATTCTAGACTGTTTTGTATAGTTTAGGCACTTTTATAGCTGGGGATGCTGGTGGTTCTGTGGCTTGGTTGGCTAGGATGGTGTGTCCCTCAGTCAGTGGTTCATTGATGTTTGGATGACCTCTTTTCTCATGGTGCTGGCCTGGCTGGAATGTGGGTGGTTGTCAGTGGTATATATATTCATATATGCAAGGGTCATTCAATAAATAGTGGGAATTCTTTTAAAGAAATTAAAATATTTTTTCAGTATCTTTTTTCATAAATATAAACTCAATTTTATTTTTATAGCAAAAATTATATTAATCTTACAAAGATGTTTTTTAATGCTATTCAAAATCAAAAAAAGTGTCCCAGGCTTGAATAGAGGTCTGACATCAAATTCCTGGTGGCTGAGAAGTGCAAACCATCTGAAATTTATAGAAGAATGTCTGGTGTGTACAAAGAAACATGGGTTTGCCATTATAAGCCTGAGCCAAAAAGATCATGGAAGTGAAAACTCACTTACTCTCTGGTAAAGAAAAAGTTCTGGACACAGTGGTCATTAAAGAAGGTTACTCTGACAGTCTTCTGGGACATGAAATTACCAATCTTTATTAATTTCCTTGAACTAGGTCTAAGTATAAACAGTGCTAACTAATGCCAACTCCTTAAGCAAAATTCACCTTATTTATTGAATGACACACACATATATATACAGATACAAGGTATGTCAAAAAGTATCAAGATTTTGTACATTTTGACAAACCATGTATTCTAAAAAAAATAACGTTCCATTCATTTATTTTTTTCAGAATACAATGTGTGTCAAAAAAAGTACCAAGTTTAGAGCTGTATTTACCAAGATAGAAATGAAGAATGAATGGAATGTTATTTTTTTTCAGAATACAAGGTGTGTCAAAAAGTATAAAAAATTTCGATACTTTTTGACACACCTTGTGTGTGTGTATATATAAATATATATATATATATATATATAAATGGACTCTCCCGTCGATTTTCGACGTATGAGGGTTCATACATGCAATGAACATCCACACAGGGATTTGTTTATAGTGGTGAAGGCTTGTGTTGGACCATCCACACTTTTTTTGGTTTGGTTTGTTTTGTTTTACGGCATATCAACCTCAGTGGGTCATTTAATGCTGATAAAGTTTTGAAATAAATCAATTCTTAATGGATAATACAATTTTTTTATAAATACATTTTTCTATTTAACCTATAGATGGGACCACACTTTTTGGCACAGTCGATAGGAAAGAATTGGTGCATCACGGAATGCCACGAACCCAATCAATGACTGACCTCAGGAATTTTGAATTCAGAGTTATCCCTCTCCTAGACTGGTTACCTACCCAAGGTTAAAGAGCCCAGTCTGCCCTACTATTTAACCCATAGCTGGAGGGAGAATATATGAATTCATACCTTTCCCAAGGGTATTAGCGCTATATGAAATGCCAACAGCTTTGTCTAGGAATTGAACTCAAACTGACGAGACCATTTTCCACGACTCTAACCACTAGCCCACGCGCCTCCATATATATATATATATATATATATATATATATATACTAGATGATCTGTGAACCTGTTGTGTTGCTGCTGTAACATTGGTCCATTGATGTCAATACAATTCAACATAAAGGTAGATCTCATAGAACTATAATTCAGTTTTAAATTGGACTGAGAATTGGTTATATTCTAAGTTTGTGAATGTTAAGTATATTGCTTTAATAAAAATCTTACTATGATGTGCCATTTCTGTTAGGTTTAGTTGTTTTGTTTTATGGCATATCAACTCTTTTTGGACATCTAATGCTGAATCAAGTCATTTTTAATAAACAAAAGATTTAGGTGGCTTATAAGTACCTACTATTGGTAAAGTGGTCACCCAAGTAAGTACTGAACAGGCTCATTGGTGCTTAACTTCAGTGATCTTGTGGGAACTGGTGCTTTCAGTATCACGACCTTAATCGTTTCTGCTTAGAAATATTTATATATATAATATAATAATAAATAAGTTATATGTTTCGAGGTTTCAGCATAGTGTGGCTATATATATATATATATATATATATAATTATATATTATATATAATCAATGGTAATATTATGAGTTTACACTCATAACTTGAAGTTTCATGGTAAAATCATCCGATGAGTCCAATGGTTGAGATGTTAAAAACCAGTCGTGCTAGTCGTGAAATGGTTGAGATGTTAAAAACCAGTAATTTTCATGACAATATCATTTTTTCATTTCTATTCTTATTATATATATATATATATTATATATTATATATATATATATATATATATGTGTGTGTGTGTGTGTGTGTATTTGGGCAGCATTCTTTCATTTATACATGTGGAATTAAACAAAAGGCAGGTCTCCTGTTTAACGATTTTATTGGTGATCTTTTCAAGCTTTCTGGCCAACTTTTTTTATATTTGGATGGAATTCGTGGATTAGTCCATTAATTTTCAATGCAGTACTCACATTTTAAAATGCCTATAACAATTTTCCTATCAATTATACTACTTCCAGCCTCCACATCCATTAATATACTTTGAAAAAAACTGGAACACATCACCCTGATGATGAATTGGCGAAAGTACTCGGGATATGAACTTCGGTGGACTAATCCACGAATTCCATCCAAATATAAAAAGTTGGCCAGAAAGTTTGAAAAGATCCCCAATAAAATTGTTAAACAGGAGACCTGCCTTTTGTTTAATTCCACATGTGTATATATATTTATATATATATATATATTTAAGGCTATCATGTAGAGTGATCTACACAATGATAATGAGTAGGAGACAAAAAGGAGGAATAGAGTCGAGAAAGTTGTTTTATCAATATAAAACTAGGGCCCTTTCATCTATATATAGATAGATAGATAGACAAAAAAGACCTTTTAGAATAGCATGGTAATGCGACATTTTAGCATGATTAGAACCAAAATATTGTATAGCAGTAACCTTGACCGTTTGTATAAAAACTGCATCAAAAAACATTAATTACTATTGAGCTACACATGATAGACCAAAAGTGTGTATAGTGTGATTGCTTTTTTTTTTTCTACCAAGCTCGACAATTGAAGGGCAGTGTGTTTCCATGTAATTCTGTATAAAATTAGGAAACAATTTGCACAGACTTTTCTAATGAGATTCATACAATAATAGCACTGGGTCATGAAAGAACCACCACCAAAAATGATTCTGAGTTTGAATGACCTTTTTCATTAATGGATAAGATCACACTGGAAATCATTGCTGGGAACTTTCCAAACAAATACAAATCTGTAAAAGCTGATACTGTATGTTTTTAAAAGAAAAAGATGTTTGGTTTTGTTTGTTTTATGGTATACCAACCTCAGTGGGTCTTTTAACAATAGATTAAAAACCTTATTGTAATCAATGGTACACATTCTTTTGCATTGTCAGTCCGAATTTCAAAATGACACATATTTGAGTGCAGAGAATCTTTAAGGCAGTTCTTTGGTTTGGTTTGTTGTGTTTAACGGCACATCAACATCTGTGGGTCATTTAATGCCAACAAAGTTTTGAAATAAATTCATTCTTAATTGATACTCAATTTTTTTAACACTTTTTTCTATTTAACCCATAGATGGGACCCTAACAGGTACTACCGCTCTGTGTCAGAGTTGAACAGCGAGCAATGGTGATAAAGGAGCACTCTACATTCCCCAGACCTCCAAAACTGGAACCTCACCATCAGATAGTTAATGTCATTCCCAGGACATAAAGACCCTAAGCCACCACCTTCTAGCACCCATATGATAAGAAGGGTTAGAGCTTATCATAAGGGCAATAGGGTTGGGTCAATCATATATGTACTAGGGCTTGACATGACCAGCTGATTGATCAGATATCCAACCACTCCGTCTAGCCTAAGTAAGAGCCTAAGTGGAGTGTTGCATATCATAGACTACTCAACCACCTGGGTTCCTTCCTTAAGCATCAATTGGTCGCCACCTATGGCCAACAAGTGGACCCATTGGGGGAGTCTTACCCCTCTGCAGAGGTGCAGTTGGCGTATTCTAATTCCTCAGCCAACAGGGCAGAGAAAAAGATGTGTGTCCTATCTGTTGGTAGATGAACAAGACAACACAACCTGACCAGTGAAATCAAGAGTTGGTTAAACATCTTAGTCTCCAGATTTGGCTCTTGCAGACATTTTTGTTCACAAAATTGAAATTCACCCTGAACATTTTTTTGTAGAATAGATAAAAGAAAAGGTGCTATGAGTTCTGCACACTATTCTATGAAAAGATTTTCAGAATTCATCTGAAACTGAAAAAAAGAAAACAATATTTGGAATTGTGTACTAAAATTGGAGGAGACTATTTTGAAGGAAACAATTCTCATTAGGTTGTTTATAAGGGTTTCTTTCTGGTCACACCTTTCTCTCTCTGATATATATATATATATATATATATATATATATATATATATATATATATATGATAAAGATCAATACTTTGTTCTTGTGATACAAAATCTTAAATTGCTACAAAGTATATTGACTAAGTTAAAGATCAAAGGGTGAATTTCATTGTCCTCATGTATTTTTGGTAAATTATTTTTTGTTTCATTTTTTATTTCTGGTCTACAAAGTTACACATACATGTGTGTATATATATATATATATATATATATATATGTGTGTAAGTATATTTGAGTACGTACATGCATATACATGCATAGGGCTTGTATCTGTATATAATACAGGCACATACAACAGATAATTGATTAATGCTAAGACATACATCTAGCATACACACACACACACATATATATATATATATATATATATATATATATATATTAGCTGTGCTACTGAATGTTGGTTGGGAAAAACAGTAAAAACTTAAAGGTTACAGTGTATATTCTAAAATGTTAATAAGCAAAGAATAACATATCAAGCATCATGGCTTCATAAAATATACCTAAAATAAACTAGTTTAAATTATCTAAATTAATGGTAAACTTTTTCCAAGCCATGCACTGGGAAATTGTATGCAATTGCCCAATACTGAAGCTAGAATTTTCACCAATAAAAGAAATATGTTTTGTGTCTTATCTGTAATTAATTTATTTACTGCTAAATAAAAAAAAAAAGGTGAACATCCCCCAAGTGTACTAATTTCATAATTGTTGCCAGTAAAAATCATTTTTAATGCATTTTTATAGTAAAAATAAAATCATTTCTAATGCATTTTTATAGTAAAAATTAAAAAACCAAGAACATCCTCTAAGTGTGCTAATTTCATAATTTTAGCTAGGTGTAGTATTAAAAATCATTTTTAATGCATTTTCATAGTAAAAATAATTTCTAATGTGTTTTTATAATAAAAATAAAAAAACAAGGTGAACATCCTCTAAGTGTGCTAATTTCATAATTTTAATAAGGTATTGTATTAAGAATAATTTCTAATGCATTTTTATAGTAAAAATAATTTCTAATTCATTTTTATAGTAAAAATAATTGCTAATGCATTTTTATAGTAAAAATCATTTGTAATGCATTTTTATAGAAAAAATCATTTGTAACGCATTTTTATAGTAAAACTCATTTCTAAAGCATTTTTATGGTAAAAATCATTTCTATGCATTTTTATGGTAAAAATCATTTCTAATGCATTTTTATAAAGTAAAAATCATTTCTAATGCCTTTTTATAAAGTAAAAATCATTTCTAATGCCTTTTTATAAAGTAAAAATCATTTCTAACACATTTTTATAGTAAAAATCATTTCTAATGTGTTTTTATAATAAAAATAAAAAAAAACAAGGTGAACATCCTCTAAGTGTGCTAATTTCATAATTTTAACCATTTGTAGTATTAAAGATAATTTCTAATGCTTTTTTATAGTAAAAATAAAAAACCAAGGTGAACATCCTCTAAGTGTGCTAATTTCATAATTTTAGCCAGGTGTAGTATTAAAAATCATTTCTAATGCCTTTTCATAGTAAAAATCATTTCTAATGCATTTTCATAGTAAAAATTAAAAAAACAAAGTGAACATCCTTTAAATGTGCTAACTCCATAATTTTTGCCAAGGCTAGTATTTTTTTTTCTTAGTTTCAATTTTTAAATGTTGATATTATAGTATCTACTCATTGTGATGATCTAACACAAGATTCTTCTCCAGTGGCGATAAAAGATCTTATTGAGTTCTAGTTATTCAATGGCTTCAAGAATCTGCAAGCATTAAAAAAGTTAATTTTAAAAACAATTAACATTTGTCCTCATCCATTAAAAACTTGGATCTTGATAATGAATAGCTGAAAGCACTTAACCAAAAAACTTTTGGACAATTCTTAAATACAATAACTCCAGACTAATGTTCATATTATCAAATGATTGGATCATATCCTTGACTAGAATTTAATCATTGATTTTTATCAACATTGTTTCTACTGGCCAATTTTTCTGCTTTCAGTAATTGGTGGACAGTGACCCTGAATTGTGCACAACTGACAAATTCAATGTATTTATAAAAGACATTCTTTTTTTTTTTAAGTGTGAAAGTTTGTATTCAGGTTTCTAATTTAATGAATTTTTATCTGATAGTCACAATAATTATCTGCTAATTTTTATCTGCTAGTCACAATAATTATCTACTAATTTTTATCTGCTAGTCACAATAATAAAAAACAATAATACCTTATTTATAATAATATATCTATAACATTATTTAGCAATAATACAATAATAGTCACAGTAATTGATGGACAGTGACCTTGAATTGTGCACAACTGACAAATTCAATGTATTTATTGAAGTCAGTCAGTCTACTGTTGGTTTGAACAACAGCAACTGGCTAAGCACCACTGAAGTAGTGTCCAAGATAGTTGGTATTTATGGAATCAAGAATAGTCCATTCATGTATTTGGGTGATTCCATTTCTTGAGTTCTGATTGGCTGCTTGGTTTCTATGATGTTGTGGAGTTTCATAAATACCCTGTCATTCTGCTGTAGAGTTGCAACAGGACAGGATCGTATTAAGTTATGACTGCTTGTTGTCGTGTCTTACCAATTTGATGGTAATTGGATCTTAGCTTGATTATTCTACAGTATTTACAAAAGACATTCTTTTTTCTTTTTAAAGTATGAAATTTTGTATTCAAGTTTCTAATTTAATGAATTTAGGAAAACACATTCTGATCATACCACTAAATTCAGAAGGAGCAGCCAGTAAAATTAAAGGTACAATTTACTGACCAATCAAATACAAGGAAAAGTAAAAAGTTATTTACCTTTCCACCATAAGTAAGTAAATTTGACGGAGTGGCCTATTGTCGGTATCAGCCAGACAGTGAGGGAGTCTATCACCTTTTCGCTAGTGCTAGACCAAGGAGATTGTTTTTGTGTCTGAGGTGGAGTGCCACATCTACCATCAGTTCCCCACTTTACTGTACAGATCCCTGTGCTACTCATATGCTGAGTTGGCGAGGGCTTGTATTGAACCCGGGAACCTTGTGGTTCCAAGCCAGATGCATTGTCACATTGTATTCTACACATGCATGATTATAGTTGGCACTATTGTGGTCCCGTAATCAAAGTTTGAGCCTGATTGCACCATTTTGCTTGCTGTATTTACAATGTAAATATGGCTGCTCCATGAGCAGTATGCACTAAGGAAGTGTCCCAATTTCTCTAGTCTGCAGGAGTGTCAGGAGCTGAAATTCATTGGAGGCTTTTAGCACAATATGGGTAAAGAGCATTACCATGTAGTATGAATAGATAGAAAAAATTATAAGTTGCCTGACAAGCATAATGGTGCACAAAGAGGGAGCAGGTCACCCATCAACCTCTAACACTGATGAGGAAATTCAGCTAGCTCAAGAGATGGAAATTATGAACTGGCAAGTTATCATCGATGAGGTAGCTTGTTTTCTGTAAATTATTCATGGTTCTGCCTATCAAATCACCCATGATGAATTTGGCTTCCATAAAACAAGAGTGCAGATCATTTTTGCATCTCATTCGTAATTACCCAAGTAAAACATTAATGTTTATGATGATATGATATATAAATTGTTTATAATAATATATAATAATGACATTAGGTTGTTATTAAAATAATGACAGATTTCACACTTAGATATTTATAATGATATGTTATATGAATTTTTTATAAGGATAAGATATACAGTGCCACTTAAATGTTTATGACCCCCCCCCCATTTAAAATAAGCCTATTAAATGTGCATCTCAACATCAATTTGTAAAGTAGACTTTCCAAATAAGAAACATAAACAAAATAAAAGAATGCTCTTTAATTATTTATCTTAAAAAGGAATTTATTTCATCAAAACTGAAAATATGACATGTGCAAGAATAAGTGAACCCTTTTAGTTAGTACCTCGTGGAACCTCCTTTTGGATTGGTTTATTTTACTTTATGGCATATCAACCTCAGTGGGTCATTTAATGCCGACAAACATTTGAAATAAAACTCATTCTTAAATGGATACTCAGTTTTTTTTATAAACACATTTTTCTATTTAACCCATTGATGGGATCCTAACAGGTACTACTACTCCAGGTCAGTGGACCAGGGAGCAAAGGTGATAAAGGGGTGCTATACATTCCCAAACCTCCAAAACTGGAACCTCACCATCAGATAGTTTAACGTCATTCCCAGGACATAAAGACCCTCAGCCACTGCCTTTTAGCAACCATATGATAAAAAAAGTTGGGGATTGCCATTAGGGCAATAGGTGCTAGGATTTGATGTGATCAGCTGATTGATCAGAGAAAGGAACCTTTTTTTTTTTTGCAGTGATTACCTCTTCTCTTAATAAAGAACAAAATAGCCAGATTAAAAAATCTCCAACAGAAGATGTTACAAAAGGCATTTGGTCTGTGGCTACAGAAGACATTTGGTTGAAGTAATCCCTGCAACAAAAAGTTCCATCTAAAAGGGTTCATATACTTTTGAAAAATAAAGATGCCTTTTAAAAAATCTCTAACAGCAGATGCTACAGAAGACATTTAATCAGTGGCCAAAGAAGACATTGGGTTGAAGAAATCGCTACAATAAAGGCTTTACAAAGTACCAACCAAAAGGATTAATATATTTTTGCAAATGTTAGATGTTCAGTTTTGAAGAAAAATTCTATTTTTTAAATAAATAATTAAAATGCATCCTTTTTTTGTTAATGTTTGAGAAGTCTACTTTGCAACTTGGTATTATTTGGATTATTCGGACTATTATCCTCATCTTTATTGTTATCTGTACAATGTTTCTTCCGATGCGCCCTCTGGCCTTCTTCAGGTATTTCTTCTCAGACTCAGGAACATTTTTGAACTTGGGAATCTTCTTGTCATAATTGGGAACCATCATGGAAAGAGTTTGAGAAGGCTCCAGAGTCCGACAAGAAATACCTGAAGAAGGCTGGAGGGCACAATGGCCGAAATGTTATACAGATAACAATAGAGATGAGGACAATAGTCAGAATAATCCAAATAATACTAATTATCAAGCCTCATCTAAAAAATTCAGAGAAATTGCAAATAGGTTTTTGGATGCACATTTAATAGGCTTATTTTAAACTATAAGCGGCTACCCAACATCGCTTGGGTAGAAGGGGTAAAAATTAGTCTCGCAGATCCATTATTGTTGAATCATGAGTTAGATCCTCACAGGAGCCCCTTTAAAATCCCTATGTAAAAAAGAATTTGCATTGATCCAGACACTCTGAAATGAAAAATTAATGTCTCCTATTTAGAGTAATTAATGCAAAAAAAAAAAAAAATCCATACTGTTATCATCTAAATTTTATTTTTTAATTATCTTCACAAATATAAATCAAATCTTCATTATATTTGTTTAAAAACCAAGCTCTGATGATATCTAATGTGTATATATATTTACTTTGTTGTTAGTTGTTTTATTTTCGAAGTTTCCTCCTGCCTTTTATATATGTATAGATAGATTTGTTCTCAATAACAAAAAAAAAAAAACAATGTCTGAGGGGAGGGGGGTGCTAACAAACTTTCAAGCAGCACTGTATCTGTAAAGTGGCTTATTCTGTCAGGGGAAATTTTGTAACTTTTTCTTTTAATATCTCAGTCATCTTCAATAAATGGATAAATAAAAAAGAGGTAAAAGGTGATGTATAAAAGGTATTAGATACCAGATATCTGGTAAAAAGTAAATGATAATAGATTATAATTGGTAATATCTATTATACAATATATATTGCAAATCTGTAATAATGTAATAAGTAAGTAAAGTCGTCGGGGCGGCCTAAAGTCAGTATCAGCCAGTCAGTGAGGGAGTCTATCCCCTTTTCAATAGCACTAGACCAAGTAGATTGTTTTAGCATCTGAGGTGGAGCGCCACACCTATCATCAGCTCCTTACTTTACCGCACAGATCCCTGTGCTACTCATACGCTGAGTTGGCGAGGACCGGTATCGAACTAGGAACCTTGTGGTTTCTAGCCGAGCTAACCCAGCCCCTTTATTGATAATAATATAAATAATGTAATAGTTAATATGTATTTAGCAGAAAGTAATATGAAAGATCAAAGCACTTTAAGGTAAAAGATGAATAATGAGTTACATGAAGCAAATGAACAAGACTTTGTAAATCAAACATATAGTATGTATTCTTTCTGAATGAATGTAGAAAAAAAAACTTAATTTTTGAAGGTAAAGACAATACTGGGCATGCCTTTCCACATTTTATAGAAGAAATGTTCAAGAGATTATATAATGGTGTGGAGGCATGTGGTGTAATGGTTAGAGTCATGAAAAATGGACTCATTGACCCGAGTTCAAATCCCGGATAAGATAGTTTGCATTTCACATCACACTAATACTCTTGGGAAAGGTATGCATCCAACTACTCTCCCTCCAGCTATGGGTAAATAGTAGGGCAGACTGGACTCTTTAACCTTGACTAGGTAACCAGTCTAGGAGAAAGAAAACTCTGAATTTAAAACTCTTAAACTCTGCTTAAGAAATTGACATTGTGTCACATCATGCTCACGCAGAGGGGTTGGTATATTTCAAATATATATAGGGAGGCAATGAGTTCTTTACAAAGTGGGCAAAGGTGTTAGTGTAGAGAGTCTGTTATAAAACAACCAAGCTGCCTGCTAACCGACCACAAAGCTAGAATATGTGTGTTGTATACCCTTCATTACTTCTTACTTGCTTCTATATCTTGGACATCTATTCTTCTGGCCGGCTTTGGTTCTTCTATCATCTATCTTGGTCTGGTCTAGCGTCTCAGATCTCCTAAGGTCTGGACTTTCTTGGGGACTTCAGGTCTGGTTTCTGTTAGGGATTTCTCCTTATCAGAAGCCCAGTGTCATTGTTAGTTTTTAGGTAATGAACACAAGACTTCGATTTACTTTGATGTTATTTTATTTATAAATCCCCAAACCAGACATCTGCGCACATCCTACAAGCTCGGTTTCTAACTTCTAACTGCCTTAAACTTACTATCCTTAAACCGGAAGACAGGGTCTTCCATGCCTTCCGGTTCCCACGATTTATCCCCGGAAGGTAAGGTGAGAGTGAGGTCAAGCGCCATCACTCACTCTCAAGGCCATCCAGCTGCACTAATCGCCATTATGATTTCTACACTATTGCCATAAATATTAGGTATCTAATAATTATATAACACGTGTAGCCATTGTCTGCACCTGCTGGGATGGGCTTGTGTCCAAAAGGCTTATCTTCTCTTGTTGCTAGGGGTTTTTCACCACTAGGTGACACTACTAGCTGGGTATTTAAACAGCGGCCTAGGAATTTATCACTCTCTTTCTCTTGGTCTAGCATCCCCAAAGGATGGACTAGACATGTGGTGTCTCTGTCCATTAAGTGGGGGGCTTTTCCCCCTCATATACTTTATGAACTCTTTCTTTCTTCTAAAAAGACTTTTATCCTATCTGGTTTATATCTTTTTTATGTATAATGTCATGTCCACATGCTCAGACAATAAAGTCTGTATTATTGTTATGTCACACTTCTTTGTTTGGATTTATTCATGTATATATTCACCTACATTGGAAGATTACTCTGAGCCTTCTAATGTATCATAAGAACACATATTTTATTCTTATATACATATGAACGATTTCCAAGTTACTATAATATAACCCTGGGATTTATTCTTTTGACCTTGGTCTTAATATTCATGTTATTTCATGACCTCGATTCTAATATTTCATGTTATTTAGTTTAAAGTAAAATCCAATCAAAATTATTTGTTTTTATTATCAACTGTTTATGTAATCATTTTGATTAGATCTGATTTCATAGTTATTACTGAAATGAATTCGTTTTTCACTGAAACATGTTTATTCATGTAATTACCAATCAAGATAATTTCTCACTATAACTTAATTAAATTTATTTTTAATTACAGTTGGTCTTCTAGATTTATCTGGGTTAGAAGTGCAGGACCACCACAAATATCACAAATAGCACTAGCCCTCCCCTCTCCTCAACTCTTAATACTTGATGATATCTAACATACAAAATAGTAAAACAATACACCGTATAGCAAGTGTTTCAGAAAATTAAAATTACAATATCCGCAATGTAGGCTAACAAAATAAAGTGCTGCCCTTGGTATGATGTTTAACTATCTAATGGTGAGGTTCTGTAGCATGTTCTGACTTCACAAATAATATTTAAAAAGACGATGAAACAACTAGGCACAGTTTATGCAGAAAATACAGAGAAATGACAAAGACAAGCATTGATTAAATAAAATAACAAATAAATTGTATATAGAATTGTATAAATCAAAATATGTGAATGCTCAAAAGACATGTAGACCCTCAGTCACTACCTTCTAGCACCCATATGATAAAAAGGGTTAAGGTTTGCCATAAGGGCAATAGGGTTGGGGCAATCATATAGGTGCTAGCCGATTGATCAGAGGGGTCTCTACGACCACCCGTCTAGCCTAAATAAGTGTCTAAGTGGAGTGTTGCATGTCATGAACTGCTTATCTACCAAGACTCTGTCTTTAAGCATCATGGTTCGCCACCCATGTCCAACAGGTGGCCCCATTTGGGGGAAGTCTTATCCTGCTGCAGAGGTAACCAGTATCAGCAAAGAAAAACAAGATAAAATATGAACTATTAATACCACAATATAAAACAAAGGACTATGCCCAGTATGCTATTATACATGTCTGTAATTCTATTTTTAATACAGATTCTTCATTGTGTTGAGTTTTGTTTAAAAGTTAGTAAGTTGTGTAAACCTATATAAAATATATACTACACCCAGCTTTCTACAATTGGTGACCCTGACGAACGAACAGAACGCAACCTCACACAAGATATTTATATATATATATATATATATATATATATATAAAATTTTTTTTTTTTTTAGATAATGGAACAAACGATGGAGGACATAAATCAACAAGTCAATATAAAAGCACCCTATTTTATGGAGAACGCAGTGAATGGGTGGTTTACCATATTGGAAGCCCAGTTCCACCTGTGAAACATGACAACACCAAAAACGAAATTCTATACAGTAGTGTCATCATTACCAGCTGAAGTTACTTTTTTGACACACCTTGTATATTTACGTGTTGGGATGACTGAATACAGTAGAATAGCATAATGGTTATGATTGGAAATAGAATTAGAGACTCAAATTTAAATCCTGGACTTTGTGTTAATGCCCTTTAGCAAGGTCTGAATCCATCTATTTTCATTTTGTATTTAACACTATTCATGCAAGTCCCAGTCTTAAGATAATAATATTAAGAACAATATTTCAACTCTAAGATGTAATTTTACAGATGGTGAAAATGTAACTTTACTATTCTTACCTTTATCATTTCTCTCCAACTCTCTGGTCTGTCATTGACTCTTCTCCCTGTCTCCAACTGAGGCATGACCCAGTGCTTTTGTAGTATGCATCACCTATACCATAATAAAAGACGTGAAATAAATCATTTTTCCCTAAAATATATATCTAAAATAAATAAGATACATAAAAATTAACAATAAAATATAAAAGCTAAAACTGATTTAAAATACTATCAAAACATTATATATATATATATATATATATATATATACAAGGTGCATCAAAAAGTATTGAGATTTTCAGTACTTTTTGATGCACCTTGTATTCTGAAAAAATCAACGTTCCATTCATTCTTCATTTCTATCTTGGTAAATACAGCTTCAATCTTGATACTTTTATGACACACTTTGTATATACAGCACAATAATATATTGACATTGAAAAATTGTAAAAAAAATGTACACCATGCCTATGTAGCCATAAAGATGAGGACAACAGTCTGAAAAATCCAAATAATACAAATTGTCAAGCCTCATCTCAAACATTTAGACAGATATACACTATTTTATTAATTTTGTTGTATTAACTATTCTTTAAAAAATATGACTAACGTATGTTTTAGTGTTTTTAAGGTTTAATGATAGTTATATTCTTTCACAAGTTATTTATGCTAGTTTTATGGTGTATGTTCTCATCTTAAGGCATCCAATCCAGTTAATGTTAAAAGCCAGGTTACGTCACAACTTAAAGGGCTGGGTTAGCTGGGTAGAGTGTTCGGCTGGAAACCACAAGGTTCGATACCGGCCATCGCCAACTCAACGTATGAGTAGCACAGGAATCTGTGCGGTAAAGTGGCTGAGCTGATGGTTGGTGTGGTGCTCCACCTCAGATGCAAAAACAATCTCCTTGGTCTAGTGCTAGTGAAAAGGGGATAGACTGCCTTGCTGATGGATTGATACCGACTTCAGGCCACCCCGACTTTAATGATGTAGGGTATAATGATATAAGCATTTTGTTTAGTGTCATCTGTCAACAGGTAGCCTGAGCATACTTCTCTGTCATATCAATAAACCATATTTACAAAGCTGGCTAGATAACATAATATGGCTGTAAATGAAAAAAGATGAATAACATAAAAAGTAAGTAAAGTCGTCGGGGCGGCCTAATGTCGGTAATCAGCCAAAAAGCGAGGGAGTCTATCCCCTTTTCACTAGCACCAGACCAAGAAGATTATTTTAGCATCTGAGGTGGAGTGCCACACCTACAATCAGCTCCTCACTTTACTGCACAGATCTACTCATACACTGAGTTGTCGAGGGCCGGTATCCAACCTGGAATCTTGTGGTTTCTAGCCGAACACTCTACCGACTGAGCTAAACCGGCCCTCGGACTTATTAAACTTTTTATGCATTAACTTGGTTTGTTTTTGTTTTTTTACTCAGTGATGTTCTATATGCAACAAAACTTTCATGTTAATATCTTTAAGAAAGGAATGTACCCCTTTTTTCTTCCTACAGACATGGATAAATAATATGACAGACTGGGCTCTTTGGCCTTGAAAAGGCAACCTGTCTAAAAGGAAAAACAATCTGAATTTAAAAGAACAGGCTGTGGAGCTAACAGACCCATCCCATAAAAAGACCAACTTGCAATAAAATTAATCAAAGCCACTGTCTAAATTTCTAGCTATGATCACTTTATTATATATATTATAATGGTATACACAGGAATAACCTACTCGAGTTTCACCATAAGGATCTTCAGGGTTAAATCAGCTGCAATTAATCAATATCTTGATTAATTCATTATAATAATAAATTTGCTCTACGCACGTATTGAGCACTTTATATTTGTTATATCACTTTCTTATGATTGTGAAACTTGTATCAACTAACCATTGTGACCATTTTCACTGGTAAGTCACCATTTTCATATAAAATCATATATATATATATATATATATATATATATATATATATATATATATAAATAAAATAAAGTGATCATAACTAGAAATCTAGACAGCTGCTTTGATGAGGTTATATATATATATATATATTATATATATATATATATATATACACCAAGCCCTCCGCATGAGGATATGAAACAAAGTCAGCTGCCCTATTAAGGTTAAAGAGCCCAATCTGCCCTACTATTCATTCATAGTTAGAGGGAGAATTGTTTGATACATACCTTTCCCAAGAGTATTAGTGCTATGTGAAATGTAAAGAACCTCATACAGGATTCAAACTTGAGTCACAGAGTCCATTTCCTATGATGATAACCATTACAACATAAGTGCTTCCAACACTTTATCATATAAGATGTTAAGCTGTGAACAGGTTTTCATTTAAATTGAAACATTCATTCACATACACAAAAAAATTCCACTGAATTACTGAAGGCAAAGCTGTAAATTTTGTCAGAAATAAAATCTTCAATTTTGTTGTCAACAGGTATTAAAAGAGTTATAAAAACAAAACTTTTCCATTATCACAAAATTTTTAAATATTTTCCTGCTACAAGAGAGACAGAGTTGAAACAGCCATATATGCTTTCAGATATCTAAAGAACTAAAAAAAAAAAATGTTTAATGAATTTTTAGAAATTTAAATGACAAGTCTGGTCTTTTAACAATAGATTAAAAACCTTATTGTAATCAATGGTACACAGTGTTTTGCATTGTCAGTCCGGATTTCAAAATGACACATATTTGAGTGCAGAGAATCTTTAAGGCAGTTGTTTGGTTTGGTTTGGTTTGGTGTGTTTTATGGCATATCAACCTCTGTGGGTCATTTAATGCCGATAAAGTTTTGAAATAAATTCATTCTTAATGTATACTCAATTTTTTTATTAACACATTTTCCTATTTAACCTAGAGAAGGGACCATAACAGGTACTACCACTCCAGGTCAGTGGACCAGGAAGCAATGGTGATGAAGGGGTGCTTCACATTCCCCAGACCTCCAGAAATGGAATCTCACCATCAGATAGAGTTTAACTTAAATTTCCAGGACATGAAGACCCTCAGCTCCCACCTTCTGGCACCCATAGGATAAAAAGGGTTGTGGCTTGCCATAAGGGCCATAGGGTCGGGACAATCATATAGGTGCTAGGGCTTGACGTGACCAGCCAATTGATCGGAGGGGGCCTATCCAACCACCCATCTAGCCTAAGTAAGGGTCTAAATGGAGTGTTGCAGGTCATGGACTGCTTATCAACCCAGACTCCATCCTTAAGCATCACGGGTTGCCACCCACAGCCAACAGGTGGCCCCATTTGGGGAGTCTTACCCCTCTGCAGAGCTGCAGTCGGTGCATTCTAATGCCTCAGCCGACAGGGCCACCACCTTCTAGCACCCATATGATAAAAAGGGTCGGGGCTTGCCATAAAGGCAATAGAACTGGGGTAATCAGATAGGTGCTAGGGCTTGACATGACCAGCTGATTGATTGGAGGAGGCCTCTTCAATAACCCGTCTAGCCCAATTAAGAGCCAAAGTGGCATGTTACAGGTATGGACTGCTCAGCCACCTGGGTTCCATCATTAAGCATCATGGTTTAGTGCAGTTGTGTTTACTCATCTGATATACATCAAATGCACACATCGTGGTGTAATGGTTAACTAGCTAGTCTCACAGATCCATTACTACTAAATAGTGAGTTTGATCTGCTGGATGCTCCATACTCATGACTTGTCACATCCTAGTTGTGGCAAATAGGTTGGTTAAATACAGGTGTCCTGTTGTGGTGTAATGGTTAGCTAGCTAATCTCACAAATCCATTACTACTGAATAGCGAGTTCGATCCTCACTGGATACCCTATACTTGCAACCTTGTGTCACATCCTACTCATGGCAAGCGGGATGGATAAATAAAGACGTGCCATCGTGGTGTAATGGTTAGCTAGCTACTCTCACAGATCCATTACTACTAAATAGCAAGTACAATCCTCACTGGATGTCCCATACTTGTGACCTTGTGTCACATCCTATCCATGGAGAATGAGTTGGATAAATGCATAGGAATCCCATCAGGGTGTAATGGTTAGTTAGCTAGTCTCTAACATCCATTACTACTAAATAGTGAGTTCAATCCTCATTGGATGCTCCATACTTGCTGACCTTGTGTTACATCCTACCAGTGGTGAACAGGTTGGGTAAATACCTACATCAAATGAACACAAAAGGCTCAAGATTCCAGTTGGCAAGCTTCAACCCTTTTTATCATATGGGTATTAGAAGGTGGTGGCTGAAGGTCTTCATGTCCTGGGTATGATGTTAAACTAACATAGTGACATTCCAGTTCTGGGAGGTCTGGGGAATGTGGAGTACCCCTTCATCACCATTGCTACCAGGTCTACTTTGACCCGGAGTGGTTGTATCTGTTAGGGTCCCATCTATGGGCTAAATAGAAAATTTGTTTAAAAAAAAAATGATTTAAAAAATTTTCTTCCCGACTATCGTTATGAATCTTTCAAAACTTTGCCGGCATTAAATTACCCAATGTGGTTGATATGCCATAAAACAAAACAAACTTAACCATGTGCAAGTTTCCTTTTTAATCTTGTCATCACTAGAGAATAATTCTCCATGCCTGACACATGGTCAAGCCAAATCATTAACTTACTTTTAAAAGAACAGAGAGTAAGAGCTTACAATCATGGAGAAATGTACTCTGAGAGGTGGAATATAAAAACAGTTCATGATGAAAAAAGATCAGATGTCATCTCCATTAGTAGATTATAGAAATTCTAAGACATTGTTGATAAAAAAAAAAAACCCTGAAAATAATAAATTTTTCAGAATAAATAAAGTGCAAACGGAATTTTATAATACTTCTAATCTAATAATAGGTATTACATTTACATATATATTTCATATTTTAAATGTAAGAACTCTTAGCCAGAGATATTACCATTCTTTTTATGCAATAGGTTAGTGATATGAAAAACACTTATATCTACCTATCTTGGCTTAAGACAAAAAAAAATGGCTGAAAAAAAACAAAAACAAACAAAACAGAGGGGCTTTAAATCCTAGTTTGTCTGTTGTGGAACTTGAAGTAGGTGAGGCTGACAAGTATAAAGAGGTAGAACAAATCAGCTTCAGTCTTTTATTTTGAATTGGAGCATACAGAATTGGGTAGGTGGGCCATTTTGATATCACCTTTCTCACACCAAGGTTAAAATTACAGCAATAAAAGTATTTTATTTATGTCATTTTTTATGTAATACTATTACACTAAAGGATAATTTTTCTAGGAAATAATGTATTTTCAAATTGCAAGCAATCTTTTTTTCCCCCTTTTATGCCAATATTCACATAGATAAAGCATGGACCCCTATCAATAGTTTATCAATCATAGGGAAATCTGATCTCTCTGATAAAATGAAATGTGAATTATTCCAAGCTGTAGCCATGTCAGTACTACTGTATGGTTGCACCATTTTTACTAATGAAATGCTTAGAGGTAATTCAATGCCAGATCATCCAGAAAAAAGTAAAATTGTCACCCACCCCTTCAATTTTTCTGAAATTTTGTACTGGTGTGGACTATGTTAACAGACAATACCCAAAATTTAAGCTTCCAATTCCAAAAATTGGCAGAGTTATGTATTTATGATTTTTTCCAAGCAAGATCAATATCCCAATGTGGCATTGCACCTATGACAAAATTTGTTTTCTATTATTATTTCACCTATATTGGACATTATTTGTACCAAAAAGATAGTTTGATATTTGTTCAGAACCGAAGCTACAACATTTTGCAAAAATTGGGAAGATTTTACCCCTCTACCGAGGTGCAGTCAAAATAATCCACAGACCCAACTGACAGGGCAGATAAAAAAAAGAAGAAATCTACAGGCTATAAAACTGATCAAAACAGTTGTCTTGACTTGTAGACATGATCATTGTATTAAGTTGGACACATGTTTCCATTAAATGTTAAAGTTTAAAAAAAAAACATTAAATATTCACTCAATACTTGTTGGTTGGCTGTTTTTTTTCCATTCAATGCTAAAATCAATCTTTTTTTCTCAAACAGTTATATGGTTTCAAGTAAATAATGATTTGAATCACTGGTAAATAATTATAGCTTCAAGTAACTATTCTTAATCTTAATAATTTACACACAATTATATGGTTTCAAGTACCTATTTGATAGTAATCATTTCTTTGCAGTTACATGGTTTCAAGTAGTCCTTTCTAATACTACTAATTTTCATATATCTATTTGTACCATAGATGAAACCCTAACAGGTACTACCATTCCGAGTAAAAGTTGACCTGAAGGTTTGGTTTGGTTTGTTTTACGGCATACCAATCTCAGTGGATCATTTAATGCCAACAAAGTTTTGAAATAAATCCATTCTTAATGGATACACAATTTTTTTTACAAACACATTTTTCTATTTAATCCATTGATGGAACAACAGGCACCACCACTCTGGGTCAGAGTAGACCAGGGAGCAATAGTGATGAAGGGGTGCTCCACATTCCCCAAACCCCCAGAACCGGACCCCACCATCAGATAGAGTAACGTCATTCACTGAAGACCCTCAGCAACAGCCTTCTAGCACATGGTAAAAAGGGATGGGGTTTACTATAAGGGCAATAGGATTGGTTTGGTTTGGTTTGGTTTGTTTTGTTTTACGGCATATCAACCTCAGTGGGTCACTTAATGCCGATAAAGTTTTGAAATAAATCAATTCTTAATGGATAATACAATTTTTTTATAAATACAATTTTCTATTTAACCCATAGATGGGACCCTAACAGGTACTACCACTCCAGGTCAGAGTGGACCAGGGAGCAATGGTGATGAAGGGGTGCTCCACATTCCCCAAACCCCCAGAATTAGAACCCCAACATCAGATAGAGTTTAACGTCATTCACAGGACATGAAGACCCTCAGCAACAGCCTTCTAGCACATGATAAAAAGGGCTGGGGTTTACTATAAGGGCAATAGGATTGGGGCAATCATATAGGTGCTAGGGCTCCAAAGATGTGTCATATCAAGGACACGTTACTTTGTGAACGCACTACATAGTTGTGCACTCAGAAAATTGTCTCATGTTACTATAACAGTAGAAAGTCATCATAAATCTCTAGTGAGACTGAGTTTTTTCACCTATATACAAATATGACCCTTGCATAAATAAAATGTGGAGGCACATAATGTAATGGTTACCATTGTAAGAAATGAACAAGGCAAGATGAGTTCAAATCCTGGATGAGGCTGTTTGCATTTTACATAATATAAGCACTAACACCCTTGAGAAACGTATGAATCCAACTATTCTCCTCCCAGCTATGGATAGATAATAGGTAAGACTGATTTTAGTAATTAATTCCCATCTCCAGCTTGAAGACCAACCAATAAATCTAATTTGTAAGCGCATAGTGTAATGGTTATCATCATAAGTGACAAGTTCAAATCCTGGACAAGGCTTGTTGCATTTGACATAGTGTTAATACCTTTAGGAAAGGTATGAAAGCAACTATTCTCCCTTGAGCAGACTTCTAAGGCAACCAAGTTCCACAACAGACAAACTAGGATTTAAAGCCCCTTGGGCAGACCTTAATTAGGCAACCAGTCTAGAAGAAGGAAAACTCTGAATTCAAACCTGTTAAACTCTGCTTAAAAATTGACCTTATGTCATATCCTACTCACACGGAAAGGGTTGTATGTGTGTGTGTTTGTGTATATATATATATATATATATATATATATATATATATATATATAAGGAGGAAAGGATTTGGTAAATCCAACAAAATGTGGTTCAAAATAGAGAATAAATGCGGATAAAACAACACAACTGAATTCAAATGATATTTTGCCATGGTCTTTTGCGAATTAAAAAAAGCTTTGCCAAACACTTAGGTAAAATATCATTTAAATTTAGTTGTTGTGTTTTATCCACATTTTTCCGCTATTTTCAACCACAAACACACACACACACACATATATAAGATCATGTTGTAAAGATAAAAGATAATATTAGTATATTAATAATTTTTTGTGATGATTAATTTCTATGTTAAAATAACAGTGGAAAGATGGGGGAATGGTTAATGTGTTAGGCTGCAACATCATAGTAAGTGAGTTTAAACTCCAGTCATTCACCTTTGATTAATAGTAGGAATACCCTCATCCCCCGAAATATGTGTTAAATAATACCACTACTGTTCTTCAACAAAGATAGCTTTGGTATTAAATAACCCATAAAGGTTTATATACCATTAAACAAAGAAACTAAACCAACAGTAGAAAGTCATTATTATTCTTTAGTGAGACTTGGTTTTGTGACCTATATAGAAATAAAATCCCATTGTGTATATAAAAGAAGATAATAATAGTGGGAGCTTTTGCATCTCTAGTTATCTGAGATGATTAAGTTGAGCCAATCTTAAACAATCTATACTTTGGCCAAACTTGTGCTATTTAAAACATTCTGCTTTTCTCTTATTTTCAGGATTAACTTTATAATAAAATGTTGGCAACAATGTAGAATAGCAGTAATTCTTTTATTTGTGAATGGAATGTGAATTGTCCGAAATGACTTGGAAAGGTTGGAGTCTCAATCAAATTGGAATCCAAGAAGAAATTAGAACATCTGTTTCTCTGTTGCTATGACCAAAAAAGGAACGCATAAAAAAATCTTGATTTGTTTTTTTTATTTCTAGAATACAGTAAGAAGTCTTAGTAGCTAGGCAATTTATATACTAATTTTGTCAATTTCTCTACAATACAAAGTTATATGCTTTGTGTTGTGTGCGATCTTGAACAAGTCATGGAAACAGCACCCAAAAAGAAGCAGCATTATGGACACCTGCCCCCTATCTCATAAACCATTCAAGTGAGATGGACAAGACATGCAGGACACTGCTGGAGAAGTAAGGACAAACTCATAAGTGATGTTCTCCTGTGGAAGCCAACACATGGACATGCTAATGTGGGCCACCCAGCAAGGACCTATGATGACCAGCTCTGCGCGGATAACTGGATGATGCACAGAGGACCTCCCTGGGACAATGAATGATAGAAAAGGTTGGCGAGATTGTGCAACATGGTGAGGATGATGATGGTTTCAAGGATTTGTATATAATACTACAAATTTTCAAACAGATCTATTTAACTCTTAATGTCCTATACCGCCTCAGTCCGCCTGGCCGGAAGTCACGTTTATTTTCCTAATCCACCACAAAAGATAGATTTTGTTTAAATGTAATATTAAACATATTTAGAAGTCTTTAATTAAAGGGAAATATCTCAGGTAATTTTAAATGAAAAGGATCAGTTTTAGCCATTTTTTAAAAATAAATTCTTATAGGAATGGGACTCTGAAATTCTCAACAGGATGTTAAGAGTTAACCATAGATAGGACCCAAACAGGTCCTATCACCCTGGGTTAAACTGGATGAAAATAATGGCATGAAAACTCTATACTCCCCACAGCTCCAGAATTGGAGTTTCACCAACAGATGCAGCTAAGTTATTACCTTTCCTCAGGAGATGCAGTCAGCATATTCTAAGCTCACTGACAATGATGCATATTCAATATAAACTTACATGAATAAAACTAATAAACACAATGCATAAAAATAAACAACATTGTTACAAACAACATGGGATACAAGGTCAATTTATAAGCGGAGGACAATTGGTTTGAAATCAGAATTTTCCTTCTCACAGACTAGTTGCCATTCCAAGGTTAACGAGCCAAGTGTATTTCATTGATTTTGGTTTGTTTTGTTTTACAGCATATCAACCTCGGTGGGTCATTTAATACTGACAAAATTGTGAAATAAATTCATTCTTAATTCATAATACAATTTTGTTTATGAACTCATGTTTTTCTATTTAACCCATAGATGGGACCCTAACAGGTACTACCACTCTGGGTCAGAGTGGACCAGGGAGCAATGGTGATGAAGAGGTGCTCTACATTACCCAAACCTCCAAAACTGAAACCTCACCATCAGATAGAGTTTAACGTCATTCCCAGGACATGGAGACTCGCAGCCACCGCCTTCTAGCACCCATATGATAAAAAGGGGTTGGGGCTTGCCATAAAGGCAATAGGGTTGACGGGACCAGCCAATTGGGCTTGACGTGACCAGCCAATTGATCGGAGGGGGCCTCTCTGACCGCCCGTCTGGCCCAAGATAGGGCCAAAGTGGAGTATTGCATGTCATGAATTGCTCATCCACCTAGGCTCTATCCTTAAGCATCACGGGTCACCACCCACGGCCAACACTTACCCCTCTGCAGAGGTGCATTCTAACGCCACAGCCGACAGGGCAGGTATTTGATTGAATCATTCATTTTTTGGTTGGTTGATTAGATTTTATGGTGGGGGTTTGGTTGCGTAGATTTGTAACTATTTTCTGTAGCATTTTTCTTTTCTTTTCATTGGAAATGTTCCTTTTTATTTTCCCTAGTATTAAATACCTGAAGAAGGCTGAAGAATGAATCAGACAAATTTTTTTAACAAAATCAGGAATATAAAAAAGAGGTTCATTGATTGATTGATTTTATTGACCAGTCAACCTGTCTTGGTTCCTTTTAGCGAGTTTTTATTTTATTTTATTTTTTTTTGCACATGGTCCTGTAGGAGTTATTTTCGTATTTGCCTGGGGAGTTGTCTGCCCGTTTAGTTTCGCTGGTTCCTGCTAGGGGCCTCGGGTATTTAAGTAGCTGATTTGAACTTCTCTGCCTCTCTTTGCTCGCCGACCTACGAGACACCATGAGGTAGTCTTATGACTACCCCTTTCTTGTTGGGGCTTTGGCCCCCCCTTACATTACTGTAAGTGATTTATACAGCATGGACTATTCCTAGTCTCATGTCTGTTGCTTTTATGTTTATCCTTTTTACATGTAACTTTATATTACTTATGTATGTATGTATTATGTACCCTGTTAATTCTTGTGCTGTTATATAAAATGTTTTGTCCTTCAACCTTTGTCGGAGTTTGTTTGCGTTCCAACGAGTTATGACTTTGCCATAACCTTTGAATCTTAGTCCTATTGAATGCAAATAACATTAAAACAAATATATTTGATCTATAGATGGGACCCTAATAGGTACCACAACGGAGTTTGTTTGCGTTCCAACGAGTTATGACTTTGTCATAACCTTTGAATCTTAGTCCTATTGAATGCAAATAACATTAAAACAAATATATTTGATTTATAGATGGGACCCTAATAGGTACCACAACTGTAAATCAGGGTGGACATGGGAGTAATGGCAATGAAAGAATATGAGGTATGGCAGAAAGGTCCCAGGACTATTGTCACAAAAAAATTATTTCAAATCCAAACTACAAGTTATCCCCTTCAAAGTAATCCCCCTGGAGTCTAGTGCACTTTCCCATCCTTCTCCGATATGCTTGCATGCACTCCTTGAAGGATTCTTCCAGGATTCTCTGTAGCTCTGTCGTCACAGCCTTTTTGATGTCATTCACATACTCAAAACGGGTTTCCTTGATAATTGCCTTTGAGCTTGGTGAAGAAGAAAAAAATCACATGGCGCCAGGTTGAGCGAGTAGGGAGGTTGTTCCAGCACACTGATATTCTTCTAGGCCAGGAACTCTCAGATACTCAGGGCAGTGTGAGCAGGTGTGTTGTCATTGTGAAGCACCTATGAGTTGTCCTGACACTTCTCTCGCCTCTTCTCACACACTGAATGAATCAAACGTTGCAGTATCTCTTTGTAGACAAGCTGGCTGATTGTTTAGCCCTGTAGCAAGAACTCGCAGTGGATGATGTCCCTCCCATCAAAGTTTTCTGACATATTGGAACTTTTCTGACATAACTCATACTCCAAACTTCCCAGATCTTCAGAACTAGAGCCTCACCATCCCATGCAGGATGCTCCTTTTTGCCCTTACAATCAGCATATCTTAAGCTTCACTAATAGGGCAGAAAAGAGAGACTGTTGTCCAAATTCTGGTATATATTTTAATATATATTTTTTTTTTTAGCTTTATTTTATAGGGGCCGGTTTAGCTCAGTCAGTAGAGCACTTGCCTAGGGGTTGCAATGTTCCTGGTTTGATACCAACCCTCACCAACTCAGCGTATAAGTAGCACAGGAATCTGTGCGGTAAAGTGAGAAGCTGATGGTAGGTATGGTGGACACTCCACCTCAGATGCAAAAACAATCTCCATGGTCTAGTGCTAGTGAAAAGGGGATAGACTCCCCCGCTGTCTGGCTGATACCAATATTAGGCCACCCTGTCAACTTAACTTACTTATAATAAAAAGATCTCAACTGTTATAAAAACAATTTCTGGGAATTTTTGAGATGAGGCTTGATAATTAGTATTATTTGCATTATTCAGACTATTGTACAACAATGAAGATGAGGACAATAGTCTGAATAATCCAAATCTTATTATAATGGAGATTGTGTGTTTTTCTGTCTGTAACCGAAACTATATTACTACTCAAGTCACAATTCCCTTAATTATTTACGTCAAATTCTCCATGATTTCATTCTTTTAAACCTTCAGTTATTAATAAAAATTGTTTTACATTATTAATTCTGTTGACCATATCTACATACTAATAACATGCAATTGTATTTATATATACAACAAAATAGTGGTTTACAGTTTGAACGAGAAGGCTAATTTGCATATTGTTATTTAAAATTTTATTTTAATAAATATATGCTTTGTATTATTGATTTCTAATGGTTTGGTTTTATCTTAAGAAATATAAACAAAAATCTCGTGGATAAATCTTAAAAGAAATTTATTTACAAGAAGAAATAACTGTAATATTATCCTTTACTTCCTATTTTAACTAAATAGTTAAATTAGGAAAATTTACCAATGAAAGACGGGAGTAATGGAAAATGATGGAAGAGTTAGTTTTAAAGTTGTTCTATTTTTCAATCATACTCCCTCTGTTCCAAATCGTTTTATCTGCATTTTTATTCAGTTTTATTAGCCTTTCTAATTTAATATGATATTTTATTATATTAAAAGTTAAATACTTGCATCCAGAGGGTGCATATATTTGCTAGTAATACTAATAAAAACAAATCTAACATCTGATCTACAGGTGTCAAATGCATCTAAAAAAAACAGGTATACATGCTAAAAACCATACTCTCCATCCTTTTGCATGTTAGAACACTAAAATGATATCATATTTCTAATTATAAATAACATAATGTTAGTTTAATAGAAAGGCAATAAAGGAGTGACTCCATATTTTCTTTTTTTTACTAATGAGCAAAAGCAAGTATGTTTGGGATCGGTAAGTAATAATTTAATTCATTCACTACATAATGTATATGAGCAAAATGCCAGCAGACATTGTTAAATTACCTTATATAAACTGCCGAGGCCAATCACTAATTTGGCCGGCCTTGGCTAAACATCTGAAAGGGTTGAATGGTAAATTATGTCTGGGCCAAGATATTGATGATCCAGCCATGAGTTTCGAGTACTTTACTTTTATTTATATATTTAATATATCTTTATACACCGAAAGTATAAAGCTATTGTGAAATAATTGTGTTTCCCTACATTGTAAGATCACTTGATGGAAAATTCACAAAGAGGGGAGAAATCGATGATGATGGCTCTAACTTAGAGTAGCGGCCATTGTAAACTTATTGAATTTACTGAAAACGACACAACCAACAGCATTCGTAATACACCCCTTTACTTATGCCCTTGACAAAAAGGAATGTTAATTTGGTTCTGTGTGTCTGCTGGCTACATCAGTGTACTCGTGTGTTCTTTGTAGTTTGGGTCTGTACACGAGGTTATTTCTATGAAATTCAATAGAAACAGCTGAATTTGGTCAACTAAGAAACCAATTAGTTTTAATGCAAGATTCGGTGATGTACAATCTGCCATGCTGCGGGCATGATAAGTGTCTGACAGACTCATGGAAGCTTTTGATGCTGTTTCTTTTCTTCATCTACCAATATTGCTGCTCCTTACCATCGTCAGCTATTGTGCTGCTAAATTCAGTGATCTCTATCCTTTGAGACAGAATTCAGGCTTTTTCGAGTTCTTTATTGACGGATAAACTCTCAATATGACAACCATACGAAATATAAGCAGAGGCAATTTTACAGAACCTCATTTTGAAGGAAAAGACTTTTATTATGTCTCTTAAGTAAGGTAGGCTTGTGATGCCTGGGATAAAAAATAATTGATACTTAAATAACATAATTTTCTTAGATTTTTAGAATTAGCTGTTTCACACAGCTGCATCAGGTTAAAAATCAAGAAATATGAGGCAATTTTACAGAACCTCATTTTGAAGGAAAAACTTTTATTATGTCTCTTAAGTAAGGTAGGCTTGTGATGCCTGGGATAAAA
>CM042160.1:31712713-31910213 GCA_023376005.1 Doryteuthis pealeii | reverse complement strand
AAAACTTTTCCATTATCACAAAATTTTAAATATTTCCTGCTACAAGAGAGACAGAGTTGAAACAGCCATATATGCTTTCAGATATCTAAAGAACTCAAAAAAAAAAAAATGTTTAATGAATTTTTAGAAATTTAAATGACAAGTCTGGTCTTTTAACAATAGATTAAAAACCTTATTGTAATCAATGGTACACAGTGTTTTGCATTGTCAGTCCGGATTTCAAAATGACACATATTTGAGTGCAGAGAATCTTTAAGGCAGTTGTTTGGTTTGGTTTGGTGTGTTTTATGGCACATCAACCTCTGTGGGTCATTTAATGCTGATAAAGTTTTGAAATAAATTCATTCTTAATGTATACTCAGTTCTTTTATAAACACATTTTCCTATTTAACCTAGAGAGGGGACCCTAACAGGTACTACCACTCCAGGTCAGAGTGGACCAGGAAGCAATGGTGATGAAGGGGTGCTTCACATTCCCCAGACCTCCAGAAATGGAATCTCACCATCAGATAGAGTTTAACTTAATTTCCAGGACATGAAGACCCTGAGCTACCACCTTCTAGCACCCATATGATAAAAAGAGTTGGGGCTTGCCATTAGGGCAATAGGGTTGGGGCAATTATGTAGATTCTAGGGTTTGACGTAACCAGCCGATTGATCGGAGGGGGCCTCTCCAACCACCCATCTAGCCTAAGTAAGGGCCTAAATGGAGTGTTGCAGCTCATGGACTGCTCATCAACCCAGACTCCATCCTTAAGCATCACGGGTTGCCACCCACAGCCAACAGGTGGCCCCATTTAGGGAGTCTTACCCCTCTGCAGAGCTGCAGTCGGTGCATTCTAATGCCTCAGCCGACAGGGCCACCACCTTCTAGCACCCATATGATAAAAAGGGTCGGGGCTTGCCATAAAGGCAATAGAACTGGGATAATCAGATAGGTGCTAGGGCTTGACATGACCAGCTGACTGATTGGAGGAGGCCTCTTCAATAACCTGTCTAGCCCAATTAAGAGCCAAAGTGGCATGTTACAGGTATGGACTGCTCAGCCACCTGGGTTCCATCATTAAGCATCATGGTTTAGTGCAGTTGTGTTTACTCATCTGATATACATCAAATGCACACATCGTGGTGTAATGGTTAACTAGCTAGTCTCACAGATCCATTACTACTAAATAGTGAGTTTGATCTGCTGGATGCTCCATACTCATGACTTGTGTCACATCCTAGTTGTGGCAAATAGGTTGGTTAAATACAGGTGTCCTGTTGTGGTGTAATGGTTAGCTAGCTAATCCATTACTACTGAATAGCGAGTTTGATCCTCACTGGATACCCTATTCTTGCGACCTTGTGTCACATCCTACTCATGGCAAATGGGTTGGATAAAATAAAGTCGTGCCATCATGGTGTAATGGTTAGCTAGCTACTTTCACAGATCCATTACTACTAAATAGCAAGTACAATCCTCACTGGATGTCCCATACTTGTGACCTTGTGTCACATCCTATCCATGGAGAATGAGTTGGTTAAATGCATAGGAATCCCATCAGGGTGTAATGGTTAGTTAGCTCGTCTCTAACAGCATAAATAGTGAGTTCAATCCTCATTGGAAGCTCCATACTTGCCGACCTTGTGTTACATCCTACCAGTGGTGAACAGGTTGAGTAAATACCTACATCAAATGAACACAAAAGGCTCAAGATTCCAGTTATAAAATTCTGGCAAGCTTCAACCCTTTTTATCATATGGGCACTAGAAGGTGGTGGCTGAAGGTCTTCATGTCCTGAGTATGATGTTAAACTAACATAGTGACATTCCAGTTCTGGAGGTCTGGGGAATGTGGAGTACCCCTTCATCACCATTGCTACCAGGTCTACTTTGACCCGGAGTGGTTGTATCTGTTAGGGTCCCATCTATGGGCTAAATAGAAAATTTGTTTAAAAAAAATGATTTAAAAAATTTTCTTCCCGACTATCGTTATGAATCTTTCAAAACTTTGCCGGCATTAAATTACCCAATGTGGTTGATATGCCATAAAACAAAACAAACTTAACCATGTGCAAGTTTCCTTTTTAATCTTGTCATCACTAGAGAATAATTCTCCATGCCTGACACATGGTCAAGCCAAATCATTAACTTACTTTTAAAAGAACAGAGAGTAAGAGCTTACAATCATGGAGAAAAGTACTCTGAGAGGTGGAATATAAAAACAGTTCATGATGAAAAAAGATCAGATGTCATCTCCATTAGTAGATTATAGAAATTCTAAGACATTGTTGATAAAAAAAAAACCCTGAAAATAATAAATTTTTCAGAATAAATAAAGTGCAAACGGAATTTTATAATACTTCTAATCTAATAATAGGTATTACATTTACATATATATTTCATATTTTAAATGTAAGAACTCTTAGCCAGAGATATTACCATTCTTTTTATGCAATAGGTTAGTGATATGAAAAACACTTATATCTACCTATCTTGGCTTAAGACAAAAAAAAATGGCTGAAAAAAAACAAAAAAAGAGGGGCTTTAAATCCTAGTTTGTCTGTTGTGGAACTTGAAGTAGGTGAGGCTGACAAGTATAAAGAGGTAGAACAAATCAGCTTCAGTCTTTTATTTTGAATTGGAGCATACAGAATTGGGTAGGTGGGCCATTTTGATATCACCTTTCTCACACCAAGGTTAAAATTACAGCAATAAAAGTATTTTATTTATGTCATTTTTAATGTAATACTATTACACTAAAGGATAATTTTTCTAGGAAATAATGTATTTTCAAATTGCAAGCAATCTTTTTTTCCCCCTTTTATGCCAATATTCACATAGATAAAGCATGGACCCCTATCAATAGTTTATCAATCATAGGGAAATCTGATCTCTCTGATAAAATGAAATGTGAATTATTCCAAGCTGTAGCCATGTCAGTACTACTGTATGGTTGCACCATTTTTACTAATGAAATGCTTAGAGGTAATTCAATGCCAGATCATCCAGAAAAAAGTAAAATTGTCACCCACCCCTTCAATTTTTCTGAAATTTTGTACTGGTGTGGACTATGTTAACAGACAATACCCAAAATTTAAGCTTCCAATTCCAAAAATTGGCAGAGTTATGTTGATTTTTAGCTCTCCAAATTTGATGAGGTTGGCAAAAAATAGTGACTGTTTGTAATCTATTTTTGTCCGTAAAATGAGTTCTAGAGCTTCCCTACTACTAAAACATGGTTTATAAAAGCATTTTTGTCCATAAAATCCATAAATACTATCCAAATGTTTTAAAGTCAACCAATTTTAAGTTATTGATGATTTATGATTTTTTCCAAGCAAGATCAATATCCCAATGTGGCATTGCACCTATGACAAAATTTGTTTTCTATTATTATTTCACCTATATTGGACATTATTTGTACCAAAAAGATAGTTTGATATTTGCTCAGAACCGAAGCTACAACATTTTGCAAAAATTGGGAAGATTTTACCCCTCTACCGAGGTGCAGTCAAAATAATCCACAGACCCAACTGACAGGGCAGATAAAAAAAAGAAGAAATCTACAGGCTATAAAACTGATCAAAACAGTTGTCTTGACTTGTAGACATGATCATTCTATTAAGTTGGACACATGTTTCCATTAAATGTTAAAGTTTAAAAAAAAAACATTAAATATTCACTCAATACTGTTTTTTTCCATTCAATGCTAAAATCAATCTTTTTTTCTCAAACAGTTATATGGTTTCAAGTAAATAATGATTTGAATCACTGGTAAATAATTATAGCTTCAAGTAACTATTCTTAATCTTAATAATTTGTTGCGGGGCCGATAAGGATGTCGACCCCACAGACTGTGAAACGACGCAATGAAAGAGACAAAGGCAGAGGATTTAGATGGCAGGAAGTAACCAGGTGGTCAATTTATTTACGAGAATTGACAAAGGTAAATGGCAAGTTGAGTTTTCGTCGCTCGAGGTTGGTCGCTCAACGTTCGGTCAGTCTTTCGTTAATCTGGGTGGATAGGTCGTCCGTTGTCGGATAGGCAACTGGAATCCGGAATCGGGATACAGTGCGTCTACGGGTTTCGGTTGACGTCGTGGTCGGTCGGTAACGGTCTCGGCTTGCGGTTGTATCGGCTGCGAGCCCCGGTCGTAGTCCGTCGAGGACTGTTCGGGTACGAGCGTGAAACAGCGACGGACCGTTCGCTTAGCACGTGCGTTGCCTGTTGGCCGCGGTTATGCGGGATTTCAGACCAGGCTGGTACGTGTGCGCAAACTCGAGTAGCTAGGTGTTTGCTCGGAAGATCGAGTCGGATCTACCAAGCTAGACCTAGCGTACTGTCGAGGGACGCCTATCTGGTCTAGGGATTTCCCTAGGCATTCGTGGTTACTGAGGTGAAAAGGGCCGACTGGTTAGCTCTGAAAGAGCTGGGTTTGTTTAGCCTTGAAAAAGGCTGATATTGCTGGACTGGAAATGTTTGTGTCATCACAGCGTCGTCTAGCGTCAAAGAAAGGCAGGTCGTTCCAGCAGCGTAGAGAGGCAGGGCGGTCAGGAATCAGGAAAGGCCATTTGTTCAGAATAGGAATCAGGATCGTTAACTGTCGGTGGCTGGCTGGAACTGTCCTCGTCATCGCAAACGACTTTCTTAAATACCCGAAATTTTTGCCGGAAATATCGAATGACGTCAGGGAAAAGTTCGTTAGAAATGATGATGACATAGTTTTGGCTACGTGACCCAATACACGCGATATACTTAAAGGGTTAAAGCTGGGCAAAAACTGGATATATCTGGTCAGACATGGAAAGGGGTTTGCTTACGTGCGAAAATGCACACGCGTGCTCTGATTACGTGTGTTCGTTCAGAGAAAGGGGTCAAGGCTGTTTTGGCCCCGACAAATTTACACACAATTATATGGTTTCAAGTCTCTATTTGATAGTAATCATTTCTTTGCAGTTACATGGTTTCAAGTAGTCCTTTCTAATACTACTAATTTTCATATATCTATTTGTACCATAGATGAAACCCGAACAGGTACTACCATTCCGAGTAAAATTTGACCTTAAGGTTTGGTTTGGTTTGTTTTACGGCATATCAATCTCAGTGGATCATTTAATGCCAACAAAGTTTTGAAATAAATTCATTCTTAATACATTTTTCTATTTAATCCATTGATGGAACAACAGGCACCACCACTCTGGGTCAGAGTAGACCAGGAAGCAATAGTGATGAAGGGGTGCTCCACATTCCCCAAACCCCCAGAACCGGACCCCACCATCAGATCGAGTAACGTCATTCACTGAAGACCCTCAGCAACAGCCTTCTAGCACATGGTAAAAAGGGCTGGGGTTTACTATAAGGGCAATAGGATTGGTTTGGTTTGTTTTACGGCATATCAACCTCAGTGGGTCATTTAATGCCGATAAAGTTTTGAAATAAATCAATTCTTAATGGATAATACAATTTTTTTATCAACTCATGTTTTTCTATTTAACCCATAGATGGGACCCTAACATGTACTACCACTCCGGGTCAGAGTGGACCAGGGAGCAATGGTGATGAAGGGGTGCTCCACATTCCCCAAACCTCCAGAACTGGAACCTCACCATCAGATAGAGTTTAACGTCATTCCCAGGACATGTAGACCTGCAGCCATCGCCTTCTAGCACCCATATGATAAAAAGGGGTTGGGGCTTGCCATAAGGGCAATAGGGTTGGGAAAATCATATAGGTGCTAGGGCTTGACATGACCAGCCGATTGATCGGAGGGGGCCTCTCCGACTGCCCGTCTAGCCAAAGATAGGGTCAAAGTGGAGTATTGCATGTCATGAATTGCTCATCCACCTGGGCTCTATCCTTAAGCATCATGGGTCGCCACCCATGGCCAACAGGTGGCCCCATTGGGGGAGTCTTACCCCTCTGCAGAGGTGCAGTCGGTGCATTCTAAAACCCCAGCCGACAGGGCGGGCAATAGTATTGGGGCAATCATATAGGTGCTAGGGCTTCAGATCTCAAGAAATGGAGCCTTACTATCAGATGTGTTCTATCTAGGACACATTACTTTGTGAACGCACTACATAGTTGTGCACTCAGAAAAATTGTCTCATGTTACTATAACAGTAGAAAGTCATCATAAATCTCTAGTGAAACTGAGTTTTTTCACCTATATACAAATATGACCCTTGCATAAATAAAATGTGGAGGCACATGGTGTAATGGTTACCCTTGTGAGAAATGAACAAGCAAGATGAGTTCAAATCCTGGATTATTTGCATTTTAATATAAGCACTAACACCCTTGAGAAAGGGTATGAATCCAACTATTCTCCTTCCAGCTATGGATAGATAATAGGTAAGACTGAATTTTAGTAATTAATTCCCATCTCCAGCTTGAAGACCAATATTTGTAAGCGCATAGTGTGGTTATCATAAGTGACAAGTTCAAATCCTGGACAAGGTTTTTGCATTTTAGTATTAATGGGAAAGGTATGAAAGCAACTATTCTCCCTTGGGCAGACTTGGCTCTTAACCTTAGTTAGGCAACCAGTCTAGAAGAAGGAAAACTCTGAATTCAAACCTGTTAAACTCTGCTTGAAAATTGACCTCATACTCACAAGAAGGATTTATTAGTCCAACAAAAAAATTAAAACACATTTGCCAAACACATATTATTTAAATTTAGTTGTGTTGTTTTTATCCACATTTTCAACCACCACAAACACACACATATATATATATAAGATCATTTTGTGAAGATAAAAAATAATATTAGTATATTAATAATTTTTTGTGATGATTAATTTCTATGGTACAATAACAGTGGAAAGATGGGGGAATGGTTAATGTGTTAGACTGCAACATCATAGTAAGTGAGTTTAAACTCCAGTCATTCATCTTTGATTAATAGTAGGAATACCCTCATCCCCCGAAATATGTGTTGAATAATACCACTACTATTCTTCAACAAAGATAGCTTTGGTATTAAATAACCCATAAAGGTTTATATACCATTGAACAAAGAAACTAAACCAACAGTAGAAAGTCATTATTATTCTTTAGTGAGACTTGGTTTTGTGACCTATATAGAAATAAAATCCCATTGTGTATATAAAAGAAGATAATAATAGTGGGAGCTTTTGAATCTCTAGTTATCTGAGATGATTAAGTTGAGCCAATCTTAAACAATCTATACTTTGGCCAAACTTGTGCTATTTAAAACATTCTGCTTTTCTCTTATTTTCAGGATTAACTTTATAACAAAATGTTGGCAACAATGTAGAATAGCAGTAATTCTTTTATTTGTGAATGGAATGTGAATTGTCCGAAATGACTTGGAAAGGTTGGAGTCTCAATCAAATTGGAATCCAAGAAGAAATTAGAACATCTGTTTCTCTGTTGCTATGACCAAAAAAGGAACGCAAGAAAAAAAAATCTTGATTTGTTTTTTTTTCATTTCTAGAATACAGTAAGAAGTCTTAGTAGCTAGGCAATTTATATACTAATTTTGTGAATTTCTCTACAATACAAATTTATATGCTTTGTGTTGTGTGCAATCTTGAACAAGTCATGGAAACAGCACCCAAAAAAGAAGCAGCATTATGGACACCTGCCCCCTATCTCATAAACCATTCAAGTGAGATGGACAAGACATGCAGGACACTGCTGGAGAAGTAAGGACAAACTCATAAGTGATGTTCTCCTGTGGAAGCCAACACATGGACATGCTAATGTGGGCCACCCAGCAAGGACCTATGTTGACCAGCTCTGCGCGGATAACTGGATGATGCACAGAGGACCTCCCTGAGACAATGAATGATAGAAAAGGTTGGCGAGATTGTGCAACATGGTGAGGATGATGATGGTTTCAAGGATTTGTATATAATACTACAAATTTTCAAACAGATCTATTTAACTCTTAATGTCCTATACCGCCTCAGTCCGCCTGGCCGGAAGTCACATTTGTTTTCCTAATCCACCACAAAAGATAGACTTTGTTTAAATGTAATATTAAACATATTTAGAAGTCTTTAATTAAAGGGAAATATCTCAGTTAATTTTAAATGAAAAGGATCAGTTTTAGCCATTTTTTAAAAATAAATTCCTATAGGAATGGGACTCTGAAATTCTCATCAGGATGTTAAGAGATAACCATAGATAGGACCCAAACAGGTCCTATCACCCTGGGTTAAACTGGATGAAAGTAATGGCATGAAAACTCTATACTCCCCACAGCTCCAGAATTGGAGTTTCACCAACAGATGCAGCTAAGTTATTACCTTTCCTCAGGAGACGCAGTCAGCATATTCTAAGCTCACTGACAATGATGCATATTCAATATAAACTTACATGAATAAAACTAATAAACACAATGCATAAAAATAAATGTATGTATTTACTCAACCCTTCTGTATGGGTGCTAGAAGGCGGTGGCTGAGGGTCTACATGTCCTGGGAATGACGTTAAACTCTATCTGATGGTGAGGTTCCAGTTTTGGAGGTTTGGGGAATGTGGAGCACCCCTTCATCACCATTGCTCCCTGGTCCACTCTGACCCGGAGTGGTAGTACCTGTTAGGGTCCCATCTATGGGTTAAATAGAAAAATGTATTTATAAAAAAATTGTATCATCCATTAAGAATTGATTTATTTCAAAACTTTATCGGCATTAAATGACCCACTGAGGTTGATATGCCGTGCCGTAAAACAAAACAAACCAAACCAAATCAACCCTTCTGTTACAAACAACATGGGATACAAGGTCAATTTATAAGCGGAGGACAACTGGTTTGAAATCTGAATTTTCCTTCTTGCAGACTAGTTGCCATTCCAAGGTTAACGAGCCAAGTATATTTGATTGAGTCATTCATTTTTTGGTTGGTTGGTTAGATTTTACGGCGGGGGTCTGTTTGCGTAGATTTGTAACTATTTTCTGTGGCATTTTTGTTTTCTTTTCATTGAAAATGTTCCTTTTTATTTTTCCTAGAATTAAATACCTGAAGAAGGCTGAAGAATGAATCAGCCAAAATTTTTTAACAAAATCAGGAATATAAAAAAGAGGTTCATTGATTGATTGATTTTATTGACCAGTCAACCTGTCTTGGTTCCTTTTAGGGAGTTTTTATTTTTATTTTTTTTTTTGCACATGGTCCTGTAGGAGTTATTTTCGTATTTGCCTGGGGAGTTGTCTGCCCGTTTAGTTTTGCTAGGGGCCTCGGGTATTTAAGTAGCTGATTTGAACTTCTCTGCCTCTCTTTGCTCGCCGACCTACGAGACACCATGAGGTAGTCTTATGACTACCCCTTTCTTGTTGGGGCTTTGACCCCCCCCCTTACATTACTGTAAGTGATTTATACAGCATGGACTATTCCTAGTCTCATGTCTGTTGCTTTTATGTTTATCCTTTTTACATGTAACTTTATATTACTTATGTATGTATGTATTATGTACCCTGTTAATTCTTGTGCTGTTATATAAAATGTCTTGTCCTTCAACCTTTGCCGGAGCTTGTTTGCGTTCCAACGAGTTATGACTTTGTCATAACCTTTGAATCTTACAGTCCTATTGAATGCAAATAACATTAAAACAAATATATTTGATCTATAGATGGGACCCTAATAGGTACCACTACTGTAAATCAGGGTGGACATGGGAGTAATGGCAATGAAAGAATGCAAGGTATATCAAGAAAAGTCCCAGGACTGGTGTCACAAAAAATTTATTTCAAATCCAAACTACAAGTTATCCCCTTCAAAGTAATCCCCCTGGAGTCTAATGCACTTTCCCATCCTTCTCTGATATGCTTGCATGCACTCCTTGAAGGATTCTTCCAGGATTCTCTGTAGCTCTGTCGTCACAGCCTTTTTGATGTCATTCACATACTCAAAACGGGTTTCCTTGATGATTGCCTTTGAGCTTGGTGAAGAAGAAAAAAATCACATGGCGCCAGGTCGAGCGAGTAGGGAGGTTGTTCCAGCACACTGATATTCTTCTAGGCCAGGAACTCTCAGATACTCAGGGCAGTGTGAGCAGGTGTGTTGTCGTTGTGAAGCACCTATGAGTTGTCCTGACACTTCTCTCGCCTCTTCTCACACCCTTAATGAATCAAACGTTGCAGTATCTCTTTGTAGACAAGCTGGCTGATTGTTTAGCCCTGTAGCAAGAACTCGCAGCGGATGATGTCCCTCCCATCAAAGTTTTCTGACATACTGGAACTTTTCTGACATCTCATACTCCAAACTTCCCAGATCTTCAGAACTGGAGCCTCACCATCCCATGCAGGACACTCCTTTTTGCCCTTACAATCAGCATATTTTAAGCTTCACTAATAGGGCAGAAAAGAGACTGTTGTCCAAATTCTGGTATATATTTTAATATATATTTGCTTTTTTAGCTTTATTTTATAGGGGCCAGTTTAGCTCAGTCAGTAGAGCACTTGCCTAGGGGTCGCAATGTTCCTGGTTTGATACCAACCCTCACCAACTCAGCGTATAAGTAGCACCGGAATCTGTGCGGTAAAGTGAGGAGCTGATGGTAGGTATGGTGGACACTCCACCTCAGATGCAAAAACAATCTCCATGGTCTAGTGCTAGTGAAAAGGGGATAGACTCCCCCGCTGTCTGGCTGATACCAATATTAGGCCACCCTGTCAACTTAACTTACTTATAGTAAAAGATCTCAACTATTATAAAAACAATTTCTGGGAATTTTTGAGATGAGGCTTGATAATTAGTATTATTTGGATTATTCGGACTAGTGTACAACAATGAAGATGAGGACAATAGTCTGAATAATCCAAATCTTATTATAATGGAGATTGTGTGTTTTTCTGTCTGTAACCGAAACTATATTACTACTCAAGTCACAATTCCCTTAATTATTTACGTCAAATTCTCCATGATTTCATTCTTTTAAACCTTCAGTTATTAATAAAAATTGTTTTACATTATTAATTCTGTTGACCATATCTACATACTCATAACATGCAATTGTATTTATATATACAACAAAATAGTGGTTTACAGTTTGAACGAGAAGGCTAATTTGCATATTGATATTTAAAATTTTATTTTAATAAATATATGCTTTGTATTATTGATTTCTAATGGTTTGGTTTTATCTTAAGAAATATAAACAAAAATCTCGTGGATAAATCTTAAAAGAAATTTATTTACAAGAAGAAATAACTGTAATATTATCCTTTACTTCCTATTTTAACTAAATAGTTAAATTAGGAAAATTTACCAATGAAAGAAGGGAGTAATGGAAAATGATGGAAGAGTTAGTTTCAAAGTTGTTCTATTTTTCAATCATACTCCCTCTGTTCCAAATCGTTTTATCTGCATTTTTATTCAGTTTTATTAGCCTTTCTAATTTAATATATTTTATTATATTAAAAGTTAAATACTTGCATCCAGAGGGTGCATATATTTGCTAATAATACTAATAAAAACAAATCTAACATCTGATTTACAGGTGTCAAATGCATCTAAAAAAAACAGGTATACAGGCTAAAAACCATACTCTCCATCCTTTTGCATGTTAGAACACTAAAATGATATCATATTTCTAATTATAAATAACATAATGTTAGTTTAATAGAAAGGCAATAAAGGAATGACTCCATATTTTCTTTTTTTACTAATGAGCAAAAGCAAGTATGTTTGGGATCGGTAAGTAATAATTTAATTCATTCACTACATAATGTATATGAGCAAAATGCCAGCAGACATTGTTAAATTACCTTATATAAACTGCCGAGGCCAATCACTAATTTGGCCGGCCTTGGCTAAACATCTGAAAGGGTTGAATGGTAAATTATGTCTGGGCCAAGATATTGATGATCCAGCCATGAGTTTCGAGTACTTTACTTTTATTTATATATTTAATATATCTTTATACACCGAAAGTATAAAGCTATTGTGAAATAATTGTGTTTCCCTACATTGTAAGATCACTTGATGGAAAATTCACAAAGAGGGGAGAAATCGATGATGATGGCTCTAACTTAGAGTAGCGGCCTTATTGAATTTACTCATTCGTAATACACCCCTTTACTTATGCCCTTGACAAAAAGGAATGTTAATTTGGTTCTGTGTGTCTGCTGGCTACATCAGTGTACTCGTGTGTTCTTTGTAGTTTGGGTCTGTACACGAGGTTATTTCTATGAAATTCAATAGAAACAGCTGAATTTGGTCAACTAAGAAACCAATTAGTTTTAATGCAAGATTCGGTGATGTACAATCTGCCATGCTGCGGGCATGATAAGTGTCTGACAGACTCATGGAAGCTTTTGATGCTTTCTTTTCTTCATCTACCAATATTGCTGCTCCTTACCATCGTCAGCTATTGTGCTGCTAAATTCAGTGATCTCTATCCTTTGAGACAGAATTCAGGCTTTTTCGAGTTCTTTATTGACGGATAAACTCTCAATATGACAACCATACGAAATATAAGCAGAGGCAATTTTACAGAACCTCATTTTGAAGGAAAAGACTTTTATTATGTCTCTTAAGTAAGGTAGGCTTGTGATGCCTGGGATAAAAAATAATTGATACTTAAATAACATAATTTTCTTGGATTTTTAGAATTAGCTGTTTCACACAGCTGCATCAGGTTAAAAATCAAGAAATATGAGGCAATTTTACAGAACCTCATTTTGAAGGAAAAGGCTTTTATTACGTCTCTTAAGTAAGGTAGGCTTGTGATGCCTGGGATAAAAAATAATTGATACTTAAATAACATAATTTTCTTAGATTTTTAGAATTAGCTGTTTCACACAGCTGCATCAGGTTAAAAATCAAGAAATATGAGGCAATTTTACAGAACCTCATTTTGAAGGAAAAGGCTTTTATTACGTCTCTTAAGTAAGGTAGGCTTGTGATGCCTGGGATAAAAAATAATTGATACTTAAATAACATAATTTTCTTAGATTTTTAGAATTAGCTGTTTCACACAGCTGCATCAGGTTAAAAATCAAGAAATATGAGGCAATTTTACAGAACCTCATTTTGAAGGAAAAGACTTTTATTATGTCTCTTAAGTAAGGTAGGCTTGTGATGCCTGGGATAAAAAATAATTGATACTTAAATAACATAATTTTCTTAGATTTTTAGAATTAGCTGTTTCACACAGCTGCATCAGGTTAAAAATCAGGATTTGGATCCCATCTGGTTATAATGACAGTAAAGTAGTAAATATATCAAATTCAAGTCATATGAAAATCATAGACATGTAAAAATCAATATAATGTTTCATTTAATAAAAGCATTATGTACGTATTTATATTAAGGGGCGTTCAAAAAGTTCAGAAACTTTAAGACTGTCTAAGTTTTGTCCATTTTTAGATCCATTGCATATCTATTATGGGTCTCACCTGCACAGAGATTGAGACAGAAATCTAAATTACTTTTTCTAGTTTTTTAGTATCAGCCAGACAGCAACGGAATCTATCCCCTTTTCACTAGTGCTAAACCAAGGAGATTATTTTAGCATCTGAGGTGGAGCGCCACACCTACCATCAGCTCTTCACTTTACCGCACAGATCCCTGTAGTACTATTATGCTGAGTTGGTTAGGGCTGTTATCGAACCAAGAACCTTGTGATTCTTAGCTAAACAGTCTACCGACTGAGCTAAACCAGCCCTTATATATATAATATATATATTCAAATACTGAATATTTTAAGTTATATATAAAATAAAAACAGTCACAGTGACTCAGCGTTTCATGTAATTAATATTCAAGTGAGTATATTCAAGTTTGTTTGAATATAATTACCTGAAGATCTATTATGTATAAACTAAGTCATGTGGTTTTATTTTACATTGATTACATGAAACTGAGTCATATATATATATATATATATATTAGCTACTGGCAAAATGAGCCTAAATTGCGTTTTTGTCAAAATGACTTTAGCCCTCCCCCCCTACAGAAAATAATTTACCAAAAATCAGGGAATTATCGGATTTTAATGAAATTTTCAGTGTTTATTTATCAATGAATGATCTTTATAATGTATTATTTATTTTATTTCAAAACTTTCTCATTTTTTTCAGGTCACTTAATTTTGAACCCCCTTATGTTGGAGGCATAAAATGTTTTGCGAGTTGGTCAAATTTCGATACTAATAAAGTATAAATAAAGAAATAAAAGACCGAAGTTATGAATAGAAACAAAAAAAAAAAATATATATTTATGGTTGTTGTTTTATGAGAAAATAAGTACCGAAAATCGAAAAATAAAATGTAAAAAAATAATTAATTTATTTTTTGGAGATAATAGCCAATTAAATAATTATCAAAATGAGTAAAAAACTCATTTTGATAATTATTTAATTGGCTATTATTTTATAAAAGAAAAAATTATATATCGATGTTTTTTCTGCTTAAAAACTCAGAAAATAAAAAAATAATGTCTCCTATACAAAATATCAAATGAAAAAAATCCATGCGTTTATAATTTAATTTTTTAATCATCATCACAAATATAAATAAAATCTTTATTATTTTTGCTCAGAAAGCAAGATCTGGTGATAGTGAATGTTTATATATATTTACTTTGTCATTAATTGTTTTATTTTCATAGTTTCCTCCGGATATACATACATACATATGCACCAACTGGCCTTTATATATGTATAGATAGATATATAGATTAATATTTTATCAATTTTTGTTAGAATGTACTTAAGGGCAATAGTGTCTAGTCTGCAAATGTCTAGTGTTTGTTTTTTGGTGTGGGGGGGGTGGTTGGTTGTTCGTAGACACTCTAATGGTATCTTCAAACAATATATTTCAGATCAATTTCTCAGCGTTGTTCATGAACAACATATATTGACCAACACTTCCACAGACTAGAAAATTTTCAGAATTATCAGGATTATTATTACACTGTAGTCTATATATATATATATTTACCAACCCCTCTGCATGAGCAGGATGTGACACAAGGTCAATTTATTAAGTGGAGTTTAACAGGTTTGAATTCAGAGTTTTCCTTCCCTAGACTGGTTATCTAGCCAAGGTTAAACAACCCAGTCTGCCCTGATATTTACCCATAGCTGGAGGGAGAAATGGATTCATACCTTTCCCAAGGGTATTAGCACTATGTGAAATGCAAACAGCTTTCGCCCAGGAACTGAACTCAGGTCAACGAGTTCATTTCCTACGACTCTAACCATTAGTCCACGCGCCTCTATTGTAGTCTTATATAACTTCTTATACGAAGCTGTTTGAATTTCATATAGCGCTAATACCCTTGGGAAAGGTATGAATCCAATTCTCCCTCCAGCTATGGATAAATAGCAGGACAGACTGGGCTCTTTAACCCTGGCTAGGTAACCAGTCTAGGAGAAGGAAAACTCTGAATTCAAACCTGTTAAACTCTGCTTAAGAAATTGACCTTGTGTCATATCCTGCTCGTGAGGAGGGGTTGGTAAATATATATATATAACTTCTTATACTGAATTAAACCAAATGAGATATATCACTACAAAAATGGGCTTTAATTTTTGCTTAAGGGGCATGATGAAACATAAGAATTATATCATTACAGGTAACAATACCACACCACACATACATAATACAAACATATTACTTAATAGGTAGGCATAGGCCATCATTTTCAGCAAGTAAAGTAAATAGTAAGTAGATATTGCCTGCTTCTCGCCCATTTTTTCAAAATTTTTTTTTTTTACTGTGAATCTTTTTTCTTTTATGTGATCTAAATAGTATTGTTTTCTATGATTTCAGGGCGAGGTTCATAACAGTTTCTAGAAGTGGTCTTTCCACTTCTGGAGTCTATCTTTTTGACTGGTTGCCTTTAACTTTGATCTAGAGGTATTTTTCAATTACAGTTTGCCATGCTAATCACGATGGTCTGTTTTGTATTGCATGTCTGATTTTATTTATTTATTCTTGGATGTATTTTATCTGTTCTTTTTTATGTTTCAGTTAGTTCTACCTGAAACATTCATAAGGTTTTCTATATTGGCCTAACTAACTGCCTCGTCTCCCAGGGGACCATGTATTTGGTTCTTTGTTTGGTCGGTATGCATTCAAATGTAGCTTCCAGGTGAGCACTGACAAACTTTTCGTATTCCTCATTTGGAGTATACTTTATTGATGTCTCTTATAATTTTGTGTATTGAGCACTTTCTACATATATAACTTTTGTCTTTTGACAATTTTTTTCAAAATGGAAAGTTGCATATTTACTTTAAAAAATCGCATTTAAAAAGAAGGTGAGAAAATAAGACTGAAAATGAATAATTTTATTTTCAGTCTTAATGACTGTTTTAGTAGTAAAGTCAGCAAAGTGACCTATTGTTAGTATCAGCTGAACAGCAAGGGAGTCACCTTTTCACTAGCTCTAGACCAGGGAGATTATTTTTGTGTCTAAGGCCACAACTATCATCAGCTCCTCAATTTATTGCACAAATCTAAGCTATGCTACTCATGTGTTGATTTGGCAAAGGCCAGTGTCAAAACTGGAATCTTGTGGTCTGGAAAGATATTCTACCAACTGAACTAAACTGGCCCTTTAGAATAGTTTGAAATAATGGTAAACAGTGGGAAGTCACTCACAGTTTAAATGGCAACAGCTTTGAAGCCAGGTTCATCTAGAATATGGTCTCTCATTAGCTAAAAGAGGATTATGTGACCCTACTAAGAAAGTAGAAATATAATTCAAATTGGGTCTAGCAGCCCATTTAGGCAAAGGGTGTTTTTCTGTTACTGCTTTCTGTCACGTTTGGTTTGGTTTGTTTTGTTTTATAGCGTATCAACCTCAGTGGGTCATTTAATGCCGATAAAGTTTTGAAATAAATTCATTCCTAATGAATACACAATTTCTTTTATAAATACATTTTTCTATTTAACCCATAGATGGGACCCTAACAAGTACTACCACTCCAGGTCAGAGTGGACCAGGGAGCAATGGTGATGAAGGAGTGCTCCACATTCTCCAAACCTCCAAAACTGGAATCTCACCAGTAATGTCAATGAACATATTCTCCACACTCTCTGGAGCTCCAGAACTAGAGCCTCGCCATCAGGTGCTCCACATTCCCCAAACCTCCAAAACTGGAACCTCACCATTAGATAGAATTTAAAATCATTCCCAGGACATATAGCCACAACCTTCTAGCACCCATAGGATAAAAAGGGTTGGGACTTGCCATAAGGGCAATAGGGTTATGGCAATCATATAGATGCTAGAGCTTGACATAACCAGCTGATTGATGGGAGGAGGCCTCTCCAAACGCCTGTCTAGCCTAAGAAAGTGCCAAAGTGGAGTATTACTGGTCATGGACTGCTCAACTACCTGGGTTCTATCCTTAAGGATCACAGGTCGCCACCCATGGCCAACAGGTGACCCCATATGTAGAGGTGCAGTTGGTGCATTCTAACGCCCAGTCAACAGGGTGGGCATTTTTCTATTACAGCTTCCTGTCATGTGTGTGGGTCAGCAATGCATCAGTACAAAAGACATTTAGGGAAAAAAGCTGTATTTGTTACATAATCTATGAGTAGCTTATAAATTATGTGTTTACCTGTAGTTAGAATATTTAAATAAGATCAGTTTGACTTAAAATAACGGGGTTCATGGAAAATTACTGACAGTTGTGACAGTTAATAACCTTCAACCCCTTGAAAGAATGTAATTGGATTGAGGTAGTTTCAGTTTAGTTAGTAAGATTTGATCTGGTTTTCAAGAAGTGCAGAAGCAACTGTGGGCTCTGATTGGGCGGTCTCCCTGCGGCAGAATCAAATGGGCAAGGGGAAAATAAAATAAGATAAATAAAAGCTTGATCAAGAAACCCCAAGTCTTGTCGTGTTAATTAAATGAAACAAACAATGAACAGCCCTGCACAATGAAGAAAACAAGAAAGAAAATCAACCCAGCTGAAAGCTCTGAAGAGAGGTCAGCCTAAAGAACATGGCAACTGAGGTAGAACCAATAGACGAGTTAGCAGGAACCAGCAGTAAGCAGAAGTTACTAAGTAAGACCACCTATCATCAACTATCATCTCTATCTCTCTGTCTCTATTGTATCCCAAATTTTTTATAAGGGCTATATAACATATTCACAAAAGAAATGTCTTTGTTTTGTTCCATGAGTTAAAAAGAGCAAGATGGAATGTAGAGAGAGACAACACCCAGACAGAGAGAAACCTCCAACTGAAAAGATAAGACCAAACCCCCAATCTGTAGTGTGGAGCTAGAGATTGAACCTGCAACATCCAGGTTGTGAGTAGTGACTCATGGTAAGCCACCTGTCACCCCCGTTAGTTGGAGTGGTTTAAACTTGAAAAATATGACCAGTCATGATTGTAATTGATCATATCTGAAAAAAAGAAATTGTAAGACTTTAGCCTCTTGTCACCACACAGGAGTTTAAAATGTAGGAGGTATAATGCTGTATAATGTTAACATGATTCTGGGGAAAGTGTCATGGAGTCTTGTAGAGAAATATTTTTTATGGAAGTGACGGACAGTTTATCATATTGGACATTGTATGGATTTTTAGTAATTAATTCCCATCTCTAGCTTGAAGACCAACTAATAAATCTAATTTGTAAGCATATAGTGTAATGGTTATCATCACAAAAAGGGTGCTCAACAGTCCCCAGACCTCTAGAACTGGAACCCCACCATCAGATAGAGTTTAACATCATACCCAGGACAATCCATGTTACTAGCTCAACATGATGATGATGATGATGCTGATGTTTTTGTTTGCCATAATGGAAACATGATTCTTAGAATTGTTAGATTGGTCACCCCCAGCTGCGATTCAAGGATGTCTGGAAGAAGGATCTCAGATACTTTGGCATTGCCCCTTCCAGCTGGGAAAATTTGGCTCAGGACCACCCTCGGTGGCGGTAGACTCTCTGTAGAGAATTGCTCATGTTAGAAGTCACCCTGACACAATACTATGAAGCTAAGAGGTCCAGAAGAAAGCAGCGGCAACAAAACACCAGCACATAAACATTTTCAGGGACAGCCTTCAAATGCGACATCTGTGGTCGAGAATGTTTTTCAAACATTGGACTTCACAGTCACAGGAGGCACTGTAACTTCAGGAGCATAAGAATTATATAATCTTCCGAGACTGCAAAAAATTGACCTCCCTCCCTCAAGTCAATAAAAGTTGTTTTGTTTTGTTTTAAAATGTTGAACTTTACAGTCACAGGAGGTGCTGTAACTTCAGGGACACAAAAACTTTATTATAGTCTTCAGAGACTGAAATGCCATAATAATAATAATAATAATGTACATGATTCTTAGAATTGTTGACTGTTTTTTTATTTTTAAGTCAGGCCATCTAAACATATATTGCTTTTGGACAAGGCTTGTTGCATTTGACAGTGTTAATACCTTTGGGAAAGGTATGAAAGCAACCATTCTTCCTTGGGCAGACTTGGCTCATTAACCTTGGTTAGGCGACCAGTCTAGGAGAAGGAAAACTCTGAATTCAAACCTGTTAAACTCCACTTAAGAAATTGACCATGTATCACATCTTATTCATGGGAGAGTGGGTGGTTAATATATATAAATTTAATTTGTAATTTTAATTAGATGGCAAGAATATTTTAATAAGACAATTTGCTATTTTTTTTTTCATCTGAAGATTGGAAAATCCACTTGAGAAATTAACCATGTGTCACATCCTACTTGTGTAGAGGGTTTAGTAAATATATATAAACTTAATTTGTAATTTTAATTATATGGTATGATTACTTTAGTAAAACATTTGTTTTTTTCATCTGAAGTTTGGAAATTTAAATTCTTTATAATCAATTACATATGCTGTTGTTGATTCTATTTTATTATGAGAGACCCAATCTTGATTAGAACAATCTTTTTTTTACTTTAAAACCTTCCAATAAGTATGAGGCATGTTCAATCCAGATAGAAACTGTATTTACCTGGACAAAAATGAACAATGAAGGAAACATTAATTTTCTTCAAAATAGTCCCCTTGGCTGAGACTGAAGCTGTATTTACCAAGACAGAATGAACAATGTAGGAAACATTAATTTTCTTCAAAATAGTCCTTTTTGGCTGAGACTGAAACTGTATTTACCAAGACAGATTGAATAATGTAGGAAACATTGATTTTCTTCAAAATAGTCCCTTTAGCTGAAACTGAAGCTGTATTTACCAATACAGGAATGGAGAATATAGGAAACATTAATTTTCTTCATAATAGTCCCCTTGGCTGAGACTGAAGCAGTGAGTTTGTACCCTAAGTAAGTAAAATCATCAAATTTATTAAAGGATTAAAAAATAAAACAATTTGAAATGTAAACTTTAAATATGTATTAAAATAAAACAAACTATATATAGATATATAATACCAGTCATGTATTTATCAAAACTTGTTTTAAAAAAACAATGAGGGCTGTCTAATGTTGCATGTTCAAATTTTGAGTGTATTTATTCTACGTTATGACGATTTTGGGTAAAGTGACATAATTTTTGTTACATACAAAAACTGGAAGCGAATCTCCATTATTATATATATATATATATATATATATTGTATTTTATTTAAAAGTAGATTATATCTTTACAGTAAATAAATCATATATAGCCATATGCCTGAAAGTGTTTTATAGAAAGAGAGAGACAATCTTATAGGATTTTAATCTATAGACAAACTATATTATTGAACAACAGAGACAAGATATTACTGTGTGGTTTTTTGTTGGTTTTTCTTTTAACATAATAAAGAGAATCTTGTTATTGATATTGCGTGGCCTCAGGATACTAGGGTTGTTCAGTAATAGAAAAGAAAGTCAGAGAAGTAAGACAAAGTTGAGACAAAAAAAATATTGAGAAATTTGGAGATGTTGAAATGATAGAAAAGGTGATGTGAGAATTCAGAGTAACCTTATCAAACTTGCTAAAAAAAAAAAAAAAATGGTTTTAAAAAGTATTATGGAATTTTTGAAGGAATTTTTTGTGTAATGCAAAGATAGTAAGGAAGATAAAATATTGGTAAATGATAGACAAGCTGTGATGGAAGAAAAAAGAGTAGGAAAGGAAGATGATGATATTATAAATACAGATAAACTAGCATAGTGTCCATAATGTCTAATAGAATATTTTATGTATGAATAAGTATCTCTACCTAGGATCAGAATGTAGTATCAGTTTGATCTGTCTAGGATCAGAGTGTAGTATCAGTTTGCTCTGTTTTGGATTTTAGTGTTGTTCTCCATCATTTTTTATAAGGAATCAAAGTGTACTATCTCTATCTATAGAAATCTCAATGTAATTTTAAAAACTATAAAGTATAAAAAAATTTTTTTCTAAATTATCAAAGTACAAATATTTTTTTTGTATTATTTGGACTATTGTCCTCATCTTTATTATTATTATGCACAACATTTCGGCAGATATGCTCTCCTTACTTCTTCAGGTATTTCTCAAACTTGGGAACCTTCTTGTCATGATCGAGAGCCTTCACGGAACTTTCACAGAACTTTGACCTAACTCTTTATTCATTCCATTAACCATGACTGAGTACTAGTGTTAAGCTGTGTTAATTATTCTATGTTACGGTTGCCCTTGACCAAGATTGAACTTGCAGCCTAGAGATAACTGTCATGTAGAACTGTATCAATTCAACACCTATATCCATTATGCCATGTATCCAATTGGACAAAGATGAGGACAATAGTCCAAATAATAGATATTAACAAGCCTCATCTCAAACATTCACAGAAATAGATACAAATATTGTATACAAAAATGAAAAAAAGTTGCTTTCTGAGCAATCCTGCGTCATAATGGAAATTTAAAAAATGGACTCTCTTGTCGATTTTCGATGCATGAGTGTTCATCCAATGAACACCCAACACAGTGATTTGTTTATAGTGGTGAAGGCTTGTGTTGAACCATTCCGCACTTTTTGGCACAGTTGATAGGAAAGAATTGGTGCACAAGGAATGCCACAAACCCAATCAACGACTGACCTCAGGAATTTGAAATCAGAGTTTTCCTTCTACAAGACTGGTTACCTTCCCAAGGTTAAAGAGCCCAGTCTATCCTACTATTTACCCATAGCTGGAGGGAGAATATATGGATTCATACTTTTCCCAAGGGTATTAGCACTATGTGAAATGCAAACAGACTTGTCTAGGATTTGAACCCGGGTTGACAAATCCATTTCCCACGACTCTAACCATTATGCCACGCGCTTCCATGGGTCATAATAAAACGGCTTCAATGCTTTCATATTGTTCTTTTACTCGCTAAATAAATCCACTTTTACTGCTGAACTCAGAACATACAAAACAAGTGCCTTCTTCCCTCTTTTTATATGGACTAACAGGAGAGCTGTAATTTTATACACCACATTTGTCTCAAACAATTCATGAGATTAACATGAGGCCAGTTCTTTAAGAATTGTGACTCTGGGAGCAGCATGCTTTTCTCTCCTGGGTATCTTGCATGCAAGACATGTGCAACTGCTTTGCCTCATGAGGTAAGTTTCTCCTCTTGCCACATTCTCCAGCACAAATATATAATTCAAAAATATTATATAATTAATAAAACTAATTATTCTAACAGGTTTAAAGTAATAAAATTTGATTAATAATAATTATACTAATACAAAAATCATGGAATTTCTCATTATTCAATTGTGAAAAAAAGTTTTAATATATTAAAAGCTGTTTCAAAGAAGGTGTGCCAAGAAAGCATTAAGAACGTAAGCTTTTTTTTTTACTAAAAACGAACAATAAATTAAATGTTAATTTTCTTCAAATTAGTTCCACTTGGGAATTCAACACACTTATTCCATCAAGTTTTCTATTGGTTGAAGCATCACATCTGATATGATGTAAGGTTACACCTATTACTACAATAGTAATATAATAGTAGATAAGTACATGAAATAAACTTTAGGGTAAAAATGTATAAAAAAATAAGAATGTTTTTGGTACCACCTAGTACTTAATGAGTTAAGAATTTTCTTTTCTTTCCTAATTTAGTTTTGCATGGCCATTTTAGGAATGTAGTTGAAGACAGTTTTACAGATTCTTTGTGGTATAAAGTGTGATGCTTTCTTGAAATAGAAGCTGTAGTGTCAGTTTTAATCCTTGTCATCAAAGTAGAAAATTGTATCAGAGTTGATCTTGTCTTGAAGTAGAAATTTGTATTAGATAGAATCTTGTCTGTTGATCTGTCCTCAAAGTAGAAAGTTGTATCAGATATAATCCTCGTCTGTTAATCTATCCTCAAAGTAAAAGTTGTATCAGATATAATCCTTGTCTGTTGATCTGTCCTCAAAGTAGAAAGTTGTATCAAAGTTGATCCTCTTGGTCATTCTTTTAAGCATTCCTTCCAGCAAGTAATTTTAGGACAATTTATCAATGCCTTTAAACAGTAAATTAAATACAGGTTTAGGTGTTTTTGATAGGTTAATTCAGCTACTGCTCTTTTGGAACAGTCTATAAATATTAGCTGTGGTCATTAGCACATCTTATACCCAAAATATTCCAACAAGTTTTAAAAATTCATATGTAATTGTACTTTTTGTGGTTGTTTGCCAATATTTTTTTTTGTTTTTAAGTTTTTAATTCATCCCAAATATTTTGTATGGAATTCTTTATTGATCATATTATGAATTAAAAAAAAATATATATCAGTTTGGTACTATTGTTGATACCTCATGACTTACTAGTGGCTTCATGACAGGTAATAAATAAATAGTACTTTTAAATTTAATCACAAGGTCAACTATGGTGAGTATAGAGTATACTGCACTTGCACAGCCTTATGTTTCACAAAAAAAAGGTGATTACAGTGCTCTAGAACAGCATATCAACTGCTTATGGGTTATTTAATGCTAATGATTCTAAATTTCGACTACATTTATTTTTCTCAACTATTTGACTAATACAGTTATATGATATCAAGTATTCCTATCAAATACTTGATCTGGAAGTAATGTCAATGAAGATATTCTCCACAGTCTCCGGAGCTTCAGAACTGGAGCCTCACCATCAGGTGCAGTTTAGGTAGATATCCAGAACATACCTCATAGGTGTGTAATGAGAAAAAAAGAGCATATTTCTAATAATGCCTCATGTTACTATAACTGTGGAAACTCATCATTACTTTACAGTGAGGTTTGGTTTGTTCGTTTGTTTGTTTTTGTTTTATGGCATATCAACCTCAGTGGATCATTTAAAGCCGATAAAGTTTTGAAATAAAGTCATTCTTAATGGATACTCAGTTTTTGTTCATAAACACATTTTTCTATTTAACCCATAGATGGGACCCTAACAGGTACTACCATCCAGGTCAGAGTGGATCAGCGAGCAATGGTGATGAAGGGGTGCTGGAACCTCACTAGTAATTCAATGAAGATATTCCACACTCTCTGGAGCTCCAGAACTGGAGCCTCACCATCAGGTGCTCCACATGCCCCAAACCTCCAAAACTGGAACCTCACCATCAGATATAGTTTAACATCATTCCCAGGACATGTAGACCCTCAGCTACCACCTTCTAGCACGCATATGATAAAAAAGGTTGGGGCTTGCCATAAGGGGAATAGGATTGGGAAAATCATATAGGTGCTAGAGCTTGACATGACCAGCTGATTGATCTCTGAGTGCCCGTCTAGCCCAAGAAAGAGCCAAAGTGGGGTATTGCATTTACAGTGAGGCTGAAATGATTAACTTTAATGTTACTATAACAGTGGAAAGAAAGACGAGTCCCTGTGGTGTAGGGATTAACATGTTGGACTGTGACATTGTAGTAAGTAAGTTCACACTTCAGTGTTGCGAATGTGATCATTTTCAGACTTGTTAAGTTTCTGACTGCCATCCTTGGCCAGTTGAAAAGGACAAAGTAAGTAAGTCCTGAGCTATGGAATCCTTTGGTAAGTGAATAAGTCCTGAGTTATGGAATCCTACGTAGTGTCAAAGGTCCAGTGATATAATCCTATGTTCCGTCGTCCACGAAGGTTCAAAGCAATGTGCGTTGGTATGACCAGAACAGCCTGTATAAATAACAATATTAGCAGCAGAGTAGTGCCAGTGATTGGCCAAGAAGTTAGTCACATGATTATCGCCCAGTCTATAAATAGGAGTGGGCATCTAGCACACACCTTATATTACAAAACGCCAACAAGACTAATACTCTTGGGAAAGATACAAACACCCTCATCTCCCCAGGTACGAGTTGAATAGTATCAATACTGTTCTTCTACAAAGATAGCTTTGGTATTAAATAACCCATAAAGGTTTATATACCATTAAACAAAGAAATTGAAAGTGGAAAGTCATTATTATTCTTTAGTGAGACTTGGTTTTGTGACCTATATAGAAATAAAATCCATTGTGTATATAAAAGAAGATAATAATAGTGGGAGCTTTTGAATCTCTAGTTATCTGAGATGATTAAGTTGAGCCAATCTTAAACAATCTATACTTTGGCCAAACTTGTGCTATTTAAAACATTCTGCTTTTCTCTTATTTTCAGGATTAACTTTATAATAAAATGTTGGCAACAATGTAGAATAGCAGTAATTCTTTTATTTGTGAATGGAATGTGAATTGTCCGAAATGACTTGGAAAGGTTGGAGTCTCAATCAAATTGGAATCCAAGAAGAAATTAGAACATCTGTTTCTCTGTTGCTATGACCAAAAAAGGAATGCAAAAAAAATCATGATTTGTTTTTTCTTTTTCTTTTCTAGAATAGAGTAAGAAGTCTTAGCAGTAAGGCAATAAATATACTAACTTTGTCAATTTCTCTATGATAATTCAAAGATAGCATACAAAACCAGAATACTTATTCTTATAAGTAAATAAAAAATATGACGTCTTTTCGCCATCTGAAAGAGGAGGGTCACTTTCTTTACAAGTACATTCATGGGATGAAATTACAATTAGTGTGAAATAGATCACTAATTAGAACTGAGCCTATTCTAGTAGTGACCACTGCAACTGGTTCAAAGTTTTCCTTCTCTTTGACTGGTTGCCTAACCAAGGTTAAAGAGCCCAGTCTGCCCTACTATTTACCCATAGTTGGAAGAAGATTATTTGCATTCATACCTTTCCCAAGGGTATTAGCGCTATGTGAACTGTAGCCTCATCCAGGATTTGAACTCTGGTTGATGAATCCATTTCCTACAACTCTAATCATTACACCATGGCCTCCAGCTATTGCTAAACACATAACCAAATTTTGCTATTTGCTTTAGGTTTTGAAATTCAGATCTGTCTTTCTAGACTGGTTGACAACCAAGGCTAGAGAGTCTGCTTTGCCTTGTAGGGAGAAAAAATGGGTTCATGCCTTTCTCAAATGCATTTGTAGAATTACAATTTACCTTGCCAATTCGATTTTCTAAGTATTTAACCTAAAGATTAGAAGAATTTTTGACAATAATACTTCTCTTGTAAATATTAATAAAACTATATAAATGGAAAAATGGAGATGTTTGTGGTGTAATGGTTATCATCATAAGAAATGGACATAATAAGACAAGTTCAAATCCTGGGCAAGGCGGTTTGCATTTCACATAGTGCTAATACTCATGGGAAAGATATTATCCAATTATTCTCTCTCCAGCTATAGGTAAATAGTAGGGGAGACTAAGCTCTTTAATCTTAGTATGCCAACTGGTATAGGAGAAGGAAAACTCTGAATTCAAACCTGCTAAACTCTGCTCAAAATTGACCTTGTGTCATATCCTGCTCAAGTAGATGTGTTGGGTAAATATATATACTTTCTTTGTTGGGGTACCAAGTTTCTTGATACAAGGTGATTCTAGGCTGGTCCTATTCTCTACCAGTAGTTTGTTGTTGAGTTCAGGTTCGGTATGAGAGCTCAATGTTTAATTTTTATAAACAGAGCAAATTTATTTTTGAAAAAAAAAGGCCTTAAATACCATGGTAACGTGATTATGGACCATTTCACTCGTGGGTATCTGGGGCCCACCGAGCTTGTCAGACCACGTTTTTTTTTTATTAAGGCCTTCCTCTTCACAAATATATATATATAATATATATATATATATAATATATATATATATATGAAAAATTTTTGGAGATATCAAATGTTTTTGTTTTAATCAATTGAGAGTTCATGAGGAATTCCTCTAGAGCTCTGGTATGCTTTTTCAACTTTATATAACACTCTACATATATATTTTACCACTCTTAAAATACTCAAGCCAGTTTTCAGCAGTGTGGTTAGATATGGTTTCCTCTTATTTCCTTCCACTTTGCTAATTCAGTTGCTTGAGATCAGTTGCCAGTACTATTCACAGAGTTCCATCCCGGCCCCCTGCCATAAAAAACGTGTCAGTGATAGCTCAAAAGAACAACCCCACCAATGAATGAAGTTCTTAGCTGAAGTGATGCCTGCTGTATATGAAAAAATAATTTGTCGATTGAAGGCAGTTTTATCGACAAATTATTTTTTTTTAGTGGTTTGAAGGCATTAAAAGTAAGCCATATTTTTGAAAATATTGAGAAAAAAAAAAAAAACAACCAGCGCTTAAGGCATTTTCACAAAAATTTAATGCAATACTTTTCCAGTCTTTTTTCGACAAGTAAATGTGAATATTTTAACCTTTTAAAAATATGGCTTACTTTTAACACCTTTAAACCACAAAAACAAAATAAAAAAAAAAAAAAAAAATGGGGATAAAAACACCTTCAATCGACAAATTATTTTTTCATATACAACAGGCACTGCTTCAGCAAGGACTTAATTCATAGGTGGGTTTGTTTTTTGAGCTATCACCGATTAGCGTTTTTTTAAGGCAGGAGGTCCGGACGGAACTCTGCGAATAGTACCATAATGCCTACAAAATTACCAGAGTCTTAATAATTTTATCTGTTGTTATAATATTTGGTATCATTGTACTAAGTGAATTCCAACTCCATTTACGTTATTATGTTCACCTTTGGGAAAGGTATGAACTCCCTCCCCCTAGAAATGGGCTAAATAGTACCACTAACATTCCTCTACAAGGACGTGTTTGGAATTAAATAACCCACAAATATTGATATGCCATTAAAACAACAACAACAAAAAACAAACCATAATATTTGAAACAAAAATTATATGTCTGAATTTTTAAAATGAGGGTTGATATGTATTATTTTGATTTTTCAGCCTGTTTTCCTCATCTTCATTGTGATATAAACATTGTGTCTCTATATTGTAGAATAATAAAGCTAAGTTCAAATTGGTAAGACACGCAGCAACAAGTAATCGTAACTGAATACAAACCTATCTTGCTGCAAACCTACTACAGAATGACAGGGTATTTATGTTAACAAAATGGCTTAGATTTATTTAACACTTTAACTAAATAAATTAAAAATAAATAAATTTTCTAGTTGTGGTTATTTAATTATATATATTGAGGAAATTATGTATACATATAATTAAATAACCACAGCTAGAAACTTATTTATTTTTAATTTATTTAGTTAAAGTGTTAAATAAATCTAAGCTATTTTGTTAACATAAATACCCTGTTGCTATTGTTCAAACCAACAACGCCCGTCGAAAAACATGCTTTTTTGAAGCCAGCTTATGGAAGGGCTGTTGACGTGTAACGTCAAACAAACGGGAGGTAACTGTGTAATGGTAATATTATTTTCTATACAACTGAAGCAGTGTCCAAGACAGTTGGTATTTATGGAAATCAAGAATAGTCCATTCATATATATTATGATAAAGATGAGGACAATAGCCCTGAAAAATCAAAATACAAAACCATAGTTGAACATCCTTGTTGACAGTGGAGTTACAGATAGTCTTTAGATGAAATGAGCTTTGGACTAAAGTTATATAAAAATGAAAATACTATTGACATAAATAAGTTGTTGGGGTTGTTACATAGTTATTAGATCCCTAATACTTTTTTTAAGGTATTGTAGAAATCATAATGGCGATTAGTACAGCTGATGGCCGTGAGGGTGAGTGACGGCACTTGACCTCATTCTGACCTTGCTTTCCAGGGATGGATCGTGAGAACTGGAAGGCAATAGAAAGCCCTCTTCTGGTTTAAGGAGTAAGTTAGTCTGTTAGAAGTTAGGAGTCGAGCTAGCAAAATGTAAGCTTCATCTGCACATATTGTCTGGTTTGGGGATTTATAAATAAAATAACATCAACGTAAATCGAAGTCTTGTGTTTATTACCTAAAAACTAACAATAACACAGGGCTTCTGATAAGGAGTGATCCCTAACAGAAACCAAACCGGAGTCCCCAAGAAGACCAGACCTTAGAAGATATACCAGACAAGATGTTAGAAGATAGAACCAAAGTCGGCCAGAAGAAATACAACCAGAGTAAGAAGTAAGAAAGGTATATAACATTATATAGATTTAGTACTATGAAAACGTCAGTATGTAATAGGGTGACCTAAAGTTGGTATCAGCCAGACAGTGAGGGAGTCAATCCCCTTTTAACTAGCACAAGACCAAGGAGATTGTTTTTTGCATCTTAGGTGAGCGCCACGCCTACCATCAACTCCTTACTTTAATGCACAGATATGCTGAGTTGGTGAAGACCAGTAAGGAATCAGGAATCTTGTTGTTCCTAGTTCGACATTTTTACTGACTGAGCTAAACCGGCTCTCTATGCTTTTCTGCAGGGGTCCTGAGTTGAAGGTATTGATAAAACAGTATAAAAAAACTATACTTAACCTTGCAGTAGAAAGAGTTAAATGTCTGTAAAGAATGTACTGTTATTGTTGTCACTAACCTGCATATATACTTAGCTCTGGAAAAAGTACACTGTACCGGAAGAATAACTGCCTCCAACCAGAAGACATTGTTTCCAGGACCGGACCCAGAAGATATAACTCATGTCATTTCTCAATTCTCCAAGGACTTACTCCGTTCCCTGGTTAGAGGATAATTGGCACCTATCCCTGACATTTGAGTAATGAATACATATTCAATAGTGAAAATTAACCCTGGCATGCATTCACCATAAATTGGGCATATATTTTTGTTTTCTTTTTTAGCTTTGTTTGTTTTGTATACCTTTCTTTTTGCATTGTGTTCAACGTGATTAGGATGATATAGGTCTTAAAGGTATTTTCAATGTAACTTTTTCCTCTTCTGGTAAGTATTCAGGGCTACAAATCTTAAAGGCTCTTAGATAAAAGCTTAAGATTCTAGATTTTATTTAATTGCTGTTGGATGAGTAAAAATTTATGAGACCATTTTTATTGGTTTTTAAGAATTTTAATTTTAAAATTATTTTAGATTAATAAAATATCTAGGAAAAAGGAGTGACCATTTTTTCTTTAAATCTAGATTCAATTTGAGGTTCAGTTTTTTTAAATTTTTTGATGGCAGTTAATAATGTTATGCATTGGTAGTTATTAATGTTATGCATTGGTAGTTATTAATGTTATGCATTGGTTATTAGTAATGGTTCATCTACATCCTGCCTGAAGTTATTAAGCAAATCATATAAACTTCAATAATTCAAATTTGATTTGAGAAAAAAATGGTCAAATTTTAGACAATCAATTTAGATACCAAAGCAAAGCCTAAGTTAAAATTTTAGGTATGTATCAATATTTCTATTGAAATTATTTGATGTATTCTAAAAAAAACCTTCCATCTGAATTTATTAAGCAAATCCAAATAATCACATGTTACTTCTATAAAAAGGTAATTAAATAATCAAAAATTGATCAACATCTATAATAAAACAAATGACAGACATAAGTTTTTGATTAATATTATCTTCATTATTCGGACTATTGTCCTCATCTTCATTGTTATCTGTACAATGATTTGGCCGATATGTCCTCCAGTATTTCTTCTCGGACTCAGGAACCTTCTTTTCAGACTGAATAAAAGGTTAGGGTCAAAGTTCCGTGATGGCTCCCGATTACGACAAAAAGGTTCCCAAATCCGAAAAGAAGGTTCCCGAGTCTGAAAAAAATACCTGAAGAAGGCCGGGGGGCATATTGACCGAAACGTTTTACAGATAACAATGAAGATGAGGACAATAGTCCAAATAACGCAGATAATACTAATCACCAAGCCTCATCTCAAACATTCAGAGAAATAGTATAAGTTTTTGAATCCTTTATATTTTAATAAAGTGATTCTTTTTCTTAATAACAGCCAATAATCTATTATCCACTGATTTTGTTAATTTCTTTTTTTATTTCTGCAGGTTCAATTCCTGACATGGCAGTTTTAACTGTTTCCAATACGTCTGAATTGCTGTTATATTGTCTGCCACCTTCATATAATTTCATCTTTACAATTGACCATAGATTTTTGATTAGATTCAAATCAAGACTTGATAGTGGTCATTCCATTATCTTCTCTCCTGTAAATCTTTTGTAAACAATCCACTGGTAAACTTAGATACAATGAATGCAAATATTTTAAAAAATACATAAAAACCTAATACAACCCCATATCAAATATTGTACTCAGGCCTAGGCTCCAGTGTCTAGACATAGAAATTGGAATGTAATATTAAGATTGAAGGATATACGAAAAAGAGTGACAAAATTAATAAAAATAGTAAAAGATTACAGTTACAGCAGAGATTAGACAAATTAGGATTAACTAATTTACTACAAAGAAAAACAATACACGCCTATGCAAATGAATAAAAACAAAATGAATAATTCCATTATTATTATAATATCCATGATTTCTCTGTAAAGCTTGCTAATATGTTCATGCAGAGATGTAATTTTTGTACACTTACTTGTCCATCACAGACAATGGCTGTAAGACAACTAATCGACAGTCGAGACAATAGTGCTTTGGTGTGATAAAAATCTGAAGCAATCACGGATGACACAATATTTTTTTAAGGCCAAATAAATTTCATCATACATCCTGATAAAAGATTCATATTGCAGCACACCAATGGAAATGACCAAATCTGAGGAAAGAATAGAAATCTATTATACCCTGTCACTCAAGTGAGTCTAAAACTGACCATATGATAAAAGGAAACTACAGCGGTGGTTTCAATTAATTTGCACAAGAGCGTAGGGGATTGAATTGAAACCTCAGAAAAGAAAAACAATAAGATCTGACAGTTGTTAATTCAACCTAGCAATTGCTAATTACTCTGTTCACCTTGTATCTTTGCTTAATAAACCTTTTTATATATCCTTAATACTCGTGTTTCTTCCTATTATTTCTTTCTTAACTCTGATACTCAAGTTACAACACACAAGAAACAAAAATCCTGGTCTCTTTTGTTTAGAAGAAAATTAACTTTTCATTAAAAAAGTCATAGGGGTGTACTGTATATCTGATAGAAATATTTACCTTTACAGCCAGATGCCCTCCCATATACCCAATGGAGAAGCATTTTCTGATGATTTTTTTACATATATACAGAAAGGGTATATAATTATTATTTTATTGGATTCTTTCCGTCCACTAAGGACGATGGTGTGGTGTCCAAAATAAAAAATAAAAATTTTATCTGCATCTGCGCAAGTAACTCTGCAGGCCAATTCTTGAGTGACAGTCTTTGGTGCACTGAATGCACACAAACTGTTATGCTTTCTGGAACTGCTGGCTCTCTCTCTTTCTGGCTCTCTTTTTTGTTGAGGCTACTCTCCTCTAAAAAAACAAAAAAAAAATGACCTAGAAATCTTTTCAGTGAATACTGTGATTAGGTTTTCATATATATTTTTCATATATATATATATATATATAAATATATATATATATATATATATATAATATATATATACATGAAGAATATATATGAAAACTGAGTCCCAATATTAACTGAAAAGATTTCTAGGTCATCATTGTTTTTTTGTTTTTTTAGATACATTTTTAGATGCTCTACTGACTGAGCCAAATCGGCCTCAACATTGTTTGTTTTTGGTCATCCTTAGTTCTTGATAAGATTTGGGTTATTTTTTTACCACTTGGTGTCTTTGGTTTTAAAGAAAATAAACTTTTCATAAAAGAAATTAGTAGGGGTGGACTATTTTATGGGGATATTATATATTTGACAAAAATATCTACTTTTACAGCCAGATACCCTCCCATATACCCAAAGGAAAAGTGTTTTCTCATGAATATCCTAAAACAAAATATCTAAAATTGTAAATGGTAATTTATGGAAATATAGTTGGGCTTAAAATCAATTTGGCAAATAGGGAATATCGTTGTATAATTTCATTTATATAATTCTAACTAAATTGCTTTTATGTCTGATGTAGTTCATGTTTCTTAGCTTCTGATCTTTTGAATTTTAGACACGATAATAAGCTTAATTTTTCATTCCCCCCCCCTATCTTGTAGGGCAATTGAAGAACACTTTATGGTATTTCTCTTGTAAGTCAACAGATATTAAACCTTGCTATGCTTATGTGCACAAAACTCTCTGTTCAAAATTGTGAAGAGGGAGGATAATGCATGGTATCCAATAGAGAAATCTAATGTAATGGATTTTTTATTTTTATTATTGATATCTTTATAATATTGCATCCAGGGCATTTATAATACAATTAGATATACTAGACCTTTCCATATGTCCATAGGGATTACCAATTATCAAAAAGTTAACCATTTTTTGCTAGAGTTTGAAGGGAATGCAAGAGATAAGTGGTCATCATTTTATATGGCAAATAATTTTTTTTGCATATATACAGAAAGGATATATATATATATATATATATATAAATATAAATATATGAAGAATATATATGAAAACTGAGTCCAATTATTCACTGAAAAAATTTCTAGGTCATTACTGTTTGGTAATTTTTTAGATACATTTTTAAAATGCTCTACCGACCGAGCTAATCCTGCTATTCACTACAGTTCTTCTACAAAGATGGCTTTGGCATTAGATAACCCATGAAGGTTGATATGTCAGTAAACAAAGAAAACTAAATACAAAAAATACATACAGTTAAATGGTTTCAACTATTCTTATCTAACATTGTTTTTAATGTTTTAAATCCCAGGCAACACTAGTGTTGCTAGTATATAAATATATTGGAACATATGACCTTAAGGCACCCCTTTTGCGATCTCGATTCATAAGGACATTTTTTCCATTTACACCGTCAAAATCCAGTTGTTTGTTAACAGACGATTTTTAGAGTTTGTTTTTTAAATTATTAAACTAACCCCTAACCCTAACTCCTAACAAGCAACCGGATTTTGATGGTGTAAATGAAAAAAATGTGCTTATGAATCGAGATTGCGAAAGGGGTGACTAAAGGCCAAATAGTCCAATATATATATGAGAACAGAAACACAATAAGGTGGAATTAAATTGAAATGTTTCGCTTTAGGGATATTTAACCAGGAAATCTTGATAGCGAAGCATATCAATTTAATTTTCTGAATTGTCTTAGTATTGGATCTTATTCTAAACCATATATATATATATATATATATATATACTCTCATTCTTTCTCTTACATACACACAAACAGATACATCATTTGAATGTGAGCTAATGCATAAAATTAGCTAATTGACAATAGATAAATACATATCTAAACACACTAACAATCTAAAGCAGAAATAACCCTGGCCTGTATGGAGGTTGTTGTTCTTGCGCATGATGTTCAAGGGTCATCAAGGGTCAGAGATCTCAATTTAAGGCATTCTTGATTGAACGAGGAGATGAGGTGGAGATCAATGCTGATGTACAGGGGTTTTGTAATCTCCTTAGGGAGGAGGATTTCTGAAGTGTCAGACTATGGTTCCTCCTAGGATTGCCAAACTTTTAGCCGATAATCTGTTGGCATATGGAGCCTGACCTAGATGAAGCAGAGGTGGAATAAAGTTGGCAGTGTCAGGAAAGGCATGTGGGATCAGTAGAGTTGTTGGTTGGGGGGAGGTAGAGGGTGCATGATTTGCTTTGGAATAGTTCCTATAAAGATCTTGCTTATCCAGAGGAATTGATTCACTGTTATTCAGAGAGAAATCCCAGCTCTTTTGTGTTTTTTTTTTGTTGATTGATGTTTGTGTTCATTTGATATTAACATAGATTTTATTGATTAACCTCCGTATGAGGGTGAATGCAACACAAAATTACATCCCCGATGCACAGGGGTCAAGGTAAAAAAAGTTACACAGTTCTCTCAGATTTTGCTGCAATTATAAAGATATTTGAACATGCTCAATTAGTGCAATGAGGGTGTGCTGTTTGGAAGATGGACCTCCTGAAACCAGGTTTGCTTTATCTAAGCTGTATTATTTGGATTATTTAGACTATTGTCCTCATCTTTATTGTTATCTGTACAACGTTTCGGCAGACATGCCCTCCGGCCTTAATTATGTATATCTAGTCAGTCTTGGGAGCCTTCTCGAACTCGAGAGCCTTCTTGTCATAATTGAGAGCCATCACAAGAACTTTGAACTCAACCGTTTATTCAATCCATGGGGGTATCCTGTTTTCATTCCACTAACCATAACTAGGTACAAGTGTTAAGCTGTGTTAATTATTATTCTATGTTACTGTCGGCCTTGACCAGGATTGAACCAGCAACCTAGATATAACTCTCACTTAGAACTGTCTTAACGCACACTTATATCTGCTATGCTATGTGTCCAATTGGACAATTCAGAGACAATTCAAGAAATACCTGAAGAAGGCTGGAGGGCACATTGGCCGGAACTTTGTACAGATAACAATAAAGAGGAGGACAATAATCCGAATAATTCAAATAATCCAAATTATCAAGCGTCATCTCAGACATTCAGAGAAATTTATCTAAGCTGTGTCTCTTACAAAAAAAAAAAAATATGAATGTGATTTCCTAACCTCTTGACATAAAATGATCCTAGCTAATGGTTGGTTGGTTGGTTGGTTGTTTTACAGCATATCAACCCTTTTTGGGTCATTTAATGCCAAATCAAGAAATTTTGATAGCAGGTTGCTTACAGTACCTGATGTGCTTAAATGGTCACCCATCGCTGCTTAACTTCGGTGATCTAGTGGGAACCAATGCTTTTAGCATGACTTGACTGTAAACACCCTAGTTGAGTTGACATGTCATTAAAATCAATCAATTACTTTCAAGCAAGACATAAATAATAATTATCCTTTGTTAATTCTTACAGTACAGTAATTCTTAAAATACAGAAATTCTCTACCTTTTTTCACCTATGGACACGTTTGATTCCTATTTTATTTTGGTGGACCCCATAGCCATTTGATGTATAAAAAGTCTTATTACATTTTTATAATTAACTAGGAATTGTATAAAAAATACTTAAAGTAGTTTGTGTATTGTAGAAGTATAACCGATTCATTGCACATAAATCTTTTGTATGGCAACTGGTCTAGGAGAAGGAAAACTGTTAAACTCCACCTAAAAACTGACCTTGTATTACATCCTGCTTGTGCAAAGGAATTGGGTAAATGCATATAAACAGGCTCTAAAATGGGGGTCACATTACTTTGATTTGAAAATCAGCTTTAGAAATAGTTCCTCTAAATTATTCTTTTATGGTAAGTAAAGTCGTTGGGGCAGTCTAATGTTGGTATCAGCCAGACAGCGAGGGAGTCTATCCCCTTTTCACTATCGCTAGACCAAGAAGATTATTCCAGTGTCTGAGGTGGAGCACCGCACCTACCATCAGATCCTCACTTTACGGCACAGATCCCCGTGCTACTCATACACTGAGTTGGCGGGGGCCGGTATTGAACCAAGAACCTTGTGATTCCTGGCCGAACGCTCTACCCTTACTGTGGCCTAACCACTAGTATTAATTGAATCAACAAATTTCAATATTTCCTGATATCATTATTGTTATCAAGAGCAATAACTCATAGTTTCATGGGTAGAAAAAAAGTGACTGCAGCCCTCAAGGTATATGGCCTAATCATCATGAGGGTGGGGGACCTTAATCTTATTATTACCCTATTCAGAACAAAGTTAAATAGAATTTTTTTTCCACTAATTGAAAAATAATGAGATTTATAAATTTCCTTGATCGAATGCAGATCTCTATTCCTATTGACTTTGATTAAGATAAGTTTTGTAGCAACCAAATATAGGATTGGAACGAAAGTCTCATCTAATACAAAGTAACATTTATTTTCTCTGAATTTTTTAGATGAGGCTTGATAATTAGTATTTGTAGAATTATTCAGACTATTGACCTCATATTTATTGTTATCTGTACAAAGTTTCAGCAGATGTTTCCTGAGTCCGAGAAGAAATACCTGAAGAAGGCTGGAGGGTACATCAGCTGAAACATTGTACAGATAACAATAAACATAAGGACAATAGTCCTAATAATACTAATATTAAATGTCAAGGTGTTGAATGGTATAGTTCCTCAAGGCATTTACTTGTTCACTGCCAATGTACAAACTGGAACAGATTAAGTAGTTGTTGCTACTACGGCTAGGAACAGTCCACTTAGTTGAGGAGGTGTTTGGCTGGTTCCATTAATCAATAGTTAACAATATTTATTTATACTTCCAGAACGTTGGGAAAGATGTGTAGACCATAAGAGAGACTATTATCAACATTTTAGAAACACTGACAATAGATGTTTTGTTTGTATTTCTCAATTTACATGTGTTCTTTTGTTAAATAAGGACTATTTTGTATCGGACAAGACTTAACAAAAGCAAAATTTATAAATCAGTGCCATTTTTTATTTTTTTTTTTTATTTTTTTTTTACAAAAGGTTGATTTTTTTCTTATTAATCCCATATGCAAAGGACAATTATTTCTCCCTCTTAAGTGAAGCCTCTTTTTGGATTCAAAACTTAAACACGCATCTTGACTCCAATACCTCCTTATTGATTGGTAAATAGGTTGGTTGGTTTAATGGCATATCAACCCTTGTGGATTATTTAATGCCAAATCTCTTTTGTTTATATACATGGTATTTACCTCACTGTATGGGTTAGGCACAAGGCCCTATTAATGTGGGACCACCCACAAACCAAAGCTCATGGGTGGCAGGTGAAAAATTGTGTTGATCCCATCAGCATTCCCCCTCAAGGGGGTGCCTCAGGCACTGGGCAATAAACCCAGCTCTGCCCCTTTAAATCAAGGGGGCAGGTGTTGCCTGTGGGGATAACCACCTGGGATCAATGTTGTTAATTATAGCAACCCACACCCGAGTATAGAAACTGATATTTTATAGTTATCACCATTTGATAACTAAAAAATGATATTCAGTACAAACATAGATCTTTCAAAAGTATCACCCAATTACGAATTGGAATGGAAATTGCTTTATTCAATTGTATTGATCAAATAAAAATCTAATGGTTTATTTTTGTTGGGTTAAGGTTATATACAAGTACTAGCTAAAGTACCCGGTCCATGACCGGACTAAAAAAAAAATAGGAACACCAAAGAGTGAGTGAAGAGAAAATAAGAGATAGGTATACCCAATTTTGGTTCAATTTTTTAATATCTCATAAAATAAAATAGGGGGTGGGGGTAGACCTCGTAAAAAAATATTTCCCCTAATATATTTTCGTGAAAATCGGACCATTAATTGATTTTTCATAGTATATTTAAAAAATCCTTGTCGTACGTAAAATTTATATATATTATATATACATATATATATACACACATACATATATACATACTCAGACACATACATATATATATACACACACACAGACACATACATATATATATATACACACACACAGACACATACATATATATATATACACACACACAGACACATACATATATATATACACACACAGACACACAGACACACACATATATATATAGACACACAGACACATACATATATTATACACACACACAGACACATACATATATATATACACACACAGACACATACATATATATATACACACACAGACACATACATATATATACACCTATACATATATATACATACATACACAGACACATATATAATATAATATAATATAATATATATATATATATAGAAAAAATATATATATATCTTTCAGTACATAAACTCTTATATAAACTATTACTGATACATAATTTTGCATTGATAAACCTACATTGTTTAATCCAATTTTCACTGAGGAAGTTAACAATACCAAATCAACAGTAGATTATTTATGATGTTGCTTGGCCAGAGTTGGTCTTAAGGTGGCAACTATGATAGTGATGGTTGCTTTTAGACCCGTTTATATCATATAGTGCAGTTATTTATTTATTTTTTGGAGGGGTGGGTATCTCTAGATTGATTAGAATAGCCAGTCATGAGTTAAAAAAAAACAGAGCTAGTTGATGACTAAAAAGATTTTGTTGAAAAGATGAGAACCAAAAAGGTAAAAAAAAAAAGAAAAAGAAAAAAAGAAAAAGAAATCAAATGTTTATAGTGTGACTCACATTTTTTATTTTTTGAACTTTGCGACCTCTCACCTAGGACAGATTAGTTTATTATCTGTCAGAATTCAAGCCAAATCCACAAGGACTGATAAAAGGCCAAGGTGATTGGTTGAGGCTAAGATGAAGAGGCTGAATAGAGAAAAAGTTAAAGAGAATTCAAGAGTGAGAAAGATTTACAGAGATTCATAGAGGGAGAAAGAGTCAAAGAGGGAGAGAGAGTCAAAGAGGAGAGAGTTAAAGAGTTAAAAAGAGTTAAAAGTCAAAGAGAATAAAGAGGGAAAGAGTTAAAGAGAGTAAAAGAATGAAAAAGATTCAAACGGTCAGAAAGAGAGAAACTGAGGAAGAATTAGATTGTAAGAGTGAGAAAGAGTTACAAAGAGTAAAAGAGTGAGAAAGGGTAAAAGAGTTAAAGACTGAGAGAGTTACAGAGAGTAAAAAGGTTACTGAGAGTAAAAGAGTTAAAAGGAGTAAAAGAGTTACTGAGAATAAAAGAGTTACAGAGAGTAAAAGAGTTACTGAGAATAAAAGAGTTACTGAGAATAAAAGAGTTACTGAGAGTAAAAGAGTTACTGAGAATAAAAGAGTTACAGAGAATAAAAGAGTTACAGAGAGTAAAAGAGTTACAGAGAGTAAAAGAGTTACAGAGAGTAAAAGAGTTACTGAGAGTAAAAGAGTACTGAGAGTAAAAGAGTTACTGAGAGTAAAAGAGTTACTGAGAGTAAAAGAGTTACAGAGAATAAAAGAGTTACAGAGAGTAAAAGAGTTACAGAGAGTAAAAGAGTTAAGAGTTACAGAGAGTAAAAGAGTTACAGAGAGTAAAAGAGTTACAGAGTAAAAGAGTTACCGAGAGTAAAGAGTTACCGAGAGTTACGAGAGTAAAAGAGTTACTGAGAGTAAAGAGTTAAAAGGAGTAAAAGAGTTACTGAGAGTAAAAGAGTACTGAGAGTAAAGAGTTAAAAGGAGTAAAATAGTAAAAAGAGTAAAAGAGTAAGAGAGTAAAGAGTTACAGAGAGTAAAGAGTTACAGAGAGTAAAAGAGTTAAAAAGAGTAAAGAGTTTCAGAAAGTAAAAGAGTTACAGAAAGTAAAGAGTTACAGAAAGTAAAAGAGTTACAGAAAGTAAAAGAGTTACAGAAAGTAAAAGAATAAGAAAGAGTTAAAGAGAATCAAAAGGAGAGAAAGAGAGAAATTGTGAAAGAGTTGAAGAGATTGAAAGAGTGAGAAAGACTTAAAAGGTGTAAAAGAGTGACAGAGTTACAGACAGTGAGAGTAAGCTATAAAATTGAAAGAGAAAGAAGTGAGAAAGAATAAGTGAGAGAGAGAGAGAGAGAGAGAGAGAGAGTGTGTGTGTGTGTGTTGAGACTTTTGGTTTGTTTTTATTGAAGAGTAGGGTGTTGTTCATGACCCAGTGGACATGGAACCTGTTTTCTTATTGAACAAAGATTACTGCATGATTGTAAATATTTTTTGACCAATTTGTTAAACAAAAAAAAAAGAAAAAAAAGACATGTCAAATGAAATATATAACAAGATTATTGATATTGCATGTTTGTAATGTAGGGTCACAGACATAACAAAATATTTTTTAAAAATTGGTTTGTTTTCTTGTTTTTCTTTTTTTCACTTAACTTTTCCTGTTTCTATATAAGTAAACATAGGTCAGAAGTTAGTGTATCAGATAATTGTTCATGAAGTTTTTGATTTGAATTTGTTTATTTATTTGATTCTTATGAATATACAAGGCCTTCAGGACTGGGGCCAAAAAACATGATTATAGTTAGATTATAGATATGTTGTTTAGAATCATATATATATATATATATATATATATATATATATATATAATATGTACATAAGTATATTTTGGCAGCCTTTTTTCCTTTATACAGGTTTTGTTGAACACGACAGACATTTCATGCCTGACAAGTTTCTTTCCAATCTTTTCAAGTTGTCTGGTCATGTTTTTAATGTCTGGGTGAAGTTGGTTAATAAGTCCACTGAAGGTTTTATCCCAAGTACTTTTGGCAGTCTGTAGTGCCATCTTCAGGTGTAGAGAAGTCGAGTTGTTTCCTGGTTCTTTTTAACACAAACTGAGTAGTGGTTGGAGTAAGTAGGAGGAGAAACTAACGGAATTATATGAAATGTTGTGGAGAATGAAGGGGTGAGGAGGAGAATGTTTTATAAAAAGTTGTCTTTGAAATCAATGATAACAGGACTTTGATATTTCTGGTGAAATCAAAATTGACATTATTAGATATTTATTACTAAACTCTACAGCATTCCACTCTGACAGTATGCAGTGTTTCCATTCCATTTTATAGTATATATATATATATGTGTGTGTGTGTGTGTGTGTGTGTGTGTGAGAGAGAGAGACTCTACCACTGATCTTGATGTATGAGGGCCAAACAGTTCAGGTAAAGATATGAACTCTAAGACAACCTATACAGATGATTTGTTTATATGTAGTATTGGCCATAAATACATACACTCCTACCAATCTTTTAAAAAAATTTTTAATAAAAAGTCAATTTTCTTCTAAATCAAAGATACAAGGATTTTGATATTTTTTTGTGTAACATTATACAATGAAAACGGATATTATTAGTCATGATTTATTACCAAATTCTACAGCATTGAAACTCTGACAATATTCAGCCTTTCAATTCTGTTTTTTTTAGAGGGTCGCTGTTTTTTTAACTTTCCATTTGAGTACATTTTGCAAGTGCTTCGACTGCTACATATTCATATCTTTGCTTAGAATGTTTCAGTGGTGTAGATATGACAGTACTTATAATGGGGGTCATATTATAGCAATGGGTCAAGTAGAAGACAGGTTCAATTGATGTACAGATAAATAATAATGCCACTTTATCATAAAGAAATTTCCTTGCTGTCATAAAAATGATGTTTTCATTTTTTAATTCTTTTTTTTTTTTATTTTAGGGAGATGCAGCAGCTGTTATGGTTCGGATTCCTGCTTCTAAGAATGTGTGCCATTAATAAATGGTGATAATTACAATCAAGATGAATTAGCTAATTTTGATCTGTACGCATTTCCAAGACCAAGAACTATAATAGAAATAATAAATTTCAGCAGAGCTACACATTTGTACACACACACACACACACACATATATATAAGTAAAGAAATAACAAAAGACTTAGAGATTTAGCGTTATAGTCTATTTCAGGGAGCTGAGACAAAGTGTCTAACTCTCCCAACTCATCAGATGCAAATAATGAATTCTTTTTTACTTTAAAGGCATTTGAAAACAGATTTTTATTTTTTTTATTTTTTAAAATTTTATAGTCCTGTGATATGAATTCCAAAGGAAATCCTTGATGTTGCAACACACACACACACACACATATATATATATATATATATATATATATATATATACTATAAAATGGAAACACTGCATACTGTCAGAGTGGAACGCTGAAGAGTTTAGTGATAAATATCTAATAATGTCAATTTTGATTGTATAATGTTTCACTAGAAATATCAAAGTCCTGTTTCAAATGCCTTTAAAGTAATAAAGAATTCATTATTCGCATCTGATGAGTTGGGAGAGTTAGACACTTTGTCTAAGCTCCCTGAAATAGACTATAATGCTAAATCTCTAAGACTTTTGTTATTTCTTTACTTATATATTGGCTCTGTTACTCTAATATTAAGAGCACACATTGAGCTTTCAAACTGCGACAGGTTTTTTAAGTAAAACTCTTGTGTTGTAAGGAAGATTTCTTCTCTGGACTTTTGGTAGGCAGCTGCTAAAAATCATATAACTATACTGATGAGAGGTGATACCTTGAAACACGTGTCTATAGTTTACCCTATTATACGCTCCCAATTTCGGTAGAGCACTCTATTTAGGAGGTATATAATTGCAGATTCACCGTATTCGGCTCAGCCAAATCTCACTTTGTTTACAAAGTTTGAGAACTCTAGGTGAAGGTCATTTCCGCTTAGAAATATAGCGATTAAATAGCCTGCTATACTTGGCGACTGACTGTGGATGTGTGGGCAAGAGGCTTGGCGAGCGTAAGTTTGTTCGGGTCTTGAACCCAGCCAGAGGCAGCTGCTAAAAATTGTATAACTATACTGATGAGAGGTGATACCTCGAAACACGTGTCTATAGTTTACCCTATATATATATATATATATATATATATATATATGGTTGGGTGGGTGGTTTTGAAGGCTATCACAATGCAAGTGTAAAGAAAAATAAGGTAACTATGGTGTTGTTTGTTAACCTTTGGTTTATTCTTAATATTTCAAGATAAAAAGACACCCACACATATATATATTTGAGATTATTTTGGTATATGTCTCCGTTTGTGGGAGGTACATATATCTGGTTTGGGCATTTGTATGAAGCATTAAAGAAATAGCATCAGCGCCATGGACACCCACAGACAAACATTACAACTTCGCTACCATAAGCATCAGCTACCCTCACTAGAAAAAAAACCCAGAAGCCAGCAACACCATTACTGTCTTGACACAGTCTGAAGAAGGGAGCTATAAAAATCCTGAAAATTTACTAAATAAACAAATCTCTACTCAAAAACAAAAGACTTTTATTTCTTTAATGCTTCATACAAATGCCCAAACCTGATATTATGTACCTCCCAAAAACAAAGACATATACCAAAATAATCACAAATATATATACTTACTAGAAGCATACGGAGACTCTAAGACATCACCATATATATATATATATATATATATATATATGGGAGGCGTTTGGGCTACTGGTTAGAGTCTTGGAAAATGGGCTCGTCGATTAGAGTTCAATTCCTAGACGAAGCTGTTGGCATTTAACATAGCGCTAATACTCTTGGGAAAGGTATGAATCCATATATTCTCCCTCCAGCTATGGGTTAAATAGTAGGGCAGACTGGGCCCTTCAGCCTTGGGTAGGTTACCAGTCTAGGTGAGGGATAACTCTAAATTCAAAATTCCTGAGGTCGGTCGTTGATTGGGTTTGTGGCAACCCTTGATGCACCAATTCTTTCCTATCGACCGTGCCAAAAAGTGTGGATGGTCCAACACAAGCCTTCACCACTATAAACAAATCACTGTGTGGATGTTCATTGTATGAACATTCATACGTCGATCGATGGAGAGTCCATCATATACATATTGTTTGGTGGTTGGTTTTGAAGGCTATCATAATGCAAGTGTAAAGAAAAATAAGGTAACTATGGTTTTGTTTGTTAACCTTTGGTTTATTCTTAATATTTCGAGATAGAAACAGAAGATTTCTGAAACTGAAGCTGTTGTGAGTAATCATTCTCGAAATATTAAGAATAAACCAAATGTTAACAAACACCACCGTAGTTACCTTATTTTTCTTTACACTTGGATTGTGATAGCCTTTGAAACCAACTGCCAAACCAATATAAGCACAATATTTCAAGCAAATTATAAAAATCTGTTTACAGATTTGATCTCTCTGGTGATCGTAAAGTATATACACAAATATATGTATTTAAAACAGTTAAAACACCGTCCTTAAACGGCAGATGGCAATGGCCCAGAGGTTAACGGATCGGACAGGTGTAAAGTCAGTCGGGATTCGCTTCTGGTCAGAGTTAGTTGTTGTGTCTATCCACACTGATGAGCCGTGAAACGTTGAAATACGGTGTCTGTGTTATAACTTATATATATATATATTATATATATATATGTATATGGGAGTGAAATAAGTAATCCAACAGTATGTGGAGAAAATATAGAACAAACACGCGATGTTACAATGGATGCAGATGGTTTCTTTATAATCTGAAATGTTTCAACATCGACACTACAACTAATAAATCTCTATCCATTGTAACATCACGTTTGTTCTACATTTTCTCCATACACACACACACATATATATTATATATATATATATATATATATATATATATATATTACAACTATGTGATCAACATTCCTCATCCAATCAATAATTTTCTAAGATTCATTTTTCTTGAGTACATGTCCTTTTTAAATCCAAGTGGATTTTTAAATTATGTTTACACAATGTTCAAGAGGACAGAAAACCTAAAGTTGTTAATTTGATTTAGCCCCGCCACCTCCCACCTTGCTTCGTACATATTATTTTTCTGTGTATTTTTTTTTTTTAAAGAATTTTGGAAATGGTATTTAATGAAAGCTTTTAATGCAAGATTTTAAGCTATGACCTTGTATCTAATTTGCAATCAATCAAGAGTGTTACATTCTCAGTATGTTTTTTAATTATTATTATGTATCATATAGAATGTAATGTTGTAATTATGTATTTCATTTTCTCTTTAACATAATCAAAAATAATGATCATCAGTAGTATCATCCTTCTCATTAGATTTATAATCAGGAATTACTAACATATTACCCATTAAAAATGATGAGATTATGAGGTGTGTATTATTTAGATTTTTTGGACTGTTGTCCTCATCTTTACTGTTATATACACAATGTTTTAGGTGATGTTTTCTGGTTTTTGGACCATATGACCTTTAGGCACCCCTTTTTGATCTCAATTAAGATAGGACACGTTTTTCATTTGCACTGTCAATATCCAGTTGTTTTAACAGACGATTTTTGGATTAAAAAAAAAATGATAAAACTAACCCCTAACCCTAACACCAACCCCCTAACAAACTACCGGATATTGACGGTGTAAATGAAAAACATGTCCTTTCTTAATCAAGATCAAAAAGGGGTGCTTAAAGGTCATATGGTTCTGGTTTTCTTCACGTGATTTTGAACCTTCATGGAACTTTGAACAGAACCATTTATTTAATCAATTGGGGTAGATAGTTCTTATTCCATTAACCCTGACAGGGTACACGTGTTAAGCTATGTTAAGTATTCTTCCAACATAAATTTTGACTATTAGTTTTCAGAGTCTGACAAGAAACACCTGAGAAGACAAGAAAACACCTGAAGAAGCCAAGAAGCAAGAAGCCAAGAAGCACCTGAAGAATACAAGAAATACCCAAAAAAAGAAATACCCAAAGAAACAAGAAAACCCAAGAAATACCCAAAGAAGCCAAGATACACCTGAAGAAGCCAAGATACACCCGAAGAAGCCAAGAAGCACCCGAAGAAGCCAAGAAGCACCCGAAGAAGACAAGAAAAACCAGTCTAAGAAAAGGAAAACTCTGCATTCAAACCTGTTAAACTTGGCTTAAGAAATTGACCTACTGTGTAGGGGTTGAGAAATATGTATGTATATCATTTATAACTAGCTTGTTCATGAATGATAAAATTATGTACTAATAACTTTGAAATTGACCGTGTGTCACATCCTGCTCATGGAAGAGGTTGGTAATTTCATGTGTATTAATACTTTAAAAAATTTAGATATAAATATAGGTTATTTTTTCAAAAATTCAATCTTTTTGGGCTAGTTGCCAGTTTGTAACCAAAATTCAATCTTTTTCAAATTCCAAAACTGAAATTCTTTAGATTGGTAAAAATTTTAAATTCTCTCTCTATATATACAAGAAATGACTGTTTTCTAGAACACTCACAATTACTGTTTGCACCATTCTCTATGTATATACAGGAAAACTAAATTCAATCCAGTTAAACTGCTTAAGAAATTGACCATGTGTCCATCCTGCTCATGCAAGAGGTTGGTAAATATATACAGTCTAGTAATAATGTTCTCCCAACTATGCTGCACTCTGCTCACCAACAATCAAAATCTATCTCGAAATGCCTCGTCCACCTGTCGCAAGAGCCAAAATGCTACTGCCAGCTTTTTTCGTAGTCGTTGAACATAATCGTTTGACACTCCCTCTAGCCGTCGCCGTATGCTTATATGCATGCCCAATTCTCAAGCGAATCCCATTCTCGCTGGCTCGAGATTGCCCGTAGTTAAATATAGTGCTTACAGCAGCCATATTTCTTTCCTGCAATGACCCTGCAAGCCAGACTCGTCTGTGCATGCTTTGAGTTTCGAGGTATGTTATTTTCATTACATCCACATACAGTAACTTTGAAAATTTCTTTAAATGGTGTAAAGCTGTACTAAACTATTCCTTTAATGCTTTAAACTTTTATTATACAGTTTAGGAAGCAAGAAACAATCTTGTAAATATAAATGATGCTGCATTTTGGCACAATCCTGTGTTTCTTCAAAAACCTTTTATTTAAAAGGTTTTGAGACAAGTTGATCTGTATCATTTCCAATATCCTCAATACTATTGCATATAATAGCATATAGCTACCTCTATTTACATTGAAAATTAAGGTTTTATAAAATTGGGCCAGATTGAAGTGCTGATAGTCTACTATGTCTGGGTAAACTTACCAGATATCTCACGTTAGCATAGCTTATTTTTGAGATATTTTTTAAAACCCTTTTTTGAGAAAAAATAAATGATGGGTCTTATCTACCATCAGATGTGTTACAATCTAAGTCAGATCTTTTCATGATTCATAAACTCTTCATCACAGTCAAAATATAGAACAGCTTGTAGGCAATTCAGTTGGTTGGTTGAATGGCATATCAACACTTATGGGTTATTTAGTGCCAAATCTTTTTTTTTTTAGAAACATGATTTGTTTAAAAACTAACTTTTATTAAATTTATGTATATTAATAAATTGGTATAAATGATCTTCATTAGCATTATGTGAGTTTATATATAGGTAGTAGTAATTTTCCTTAAGTTCATATGTATTAATACATTAGAAAAAATAATTTTCATAAATTTGATGACAATTCAGCTTTATAAATATATTTTATTTTCCCCTGAATTTTTCGGCTAGTTGCCAATTTTTAACCAATATTCAATCTCTTTCCAAATTCCAAAATTCAAATTCTTTAAATTGGTACAAATTAAAAATTCTTTTTTTTTTTTTGGTTTGTTTTGTTTTACAGCATATCAACCCCAGTGAGTCATTTAATGCCGATAAATTTTTGAAATAAAGTCATTCTTAATAGATGCTCAATTTTTTTTTATAAATACATTTTTTTATCTAACCCATAGATGGGACCCTAACAGGTACTACCACTCCGCATCAGAGTGTACCAGGGAGCAATGGTGATGAAGGGGTGCTCCACAGTTCCCAAACATCCAGAACAAGAACCTCACCATCAGATAGAGTTTAACATCATTCCCAGGACATGTAGACCCTCAGCCACTGCCTTCTAGTACCCATATGATAAAAGGGTTGAGGGGTTGCCATAAGGGCAATAGGGTTGAGACAATCATATAGCTGCTAGGGCTTGACATGACCAGCCAATTGATCAGAGGGGCCTCTCTGACTGCCCATCTAGCCCAAGAAAGGGCCAAAGTGGAGTATTGCAAGTTATGTATTCATGATGTCAATGTGGGTATGTAATAGTACCACAGATGATAGACTAGTATGTAGTAGTTGAAGTATTGTTTTAAGGGGATGGTGAGATTTTTGACTGGCTGGTTAGTTTTGATTGGACAAGGAATGATACATGGTGAAGGGGAGAAAGAAAGAATGAGAGGTGAGAGTTTTGAGATTCAGCCTGGCTGTCGAAGAGTTGAGACGTGCTGAGGCTGTTCTCCTCACGTGGTGATATGGGCATAAAGATAAAATAAAAACTTGATAAAATAACAAAAAAATGTCTTGTAGTTAATTTAATTAAACACAAGCAAAGCCCAACAGAAGCCCTTAGAGGAAGTCAAGAAGAGCAGCTAGAAGAAAACTAGACAGGAACATGGCAACTGGAAGAGTAAATGTGTCCAAGTAAATCTCTAATGTCACTCTCTCTCTCTCTCTCGAATATCTCTCTCTATCACTGAAAAACTCTTATCTAAGAAGTCTCACTCTCACTAATTGTATGCCCGATGTCAATGTGGGTATGTAATAGTACCACAACTGACCTTGATATTTTTTATTTCTCTGAATGTTTGAGAGGAGGCTTGATGATTAGTATTATCTGCATTATTTGGACTATTGTTATCTGTACAACGTTTCAGCCAATGTGCCCTCCAGCCTTCTTCAGTATTTCTTTTCAAACTCGGGAACCTTCTTGTCATAGTCAGGAGCCATCATGGAACTTTGAACCTAACCATTTATTCAGTCCATGGGGGGATCCTGTTCTCATTCCACTAACCATAGCTGGGGTAGAGGCATTAATCTGTGTTAATTATTATTCTATGTTACTGATGCCTTGACCAGGATTGAATTTGTAATCTAGAGATAACTGTCACTTAGAACTGTCTTAACCTAACTACCTTATCCACTAGTCCATGTGTCCAATTGGACACATTGCGACAAGAAGGTTCCCGAGTTTAAAAATAAGGTTCCCGAGTTTAAAAATAAGGTTCCCGAGTTTAAAAATAAGGTTCCCGAGTTTAAAAATAAGGTTCTCGAGTCTGAAGAGAAGGTTCTCGAGTCTGAAGAGAAGGTTCTCGAGTCTGAAGAGAAGGTTCTCGAGTCTGAAGAGAAGGTTCTCGAGTTCGACAAGAAATATCTGAAGAAGGCCGGAGGGCACATTGAGATTTTTTGTTCAGAATTTGGCCTATGGTTTGTACCTACTGTATAAATTAACTCCACGATCACCAAAACCAAAATAGTGGGCAAGGAATTATATCAAACAATCTATCAATTACTTATTGTGCATCATTCACTTTTCTGCAGTTTGGTAAATTTATTTAACACACTGTTTGTAATAAAATGGTGAAAATTCCAATTAGATAAAGACGGCACCCTTTTTCTCATCAGATACACAGTTCTTATGAAGAACACTAACATATTACCTGTAAACACCACCAAGGCAATACACATATGCTCAATAAAAGCCAGAAATAACCTATGCAGTTCATCATCATAATGTGATAGCATCAGCTTATGATGGTTATTGTCACAGGGTGTGCTACCATCACTAGTATAAAGGGTGTATGGTGATTGTTATAGGGTGTAATATCATATTGCGTCTACTAATTTGACATAAATATTATTCATATTCTATGTGGACTTGTCTTTATAGAAAAGTAAATATCTTTATCACCAAAACAATACTTTATAGAGATCTCAAATTAAATGTAAGTAAAGTCATTGGGGTGGCCTAAAGTCAGTATCAGCCAAACAGCAAGGGAGTCTATCCCCTTTTCACAAGCGCTAGACTAAGGAGATTGTTTTTGCATCTGAGGTGGAGCACCACACCAACCATCAGCTCCTCACTTTACCGCATACTATGCTACTCATACGCTGAGTTGGCGTGGGTCTGTATCAAACCAAGAACACTGTGGTCCCTAGTCGGATGTTCTACTGACTGAGCTGGCCCTGACATAAATATTACCCAAACATTTCTCTGGGTACTTATCTTTATAGAAAAGTAAATATTTTTTATCACCAACACGATATTTTATAGAGATCTCATAAAATGAAATAAAGTGGGAGTTGATTCCAAATTTTTCATTAATCATCACCCTGCCAACAAGATGAATCTCTATGACTCTTCCTATCAACCATCATTCCTGGAAGGAGCTCTGCACAGATACTAGATGCTGTGTAGAAAATCTGAAGGAACCATATGACCAATGAAGAACAATTAGGAACTTATGCTACCCCAAAGTATCAGCAATAATAAGAAAAAGATGTATAGATTGTTGATTGATTAATTTTAATAACAGGTTGACCTGTCTTGGGCTATTTTCTGTGTAGAGGTTAGGGAATTGCATTCATTATCTATTCATATTTACATTTTTTGTGTAGTTGTTGAGAAACTTCTTTTTTGCACATGGTCCTATCTAATACAAATAATTATTAAACACATCTATTTAATATTTCTCTGAAGGTTTGAGATGAGGCTTGATGATTAGTATTATCTGTGTTATTCGGACTACTGTCCTCATCTTCATTGTTATCTGTACAACATTTCAGCTGATATGCCCTCCGGCCTTCCTCAGGTATTTCTTGTCAGACTTGGGAACCTTCTTTTTGAACTGAGGAACCTTACGACATGAAGGTTCCCGAGTATGAAAAGAGGGTTCCCAAGTCTGAAAAGAAATACCTGAGGAAGGTTGGAGGGCACATTGGCCAAATCCTTGTACAGAAACAATGAAGATGAGCACAATAGTTTGAATAATGCAGATATTACTACATCTATTTAACATAGAAGGGATCTTAATAGGTACTACCAATCTGGGTCAGAGTTGACCTAGGAGTAATGACAAAGGTGTACCCTACACTCCCCAGAACTGGAGCCTTATTATCAGATGCAGTTTGGTGTTATAACTAGGATACCCATTTTTTTGGGGGGGACTTACCCCACTGCAGTGGATTCAGTCAGCATATTCTAACCTCTATTGTGGCTTCAGATATGAACAGTCTATAGTAGACTGTTCATGTCTGAAGCCACCCTGCCGCAACATCATGAAGCCAAGAGGTCCAGAAGATAGCGGCGGCAATAAAGTACTGGCACATCAACATCTTCAGGGACAGCCTTCATATTCAACATCTGTGGTCGTGAATGTTTTACAAACATGGGATTTCACAGTCACAGGAGGCGCTGTAACTTCAGGGGCACAAAAATTATATTATAGTTTTCCGTCACGGAAATGCCAATGAAATAGAAATGTCAGGATGAAAAGATGCATGAAACTACCTGGGCACAGCAGATGCTCCCAGGAGGAAGACAATTCCATATTAGTGTTGTTTGTTTGTTTGTTTTGTTTTATGGCATATCAACCTCAGTGGGTCATTTAATGCCGACAAAGCTTTGAAATAAATCAATTCTTAATGGATAATACAATTTTTTTATAAATACATTTGTCCTATTTAACCCATAGATGGGACCCTAACATGTACTACCACTTCAGGTCAGAGTGGACCAGGGAGCAATGGTGATGAAGGGGTGCTCCACATTCCCCAAACCTCCAAAAACGGAACCTCACCATCAGATAGAGTTTAACGTCATTATCAGGACATGTAGACCCTCAGCCACCACCTTCTAGCACCCATATGATAAAAATGGTTGGGCTTGCCATAAGGGCAATTGGGTTGGGGCAATCATATAGGTGCTAGGGCTTGATGTGATCAGTTGATTGATCCGAGGGGACCTCTCTGACCACCCGTCTAGCATAAGTAAGGGTCTAAGTGGAGTGTTGCAGGTCATGGACTGCTCATCCACCATGACTCTGTCCTTAAGCATCACGGGTTGCCACCCACGGTCAAAAGGTGGCCCCATTTGGGGGAGTCTTACCCCTCTGCAGAGGTGCAGTTGGTGCATTCTAATGCCCCAACCGACAGAGTGGTGTTTGCTTAGGCTGGCACACATGCCTCAGGCTGCTTACCATACTTGCTCTTACTAAATTATCACTTAAGTATTGAGCAGGCTTGTTGCTACTTAACTTCAGTGATCAATAAGGAACCAATCTTTTCAATGTGGTTTGACCATAAGTAAACCATTGATAAAGCCAGCTTAGCTCAGTTGGTAGAGCGTCTGACTAGGAATCACAAGGTTCCTGGTTCGATACCGGACCTCGACAACTCAGCATATGAGTAGCACAGGGATCTGTGCGGTAAAGTAAGCAGCTGATGGTAGGTGTGGTGCTCCACCTCAGACGCTAAAACAATCTACTTGGTCTAGTGCGAGTGAAAAGGGGATAGAATCCCTCACTGTCAGGCTGATACTGACTTTAGGCCACCCTGTTGATTTTATAGAGCCAGCTTAGCTCGGTAGAGCATCTGACTAGGAACCACAAGGTTCCTGGTTTGATACCAGACCTCGCCAACTCAGTGTATAAGTAGCACAGGGATCTGTGCAGTAAAGTGAGGAGCTGATGGTAGGTGTGGCACTCCACCTGCAATGCCGAACACAATGTCCTTGGTCTAGTGCTAGTGAAAAGGGGATAGACTCATTTGCTGATAGGGGATAGACTCATTTAGGCCATCCCGACTTTTTACTTTAAACCATTGATAGTGAACTTGCCTTGTCATGGATGTCTCCAGAGCCAGTGCAAGAGAATTTGGTGTAATGAGTAGTACAGAGATCTGTGCAGTAAAGTGAGGAGCTGATGGTTGGTGTAGCACTCCACCTCATTTAGTCATGGATGTCTCCAAGGCCAGTGCAAGAGAATTTGGTGCTTTGGCAAACCTTTAGTAATAGAAGTACACTAACCCATTACTACACTGTTTCTAACTCTTGAAACACCATTGATTACATAATTTTCATCTTGTGGCTTTATTACTTCATCCATGCAAATAACCAATTATTATTATTACATTAAGTTAATAAATCCTTGCCATAAATGTCAATGCAAAAGTGTCCACGGCAGTTTTCCTTTAATTATTATATTTAACCAAATTTGTCTTGAATTTGTAGCGCCTCCAGATATTGGCACCCTAGATGATCACCTAGTTTGCCTAAAGGGTGACACTGGTCCTGGGTGCCCTACACTTTTGTCTTTTTGCCAAACTCAGCTAAGCTTAGAAAATGGTTATGTTGGGTCAGTAAAATGGTAATTCTGGTTGGACATAAGTCCAAATAGGGTTATCTTCCTTTGGTGTCATTAGTATTTGGCCAGAAGCCGGGAAATTCTGAATTCCTGTCTCTTTCCTCTCAGGCCAGCAACGAGTAATCTTAGGTTGGGGGCTTTGCTCCCCAACCAGCTACTAGTAAGTGACATTCCTTATGATGCCAGTCCTACACCTATTTTCCTTTGTAATACATTTATGTATCTGCATGTTTGTATATTTGTCCTAAATGTATCTCCATCGCTCACGGAATAAAAAGTCTGTTATCATTCTACAACTTTGTTGGAATATATTATGTACACACTTGTACCCACGTTGGGAGGTTACTTTAAGCCTTCCAACTTTAATATAAGAACATTATATCTTATAGTTATATCTACTTTCTCTGAGAGGCCCTTTGGATGCATCTTGTTGGTGAAATATGAACAGCAATTCTAGATAATGAAATCTGGATAAATCTATTTATTCAACCACTCTGTCATGAGCTGAGTGTGAGATGAGATAAATTCTTAGCCACTTTGGATTCAGAGTTTTCCTTCTCCAAGACCAGATACTAGACATATCTGTCAACTCAGGCTGGTGGCCAGCTAAGATAAAAAAAGAGATTATTGTATGACCCTAGAAACATTTACCATCAGCTGGAACAGTTCCTGGAAGCAGCACCACACCAAAAAGTAGCTGTATGGCCACTTACCTCCAATCTCACAAGCCATCTAATTAAGACAAAGTAGACACACTTAAGCAAGGATGAACTCATAAGTGACATTCTTCATGGACAACTACACATAGACACACCAGTGTTGGCCAACCAGCTAATTTATATATTGATCAATTCTGTGCAGGTACTGGATGCCGTGCGGAGAATTTTGCAGTAGCAATGGCTGACAAGGATGTGTGGTGGCACAGAGTCATGGGAATCCATGCTATCAGCACAACTTGATGATATAGAGAACTCTCGTTTAGTGGAAACTAAATTTGGTGCTTTCTTTACAGTTGTTAACTAAAACTGGACCAAGTCACGTTTAAGCACCCCAGGGGCAACCTGAATTAAGAAGGACATATTTTTCATTTACACCGTCAAAATCCGTTTTTTTTTTTTTTTTTTACCAGACAATTTTTAGACGCATTTTTTGTTTATTTCAATAGTATTTTTTTTTTTAATAAAAATAGTTTTTTTATTTACAAAAACTTTAAACAAAAAAGTTTACACGGGAATAGTTAACAGTTTTATAGGATAATCCTAAATCATGCTCAATCGCCACTCTGGCACCAGAGCATTACTTTTAATAAATCAAAAGTTTTGCTTATTAATCAGAAGTTGATGAATATCAGGGGTTAGGGTTAGCAGTTAATTTTATAATTAAAAAAAATGTGTCTAAAAATCGTCTGTTAACAAACAACCGGATAATGACGGTGCAAAGCAAAACATATCCTTCTGAATCCAGGTCGCCCCTTGGGTGCTTGAAGGTGACTTGGTCCCTAAAACTTTATAAAGAAAAATAAATAGATCCCCAGAGCAATAAGATATACTTATACATTAATAACAGGCACGCTGCCAGCTTATTCTACAGCCCCAGGCAACAGGGCAGCTGGAAAGTATTTATTTACTCAACCCCTCTAAACATGAAGTACATTTTTAAGCTTTTTTTAAAAAATTTTACACTCAGTTTGGATTCAGAGTTTTCCTTCTCTTATACTGGATATCAGATACCATCAGTCAACTTGGGCTGATATCTGATAAAGACAGAAAGAGATTACTGTAGGTTTGGTTTGGTTTGTTTTACGGCATATCAACCTCAGTGAGTCATTTAATACCGACAAAGTTTTGAAATAAATTCTCAATACTCAAATTTTGTTTATAAACTCATGTTTTTCTATTTAACCCATAGATGGGACCCTAACAGATACTAACACTCTGGGTCAGAGTGGACCAGTGAGCAATGGTGATGAAGGGGTGCTCTACATTCCCCAAACCTCCAAAACTGGAACCTCACCATCAACGTCAATTCCCAGGACATGTAGACCCTCAGCCACCACCATCTAGCACCCATATGATAAAAAGGGTTGGGGCTTGTCATAAGAGCAATAGGGTTGGGGCAATCATATAGATGCTAGGGCTTGACATGACCAGCCGATTGATCGGAGGGGGCCTCTCCGACTGCTTGTCTAGCCAAAGAAAAAGTATTGCAAGTCATGGACTGCTCAGCCACCTGGGTTCTATCCTAAAGCATCATGGGTCACCACCCATGGCCCACAAGTGGCCCCATTGGGGGGAGACTTATCCCTCTGCAGAGGTGAAGTTGGTGCATTCTAACGATAGGGTCAGATTACTTTAGGATCCTAGAAACATCTACCATCTTGAGTGGAAATTAAATTTTGTACTTTTCTTACAGTTGTTAGCAAAAACTTCATAAAGAACGGATTTCAAATTGGAACAAAAAAATAGATGCCCCCCGAGCAATAAGATATATGTATACATGAATAAAAACTGCACTTTAAATTTGTCGTTGCTATGGGAAGAATTATCTTTTTATGTTATTGATGGTATTGTCTTCATCAGTTTCACTTTTTATAATAAAAAGACTGCATTGAACTAATTGTTTGCTTTACAATTTGTTAAGCCATGTGATTTCTTTTAAAATCCTACTTGTAACTTTGTTCCCAGTTGCCTTTTCTTCTCTACCCCAAAGATAAAACTTTGTTTTCAACAAAAGAGAAACTATTGTGCAGGTTTCTTCTCTTTTTCAGATTCCTTTATCATCTTTTTGGATCAATTTCTTCTCTATAATACTTTTTTTTAAAATATAAATAAATGGAATTCCAACTTTTCTATCAGCCTCATATACTTCAGATGCACAAATATACAGTGATATATGCTTGCAATTTGTGAAAAGACGCCGTTCCATTTATGAAATAAATCTTTAATAATTTGAATATAGAAATATTCATGTCTTTATATGTGCATAGAGAAACTTTTATTACTTCACTCTCTCTCATATATATATATATGTATGTGTGTATGTATGAGAAAGACAGAGAGATTCCCACATGTGTATGTATGCATAATTATAACTCATCGTTAGATAAGATCTAAAACGGTCATAAAACCAGTAAAAGTATATATTAGAATAACCTGGTGACCTGATGGCGTCATGCATTTGAAAATTAGTATATAAATAAAAGAGGGGAAACCATAAGTTAGATTTTTATAGTTATCTCTATTAAGTATTAAGCACAAAAAATAAATATGCAAATACAAATTTTATCAAATAAATTGACTGCCTTAATTGTTACTGACAAAAATAAATATATGAATATACATAACATTCTAGAGAGAGAGAGAGAGAGAGAGAGAGAGAGAGAAAGAGTATATATATATATATATATATATATACAAAAAAAACTTTCTATTTGTCTATACACACACACTATAATATATATATATATATATATATATATATATATATATATATATATACTGTAAAAAGATACCATTTTATTATTCTGTGTGTATATATATATATATATATATATATACATACACACAACATTATATTATGGTGTATATATACATATACATACACGCAACATTTTATTATGCTATATATATACACACACATCAAATTTTATTATATATATATATATATACACATGACATTTTATTAAGGTATATAAAGAGAGAGAATGTATGTATGTATACATATATATATATACAAAAAACCTACACACTTTCTATTTATACGCTCTCAGTACTTATAAAGATATATATATATATATATATATATATATATGTATATACACAGACTTTCTATACATTTATACACACTCTCTCTCTCTATATTATATATATATATGCTACAATAAAATACTATATATATATATATATATATATATATATATATATATACATACACACACACACACACACACACGTGTGTCTGAATACTGATAAAAATTTTAAAATAAATGCGCATAAAAATATGTGTGTGATTCATTCAAAGAACTTTCATCAGATTCTTTTGTAGTTTATAAGTATTAATTCAATTGATTTGAATCATTTAAAATTGTTGCTTTTTATTACAGAGACACAGCCATTTTTTTTTATCAATTCAGTTCAAAGAACGTCTATAAAAGCCACATGTTCTCAATGTTCTCACATCTTCAAATCAACAAGTGACTCCAAGGTAAAAAGCAATTTCTTTTTTTTAATACATTGAATACAATCTTTTTTTTAAAAAAATGTGTGAATGGAGAATAAATGGAAAGTGATAAGAAAAAGAGCACTTAAGACATTTGTGAAAAATGCAACAATAAGTCTATTATAAAAGTTCTACTCACTCATCTTAGATTTAATCAAACTAGGGAACATAACAGAGGAACGGATACTACACTTTAATCCCAGGCAGAACACACAGAAACTAGGGAATATAACAGAAGAACAGATACTACACTTTAATTGTTGTTTATTGATTTTAATAGCATATCAACCCATCTGGGGTTAGTATTACTAGTGTTATTCGGACTATTGTCCCCATCTTCATTGTTATTTGTACAACGTTTCGGCCGATATACCCTCCGGCCTTCTTCAGGTATTTCTTGTCGGACTCGGGAACCTTCTCAGTTCCCTAGTCCGAGAAGGTTCCCGAGTCCGACAAGAAATACCTGAAGAAGGCCGGAGGGTATATCGGCTGAAACGCTGTACAAATAACAATGAAGATGGGGACAATAGTCCGAATAACACTAATAATACTAATCTTCAAGCCTCATCTCAAACATTCAGAGAAACCGTCTGGGGTTATGTCATGCCTAACGGTTAGGAAGTGATACATATGTATTTATATTTATACTTTTTAGTAATTTGTTTTAACAATGTATTAGCATTATTGGTGATTATGTTGTGTGGTATTGATTTGTATCATGTATATATTCTATGGTATAATCTTATTTCCCTAAAAAAAGAGAGAATATCCTCCATGTTGACATTTTCAAATAGATCTTTCATATTGTTTGCTTTAAAATAACGGTTTCTGATGTGAGCAAAACCCTGCATTCCATGATTAAGTGTTTAACTGTCAAGGGTGTTTGACATGTTCCACATTGTGGTTGTTGTTCTTGTTTGAGTATATAGGAGTGCGTTAGTCTTACTATACTTTAATCTCAGGCAGAACACATATGGCAGCATAGATTATTGACAACACTGTGTAGCGGAAATACAAAGTGCCCAAATGGAAAGTTACAGACCGTTTGGGAACTTTGGGTAAAACTTGCAAATCATACTCAAAATCCCATGACCCAGAAAGAACAGAACCCACAAATTTTGTAATAAACTTAATTTTAACTAGGGGCGTTTAGGGTTTAGGGTTAGTTTAATAGGAAAATAGATAAATAATTTGGGTTCCGTTCTTTCTTGGTCACCCTGTATAGAGGGTGACCCAGATAAAACAGAACCCACAAATTTTGTAATAAAACTTAATTTTAACTAGGGGGGGTAGAGTTAGGTTTGGGGCTTAGGGTTAGTTTAATGGGAAAATAAATAAATAATTTGGGTTCTGTTTTTTCTGGGTCATCCTGTAATAACATAGGATTTTGAGTATGATTTGCAAATTTTACCAAACTTTGGCCTCAGATGTGGGAAAACTGCAAATCATGTGAAGTCATGTGAAATCTAGTTAAGTTCTCAATTCCAGGCAGGATGTTGGTAAGAGAGATGTCTCTTGCTTTAGCTGGACTCATCTGCACATGCTGTGTTAATAGTGAGAAGAGTTAGTTAAGTAAATAGAGTTTTTAAAAAGCAACATGGCATTGTTGGTTAATGCATGCATTAGATAGAAGACCGGCCAAGAAGATGAAGAACCAACAAGAAGTAGAAGAAAAACTAGATGCAGACATCACGCCGAAGTCGACTCGGAGAAAGAATAGAAGATGTAGACAATCACAATTGGCCAGAGAAGAATGAAGAAGGAAAGTAAATATCCATGACCTCCGTCTTGTGCTGCTTTCGTAAGCTGCATTGCCTCAAAAATACAGAGAAATAGTACAGATAACAAAGATAAGGACAATTGTCTAAATAGTACAAATTATCAAGCCTCATCTCAAAAATACTGAGAAATAGTGTAGATAACAATAAAAATGATTACAATAGACCGAATAAAATAATACAAATAATACAAATTATCAAGCCTCATCTCAAAAATTACCTAAACAGGGTAGTTATGCCAAAAACTAAAATAACCAAATAAAACAATTTTTCAGAATCAAATTATGAAAAACTGCTGCTGCTGTGTGTGTATGTATGTATGTATATATTATATATATATATATATATATATATATATATATACATACACAAGCTTTATATATGTAGGTGTGTGTAGGATTAATTTACACTTATTGGTTAGGGAATAGAGTTCATTGTACAATAATATTTACACCTTTAGTGTATTTGTTTCTTAAAAGTTTTTTTTTGCCCATGGTCCTATCAAATCTATTACTAATGGAGATTCGCTTCCGGTTTTTGTCTAACAAAAACTGCATCACTGCTTATGTCACATTACCCAACACATAATCCAACGTCATAACATAGAATAAATATACTCAAAATGTGAGCATGCAACGTTAGACAATCCTCATTGTTTCAATAAATAGATGCCCGGCATTATATATTTATATATAGATTGTTTTATTCTAATATCATATTTAAAGTTATCAGAACTGTTTCATTTCAAATTTCTTTCTTTCTTTTTTTTTTTTACTCCTTTAGTAAATTTGACAATTTTACATACTTATGGTACACATTCTATGACATTGAATTTTCAGCTCCCATCAGCTCAGGCAATATCTTTAAAAAATTATTTTTACATCGCCCAGAGTGTGTCTTTTTATTTTGCTAGTATTAATAATTTAGATGAATTTTAGTATCATACCCAGGAAACCCCTTTATTTGGGTGGATATAGCATATTCTAAACACTGCTGATAGGGTTATATATATATATATATATATATATATATCCTAAAAAGCTTTACAAATCTTATGAAAAATCTTTGTTTGTAGATATCCTGGTAATGTCTTTTGACAATGTATTTTCAATAAATTTTTCAGCATTGTTCAAAACACTATATAGGCCTGCAACAGGAAATTAATTTTTCAGAATTTTTCGGATAATAGTTTTGTTGTAGTTCCACAACATTTCTTACATGGGAAATAAATGAAATTTATAACTAATAAATGAAACATTTCTTAATTTTCAAAATTTATTGTCAATCTTTTTTGCCAACGATAACATATTTTATACTGTCTCAGTGTTGCAGTGATTTTCATTTTGCTAAACAATATCTATTTCATGATCTTTGGTGTTGGTTGGTTGGTTGGTTTTATGGCTTGTCAACACTTGTTGGGTTATTTAATGCTAAGGTTAGTCTTAAAAGTTAGTCTTGCAAAAGTGCAAATAGAGAAAAGCGGTTTTAATAAATATTACAACGATTCTTGTAATGACCAAATTTATATTCCAGAAACATGAGGACCAAAAATTATATATATAATTAGAAAAAAAAAATCCTGTGTGGGGGTGAGTTAGAGTATGGAAATTTAAACACCTTTGTCAGAGCGAGTAGAATTGGTTTCTTGATTATTTTTTGAAAAACTTTTTTTTTTTAGAATCTTGGCAGCCTTGTCTTTGGAAATTCTTTTAAACATCAACCTCTGAATCAGTCACATAAACAGAGTTATAATAATAATTATAATAATAAAAATGTATTTTATCATATAAACCAAAAGTAGGTCCTTTGTGAAGAGAAGAAATTATAAGTACCCTGAGTTCTCCCCAGAAAAAAATATTTTGGAATGACTATTCATAATAATAATAATCATGGTCCTAGCATATATTAATTTTTAAACAGATCTATTTTCTAAAAATCTCTTCATCTCAGTCTGCTCATATCTATCTATCCATCTAAGCTTTACTCATATCTATCTATCTCAGCCTGCTCATATCTATCTCAACTGGTTCATATCTATCATTTTTTTTTGTATATTTGTTATTTTCATATTTTTATTATGTATAAAGATCTTGGTAAAATAAGAGCCATGGCTTAATCTTATATTTCTTATTTTCAAATTTAAATTTGACCTATATGTGGGATGCTAACAGGTACTACCACTCTGTTTCAGAGTGGACCTTGGAGTAATGGAAATGAAAGGGTAATCCACACTTACCATATTTACAGAACTGGAGTCTCACTATCATATACAGTTAAGTGTCATACTCTTCAGCAAGGAGATACAGTCAGCATATTCTAAAAGTGAAGAATGAAGCTTAATTAGTAATATTTGATTAGATGTGAGCATTTATCTTAATAAGTTATTTTTCTCTTGAGTTTGAAAATTTAAATTCTTTACAATTAGGTCTTAGCAGCAACATGGCTTCCAACTTATTATTTGTTAGAAATGAGGCTCTTGATTCTCATACTTTTCTTTAAATTCAGGTTAAAATCTTTCCCTTGGTCTAATAAGTATGTACACCAAATTTGATAGCTCTACATGAAACCATTATCTACTATAGAATGGAGGCACGTGGTCTAATGGTTAGAGTCATAGGAAATGGACTCGTCAATCCGAGTTCAATTCCTGGATGAAGCTGTTTGCATTTCACATGGCACTAATACCCTTAGGAAAAATATGAATCCAATTCTCCCTCCAGCTATGGGTAAATAGCAGGGCAGACTGGGCTCTTTAACCATGGCTAGGTAACCAGTCTAGGAGAAGGAAAACTTTGAATTCAAATCTGTTAAACTCCGCTTAAAGAACTGACCTTGTGTTGCATCCTGCTCGTGCAGAGGGGTTAGTAAATATATACATCTACTATAAAAGACAAACCTTTGCAGAGGGGTAAGACCCCCCCCCCGAATGGGGCCACCTGTTGGCCATGGGTGGCGACTCATGATGCTTAAGCATGGAATCCTGGTGACTGACCAGTCCATGATTTGCCACAGGTTAATGGATTAATATAATATATTAACAAAATTGATATAATCAAGATTTAGCAAATTAATTAAAGAAAATAATAAAGAAAATATACATTATAAGATACAAAATTAAAAAGGGCGTTACTTATGCCGCACCCTGTATATATAAGTATATTACTTAATATCCTATGTAATAAAATTAAAATAATTAGTTTGCTTGCTTACTAGAATTTCAACCAAACAAACCAAATGGGTTATAATTTGATTCAAAGTATTTATTTTAAAGGTTCAGTTAATGAATACTGCACCTAAATTTGACGACCTGTTTAATATTGTGGTCTTAATTTATGACTCAGTCTTTTGATATTGTCCTTTGAAACATAAAAGTTTATTCATTTTTGCTTTAATGCATTTTACATTACTTATGGAATGCATTTGATGACTTTATAATTTCAGCATCTAATTACAAGGATTTACTAAATGAGTCAATCTTTAGATATGGAGGAGGAAAAATAAGCCAGAAGCTAAATGGTTAGGCATTTCTATTTCTATCACTGATAACAAGCAAGTCTTCATTTATAGTGTATTTTTCCTGGTATATAACAGACACATATTGGTAATTGTATTACTTAAATGAAAGATGCAACTAACCTCATAAATGCCTGTGTATCTGTACTCATAGCTAACCTGCTTTGGTGAGGTTGCCTATAGATCTATCCCTCATGGAACCTCATCATCTGACTGGTTTATTCTAATAGCAAGTCAACCCATCTAGGGTTATTTTATGCCTTGAGGTTAGAAAATTACATCATTCATATTTATATATTTTGTATAATTTCTTAAGAGATTTTATTTGAACATTCCCTATCGAATATGAATAATTTTTAAACAGATCTATTTGACAAATAGTTAGGGTAATAACAGTTTGATTGAGAGTGGACCTGGAAGTAATGGCAATAAAGAGGTAAAAAATTAAAGAATGTCTGACTGTCAACAAACTGTAATAATATCATTTTCACTTTTGGACCATATGAACTTTAGGCACCCCTTTTGCCTTGCTGATTCATAAGTACATTTTTTCATTTACACCGTAATGATTTTTAGAGTTTTTTTAAAATCATAAAACTAACCCCTAACAAACAACCGGATGTTGACGGTGTAAATGAAAAAAAAAATGTACTTATGAATCAGCAAAGCAAAAGGGGTGCCTAAAGGTCATATGGTCCTCACTTTTATGTTCCATAACCAAGGACATTCAGTTTGTAGCAAGCCTTTTCTTTACATTAGATATTGAAAGTTCTCTATATTTAAAATTTTCCACTAATGGTTGAAAAGTTACAGTGCTCCTATCCTGAACAGCAGCAATAAGTGAATCATAGGGCAAGGTTAGCACAGTCAGTAGAGCGTTCAGCTAGAAAGCACAAGGTTCCTAGTTCAATACTGGCCCTAGCCAACTCAGTGAATGAGTAGCACAGGGATCTGTGCGGTAAAGCGAGGAGCTGATGGTAGGTGTGGCGCTCCACCTCAGATGCTAAAATAATCTCCTTGGTCTCGCGCTATTGAAAAGGGGATAGACTCCCTCACTGTCTGGCTGATACTGACATTAGGCCGCCCCAACAACTTTACTTTTTTTTTTTTTTACACCATAATACTGGTAGCAATTTTATATTACACCCACACTGAAGCACCAGTTTACTGGTATGGGGATCTCACTCAAACAGCTGAGGGTAGATTTCAGATCAGGAACTCAAGGCTTAATAATACTGAAATGCTATTATAGATTTTGTATAGATTTTTGGTTTTCATATTCAGCAGAGGATTCATCTATACATATATCTTTTTTTCTTATTTTAACTTAATTTTATGTTGATTTAACCTTTTGTAATCATATACATTTCATTTCATTATATATATATATATATATATATATATATATATATATATATATATATACATACATCCTCATCATCATCATCATCATCATGTCATGCAAGCAGCACGGATATCCATGACAATCTCTTGCCAACCTTCCCTATCATTCATCGCCCCTGGGAGTTCTTCCGCACAGCAACCAGCATCCTCATATAGTTGGTCGTAGGTCCTTGCTGGGCGACCCACATTAGCATGCCCATATGTTGGCTTCCACAGGAAAATGTCGCTTATGAGCTCGTCCTTGCTTCTCCAGCAGTGTCCTGCATGCCTAGTCCGTCTTACTTGGATGGTTTGTGAGATGGGTTGGCAGGTGGCCATACAGCTGTTTCCTTGTGGTGTGCTGTTTCTACGACTTTGTTCTTGTAAACGTTTTTTTTTCTTTTGGATATCATGAAGCATGTGAATAAACAAGTGAACAAGAACAAAAAACAGTTTCAATTTCCAGCCGTTGTTCTGTCCCTGGTTCGATTTATTTATTCCAATATTTCGGGTGACCTTCACCCTTTATCAAGGTACTGTGACTGTGTAAAAAAGTGAAATGAAACAAATGCGAGAAAAAAAAATGATGTGAAAGGATTTGGCGTTGTTTAGCCATTCACATATATATATATATATATATATATATATATATATATATATATATATCTTTTTATATCTGTGTTATGTACTATTTGGACATTGCAGCATCACACAGACACAAAATGGCTGCTGATACAAGTACAGGTACATGAATAGTGTTTAAAAGGATAAGATAAATCTGAAAAATGTGTCACACCTTCACAATATTGGTAAACAATTATCAAACTTATAATATTTAGGATATAAAAAAAACAATTTCTGTTTTCCTTTGCGAAAAACAATTTGTGCATCTAATATAATAAAGTTTTTAAAAAAGTTAAACAATTTTGCAGGCATTAACATTTTTTATTATATATATATATATATATATATATATATATATTATTATTATTAAGGCTGTCAACTCGTGTTTCGAGTAAGACCATTTCCTGTTTTTTTATCATCATACTTAGATGCCAGTAGCATTTGACACTCTATATTTGTGTTTTCTCAGATGACTCACCAGGCGAGCCCAGCCCTGGAGAGACATCCTCTTCCACATAAACTACATGTTGGAACTTCTCCACTTTGCATGTTGCTGGGCTGAAAATTACTCTTTCTAATAGCCCGCTTCAATTTTTGGTGTTTAATTCGGTTGGACTCAAATTCTTTCACAGGCAAGTAGACGGTGGCTCTCCAGCCAGGTCTGTTACAAACTAGCTTCTCACAGTCCTCCACAGCAATAGCAGTGTTCTTCAGAGTCTCCTTATATATATTATATATATATATATATATATATATATATATATATATTAGTCTTTCTTTCTCATTCAATTCTTTTTATCTTCTCTCACTAAGACCTTTCTTACTTCATTCTCTTCTCTCTTCTGCAGCATTTTATATTCTTTTATACTATTATTTTTTATCGTTTTTTAAATGATTTTCCCCCTAATTTCATCTCTCAACATTTTCTTCTTTCCTTGTCGACTAGCAAAATCAAAAATCCATATGTAAATAATCCATCACAATGGATGGGAACTATGTGGATAAAGAAAAAAACAACCACAACACAAAATTTTCACCCAAAAGATTGCGGTAAATAGTTATTTTCACATAACCCACTTATATAAAACAATGTGTGTGTGCATGCACATGTATTTGTGGATATATATATATATATATATATATATACACACGTTTGTGTGTGTGTTTTAAACCATATAACTATGGTAGTAATACATACACGTGTGTATATATATATATATATATATATATATATATATATATATATATGAGGTTAAGTAAACAAACAAATGTGTTTATTTCTTATATGGCTTTAAGCCGACAACTTTTGGAGAATATGTGCTTAATTGAAGTCATACCTAATTTTGAAAATTAATTAGTTAATAATTAATGAATTTAGGCGGGCATATATGTTCAAATGTAAGGCTGACATTTTCCCGATTTGTTTAGCCTTACATTTGCACATATATGCCCGCCTAAATTCATTAATTATTAACTAATTAATTTTCAAAATTAGGTATGACTTCAATTAAGCACATATCCTCCATATATATATATATACACTCATGTGTGTATTACTACTATAGTTATATGGTTTGCTATATTTATGAACAAAGAGTGCTCTATATTGGTGATAGAGCATATGTAGATCTAAGTTTGAATAACAGACACACAATCAATATTGCTTGGTAACTGCCAGTTTCTTGCCTATGTAATCTTCAGACCAAGATAATCTTATAGGTGAGAAACTGGTTGGAACAAAGTACCATTGACTGTGTCTACACTATTCAAACTTATATGTGTGTGTGTGTGTGTGTGTGTGTGTTGATATAAGTTTTGAAATAAAAAATGAAAAATAAAAGCTAAACATTTGCTTGATATTCTATAAGTAAAGCAATATTCAGTTAAATGCTAAACTCAGAAAAATGTTCCTACTAAAGTTTCAAAAATCTCAATCAGTAGTAGGCAGAGAAATGAATGAAATTCCAATTATCTTATTCCCTACCTGAGGATCAAGATTCATGAAACTTAAGACAGGAAAATTGTTCAGAGTTTTAGTCTATAATATCATATATATATATAAGTGAAAGTAAAGTCGTCAGGGTGGCCTAAAGTCGGTATCAGCCAGACAGCAAGAGAGTCTATCCCCTTTTCACTAGCACTAGACCAAGGAGATTGTTCTTGTGTCTGAGGTGGAGCGCCACCCCTACCATCAGCTCCTTATTTTACTGCACAGATTCCTGTGCTACTCATATGCTGAGTTGGCGAGTGCCGGTATCGAACCAGGAACCTGGTGGTTCCTAGTCGGACACTCTACCAACTGAGCTAAACCAGCCCTATATATAAACAAATTTGTTTGAATACCACAGAATATTTCTTTTGTTGATCTTTAGTTGCTTACGTTCAAGCCCCTGTGGAATTTTTCTGGTATCGGGGTTCAAATGGGAGAGAAAATACCCCATAGTTTTTTTCCCAAATGCTTTCAACCATGTCCATGGTCGTCTTCAAGGGGATTATTTGTTGTTTCTTTTTTGTTTTTCATTGTGGTGCAAGGTTTATTAAGTTAGGAGGGTTTATTATGGGTGGGGATGTTATGGTTACTGCTTTAGTTATTAAAAATATTTAATCTATTGGTGCCGGTGTTAAATGCTATTTTATTTATGCTAGGTTTTGTATTTTTGATGCAAATTGCTTCTAGAATTTGTAGGCATTTTATTATTGTTCTTTTTATAGAGGGTTTTAGTATCATATATATATATATATATATATATATATATATAATTCGATCCAAACACCAGAAAGATTGTCAGACACTGGAAAAGACACAGATTCAAATAATGAAGAAGAACTCAGTGTTATTCAATAACACATGCCTGAAAAATAATTTGCTGCTAAAATACACAACATTTAAAAAAATATATATATATATATATATATGCTAATCTCTTTTTTCTATTTTTTTTCTTTCTCTTTTACTTTCTTTCTCTATGCCATTTTTTCCTCTCTTATTCAGTTTTTTTTTTTCCGTTTTCTTTTTTTCTGCTTATTCCAAATGGATTGAAATCAATCCAGTGGTCCAATACTCCCGTGTTTTTAACTTGCTGCCACCAATAACACCATCAACTCCAACCCATAAAACCAGCAGAAGTCCCAAATCCATACGTAAATAATATGCAAGCTATTACAATAATATTGACAATTTTTAGGCAGAGAATGAACTCAAAGAGTTTTATTCATTTAGAGAAACCCACAGACTCTGACTTCCTCAGTTTACAAACACGAAAACATACTTTTGATTTTCCAAGACACTTTAAGTTTTTCTTTCTGTTCTTTAAAGCTTTTGCTGCCTTTTGCTTGTTTAGTTTGATTTTGTTGCAGATATGAAATTACTGAGAATATCTGACACTTTAGAATGCACAACCTCACAGCAGGTTGTTATAAAATTCTCCCCCTCAAGCAGAGATAAAAAAAAAAAAAAGGGGAAAAATAAGAAAAGAAAAAAAAAAAAAAGGAAGAAGATCGTCTCATTTATGTGATCGTACCTTGTTGCAATTACCCAGGCCCACCCAGTCTTCACTTCCTGTTTATTTTTGCATGTTGAAGTCAACTTAAATTACCTGTCTTACATTAACTCTTAGGTCGTTTGCTTTAGGGATTAGAGAGAAAAAAGAAAGAAGAAAAAAAAAGCTTATTTATTTTGGCAGTTATGAAATTTTTTCATGATTTGTTTTTCTATAAACTTTGAGAACTTTTAAAAACCTAAACAAGAGGGAGGAAAAGTTACTTCACTCAATCAACAAACAAATAAAATTTAAAGGCTTTAAACATGTGTCTGTGTGTGTGTATATACATATATACACACATATATGTGTTAATGTGTGAGTGTATATATATATATATACATATACACACATATATGTGTTAATGTGTGAGTGTATATATATACATACATATACACACATATATATATATATATACATAATATATATGTGTTAATGTGTGAGTGTATATATATATATATATATATACACACATATGTGTGTTAGTGAGTATGTGTGTGTATATATATATATATATATATATATATATATATATATATATACACACACACATATGTGAGTGAGTAAATGTGTGTGTATATATATATATATATATACACATATATATGTTAGTGAGTATATATATATATATATACACACACATATGTGTTAGTGTGTGAGTATATATATATATTAATTATATATAATTTCCTTATCATATTTCCATATATATATATATATACACACACACACACGTGAGTGTGTGAATATATATATATATATATATATATATACACTTATATATATGTGATAGTGTGTGTACATATATGTTTTTATCTATCTATATATATATATATATATGTCAGCATGAGTGTATATACATATATTTATGTTTGTATCTATTTATCTATATTAAATATCAAGTGGTAGCAACATGTATCAAACAGGACCATCCTGAAATGAACTGGACTCCTTAGCATGCATGAAATACTTGTCCAACGCAACCTGAGATGGGCTGGCCACTTAAACAGACTTGGGGATGACAGACTACCAAAGCAGATTATGTACTCTCAACTGAGAAAGGGATCACATTGAATTGGTAAACCAAAGCTCAGGTGCAAAATGACAACATCAAAAGAAACCTGAAGGACTTGAACATCCCCATAGGCAGTTGGCAAGATGCCACCAGAGACCGATTAAACTGGAGAAAAATGATTTGCATGGTGTCATCATTGGATACGATAGACAGCAATGATTGATTTATTGATTGATTGATCTATATATATATATATATATAATTTAATATACCAAACTTGTTGGTAAATCCTCGCGGTGAGAAAAAAACACGGCAAATAGTTTGATTGTAAAAATATACTACCAAATATTACCCGGGGAGAAAAAATTTTTGGAAAAAAAGAAAAGACCAAGATAATCTCACCAACAAAAAATAATCTATTGATACAATATTTGGCCAAAAGAAAAAACAATTTATATGTATATATATAAGATATATAAAGATATATATATTTATACAAAAACGCCAGGAAACTAAAGTTAATAAGTAAAAGGTGCTCAATACCTAAGTAGAGCAAATAATAAAGATAAACCTAATGAGTCAGATAAACCTACTAAAAGTTTCGCTTAGTGCTCTTCAGGGCTAAAATCTGACTTGGATCTTTGCCCTGAAGAGCACTAAGCGAAACTTTCATTAGGTTTATCTTATATATATATATATATATATATAATGCTTGTATATATGAATTCTGAATAGCTGTCATGATCTGAATGTTTTCACATTTTTTCAAGAGCAACACTGATAAACTGATTTTTAATCAGGGTCACTAACCTAAGAAAAATTTTAAAAAATCACTCATCATGTTCTAGCCTGACCTTTTTTGTATTATGATACAGGAAATTCTGAAGATAAAAGATACAATAAGATTAATTAATAAATAATAATTTTAAACTAACTGCATTTGAAACTTTGATACAAAGGTTGGTTTAATTCAATCGGTGGAGAACTTTCCTCAGAATTGCAAGGTTCCAGATTTGATACTGGTCTCCACTAACTCAGCATATGAATAGCACAGCTTGGGTAATCTGATCTGTGTTGTAAAATGAGGATCTGATGGTAGTTGTGGCTCTTCGACCTTAGCAAAAATAGTCTCCCTGGTCTAGAGCTAGCAAAAAGAGAACAGACTCCCTCACTGTCTGGCTCATACCAGCAATAGACCACTCTGCCAACTTTTTATACAAAGGCAATGTTTTGGCTTTTATCACGGTTTATTGTTAATTTTTAATTCTGAATTTCTTTAAGTAGAATTCAATATTGTGCACTATTGTATTATTTTGGCAATTAAGGCATGCTGCAATCCACCACTTAAATTTATAGACTAAGTAAGATCATGTGGCTTAAATCCCAGCCAATCAACAGCCTGCATACGTGGTTAGTTAACTATTTAATCACTGATATTGACAGCCATTCATTTGCACTTTATTCGACCTTGACGAACGGACCTGCAACATTAAGGAACACCAAGAAACAATCAAAGTATCATACCCAACACTGAGAGACCCCAAGGAGCAACCAAAGGTTTCTTCACTAAGGATCACACTTACTTAATACAAGGAATCTCTGCTGGAGAGTGCACTTGCTTGAAGTTTAAGGATGGCCGCTAAAATCATAACAAGAAAATAATCAAAAAAGGGATTGTCACTGTTCAAGATTAAATCATAAATTACTAACAGAAGTAAGCTAGCAGGTGTTTACCCAAATTGTTCACCATGGGTAGGATATGACACAAGATTGCTAGTATGGGGCATCAAGTGAGGATTGAACTTGCTATTCAGTAGTAATGGACCTGTGAGACTAGCTTGATAACCAATATACCATAATGGGATGCTCAGAAGATGGTAACTATAAGGTAAGGACATTTTAAAAATTTATTATTATTGGTCCCTTAACTGGGTTTGGCCATAGGAGCACTACTCATATAGTGTGTCTTGGGCAGGAATAGCCTAGTGGGGCCATCCCTCTCCAGGTCTACAACTGGTTGGAAAGTTTTCCTTATAGCCCAGTCTGCCTTAATATTTACCCATAGTTGGATACATATCTTTCCCAAGAGTATTAGCACTATGTGAAATGCAAATAACCTTGCCCAGGATTTGAACTTAAGGAGCTGAGTCCACTTTCTATGATGATAACCATTACACCATAAGAAAGGCGTTTCTTAAGTGTCCCAAAGATCAATGTCTTTCCATATTGGGAAGCACAGTGGTGTATTATGGGAAGTGTGATGGTGTACTTGTTAGAGTCGTAGGAAATGGACTTGTCAACCGGAGTTCAAATCCTGGATAAAGTCACAGTTCACATAGCACTAATACCCTTGGGAAAGGTATGTATCCAACTATTCTCCTTCCAGCTATGGGTAAATAATAGGGCATACTTGGCACTTTAACCTCGGTTAGGCAACAAGTCTAAGAGAAGGAAAACTCTGAATTCAAATCTCTTAGATCTCCACATGAGGTGGTCACTACTAGAATAGGCTCAGTCCCACTTAGTGATCTATATCAATTTATCTTATTGAATTTATTTCTAATCAAATTTATTATAGAAATGTATTAAAAGTCAGAAAAAGAATTAGCATTACTGACAGAATTAGATAATTATGAGCATAGTGTATTTCATTGATTTTTGCCTAGTGAAGCATTTGATGCAATGTTCCTGTTGAAATGCATTGAAATCAGAGAAAAAAAGGGCTTGGCAGTGGTTAGAAATAAAGCAAGAATTATTGACAGAATTGGGCTATTAAATACCCATTTCCTTGTTTGAGGCAACATTGATAAATGTGTTCAGCTTAATCTGAGTCAGGGATTACCATAATCACAAATACACATGGGAAATAAAAGTTTAGCATTATTGGTCTAAAATTGAACATTGGTCTTTCATGTGATAAGCAGAGAGATACTTACCATAAATACAAGCATAGTCTCATTTATATTAAGCCTCAACACTAAAATGTAATGAAAAATCAGAATGAACAAAGCTTATAAATAAATAAAGAAGTAAAAATTCTCTCATATTTTATTATTCAAGTTTTAAATTCATTTAGTATTATTTGTATTATTTGGACTATTGTCCTTATCTTTAATATTATCTATACAATGTTTCGGCCAATGTGCCCTCTGGCCTTCTTCAGGTATTTCTTCTTGGACTCGGTAACCTTCTTGTCATAATTGGGAGCCTCACAGAAGATGATGACAATAGTCCGAATAATACAAATAATACTAATTACCAAGCCTCATCTCAAAAATTCAGAGAATTAGTTTAAATTTACTATCTAATACCTTGTAAGATAATTACAAATCCTGATGATTTAAAGTGTTTGAGTGAATCTGGGAGTAATGGCAATTAAAGAGTAACTCCACACTCTCCAGAGCTTCAGGACTAGAGCTTCACCATCAGATACCGTTTAGTGTCATACTTTGTATACCCCATATACAGGTCCATACCTAGATATGGGAATAACACTTCACCTCAGAAAAAACAATCTTCCTGGTCTAGTGCTAGCAAAAAGGGGATAGACTTCCTCACTCTCTGGTTGACACCTACAAAAGGCCATTCTGCTGACTTTGCTTTTTTCTTTCTTATTTCAAGATATTTTTAATGTAATTTTGGTAAATATATCTGATTAACTGAGATGTCAGTATTATTTTCATTTTTGTGTAATTCAAACGACAATTTACCCATAGACCCTGTATACTAATATATGAAACAAACGTGCCATAAAACATTATTGAAATAATGAACCATATGACCTTTAGGCACCCCTTTTGTGATCTCGATTCATAAGGACATGTTTTTCATTTACACTGTCAAAACCCAGTTGTTTGTTGGGAGTTAGGGTTTAGTTTTATAATTTTAACAAAAACTCTAAAAATCGTCTGTTAACAATTAACTGAAATTTGACAGTGCAAATGGAAAAAATGTCTCCAAGAATCGAGATCGCAAAAGGGGTGCCTAGAGGTCATATCGTCTGAAATAATTAATAGTTTATTCAAATTAATTTATTCATGTAACTGGTCTGAATCAAATGAGGAATTAGTTTTGTTAATTTAAATATTGAAGCAATTAGTTAATCTATATTGGCTCAAGCAAGTAATCAATTATTGAATGGTAGCGTATGATACTTTTGATATAAAGTATCCTTCATAATATCCTAATATTCATATTCTCATTGTGTTTTAGATACTGACATCAAAAAGATCAATTTTATTATAGTAGTAAAATCATGGCAGGATTTATATTAAACCCAGATATCAAATATGTCCACTTTTAATGTCTTCATTTAAGCAATAAGAGGGGTATTTTTTTTTATTTTTTAGAGGGCGTGCTGAAAATAAAAGAATGACCTTGAGCAGGGTTGGTGAACCTTTGGCTTTAATGCCACATGTACCCTGCTAAACAATTAAGTTTTGCCTTCCGCAGCCTTGTCAAAAGACCAATTAAAATTGAAAACCTCCAGTTTAGAACTTGATATCCAAATACTTTCAGGCAAAAAAGTCATTAAAATATTAGTAAAGGTTTTCATTTCTTTTAAGTTGCATATTTATTAAATTTGGACCACGTTTTAGCTCAGTTGGTAGAGCGCCCACCTAGGAATCACAAGATTCCTGGTTTGATACTAGTCCCCGCTAACTCAGCATACGAGTAGCACTACTGCTTCTAACATGGCCACCATTTTCTCTTGTTGGGCTGATCCAGTGGCTTTCTGCTGCAGGCTGATTCTTCTTCTTTTCCGGATTAGCACAGATTGGGTAATCTGATCTGTCCGGTACAATGGGGAGCTGAAGGTAGGTGTGGCACTTCACTTCAACAAAAATAATCTCCCTAATCTAGTGCTAGCGAAAAGGGGATAGACTCCCTTGCTGTCGGGCTGATACCAACAATAGGCCACTCCACCAATTTTATTTATTAATTAAAAGTCTAAATTTTCAGATTTTGTTCTAAAAAATTTAGGAAGCTTGCTTAGCATAATGGTTATTGTTGGAGGAAATGGAATTGGCATCCTGAGTTCAAATCCTGGGCAAGGCTGTTGGCATTTTACTAATACCCTTAGGAAAGGCATAAATCTGTTCTCACTTATGAGTAAATGGTTGGTTGGTTTTTATGGCATGTGAACCCTTCTTGGGTTTACTATTTCTCTGAGTTTTTGAGATGAGGTTTGATAATTAGTATTAGTATTATTTGGAGGGCACATCGGCCGAACCGTTGTACAATGAAGAAGAGGACAATAGTCCAAATAATACAAATAATCCTTCTTGGGTTATTTTATGCCAAAGACGTTCTGTTTTATTCATTCTTGATAGGTATTTAAAATCTTTTTTAAGCTCATTTTTTTAATCTATTTTTCTATTTAACCCATAGATGGGACCCAAACAGATACAACCACTCTGGATCAGAGTGAACCTGGTAGTAATGGGGATGAAGGGGTACTCCACACTTCAGAATTAAAAAATTACAATTAGATGCAATTTAATGTGGTCTTTGGTTGAGCAACCAGTTTAGGAGAAGGAAAATTCTGAATTCAAACCAGTAGTACCCTGCTTAAAAAACCTTGTGCCACACATACTGCTCATGGGGAGGGTTTGGGTAACTGCATATTATTATAGGAAATGGAATTAGCAAATCGAGTTCAAATCATGGACCAGGCTGTTTGCTATGATTTGTCAGAATTTTTTTAGATGAGGCTTAATATGTATTATTTTGATTTTTCGGACTGTTGTCCTCATCTTTATTGTGACATCTAAATACACAATGTTTTGGCCAATTTATTCTCTGGCCTTGTTCAGGTGTTTCTTGTAATCCTTTGGGGCAGACTGCTCTCACTCTGCTACAAGTGTAGATAGGATAGACAAAGACTTGACCCTTGTAGCAGAGTGAGAGCAGTCTGCCCCAATAGATTACAATGAACACCTGAAGAAGGCCGAAGGGTACATTAACCGAAATGTTGTGTTTGTATATTTCTCAATAAAGATGAGGAAAACAGTCCGAAAAACCAAAACAATAAGGCTGTTAGTATTTCTTTTTATGTTAAAAGCCATAGGAAAGGCATGAATCCATCTGTTCCCATTATAGCTATGAGTAAATAGTAGGGCCGACTGAGTCCTTTAGTCTTTGTTTGGGCAAGCTGTCTAGAAGGAAAAGTCAGAATTCAAACCAGCATTACTCTGCTAAAAAAATGACCTTGTACTACATTCTGCTCATGGAGAGGGGTTGGGTAAATACACATAAGATGCTGAGAAAGTAATTAAGTAGAGCTATAAAATATACATGTTATTCTACACATTAACTCTTAATGTCCTATACCACCCGGCCGGAAGTCACATTCATGTTTCTAATGTACCCTAAATGATAGCTTTTATTTAAATGTAATATTAAACATATTTAGAAGTCTTTATTTTAAAAGAAATAACAGGTAACTTTAAATGAAAAGACCATTTCTATCTATTTTTTTTATATATCCTTATAGGAATTGGACTCTGGACTTAGAAAATTCTCAAAAGGATGTTAAGAGTTAAACAAATACTATTATCATTATTTCCAATGAATAATAAGCCAATCCATTTGGGAGAAAAAAGAAAGCATCCACACAACTGAATGAATACTTCCACCATAAAACAACAGAAACAAATAACAACTATAACAAATAATCATCCTAAAGAATATCATGGACATGGTCGAAAGTACTTGGGAAAAAATATAGGGCACCTTCTTTACCATTTGGATCCTGATATATGAAAAATACCCAAGCGCTTGAATGAAAGCAATTGAAAATCATTAAGAAAAACATTCTTTGGTATTAAACAAAACCTATTTGAATAATATATATAACTTTCGGTCATCCCATCTTAAATCTGTAGTAAGGCACATGGACAAAAAAATTATATATATACTAGCTAAAGTACCCGATCCATGACCGGACTAAAATGAAATTTGGATCACCAGGGAGTGAGAGAGAAAGTGGAAGACAGTAGTTAGAGAGGGGGTAAGAGGAAAATAATTCTTGAAACTAAAATCATTGAGAATTTGTATATTTCAGGATTTGTATTTTCTGTTTTATAGTTTAAAATTATTTCATATTATTATACAACAAATTGAAAGTATTCGTTTGTATATTTATTTGTTATTATTTTAAATTTTTTGTACATGACAGCAATTCACATTTAGTTCTTAATTGCATGTTGAGTTTAAAAAGAAGCTGAGAATCGAAAATTTAAATTCTTCGTATTGCAATATCTATTTTTGCTAAAACCTAAGATAGTATTATAGGGACCACCAATTGATCAGTTTAGGCCATCTTGAATAAAACGGAAATATTTTGTTATTATTTATAATTAATTGATTTTTCATAGAATTTTAAAAAACTCTTATCGTAACTTGTTTTTAGCTACGTTAATTTTCAGTTGATTTAACAGTGCAAAAATGAAAACATTGTTTTTCAATCATAATTTTCATTATTTCCGTAAGCTGAAAAAAAGTTAAAAAATCATCAGGAGTTTATTTAATGTTTTTTCTTTCAAATGGAAAAAATTTTTTCAAGAAAATATTAATTTTTCTGCAAGTTTCATAGTGTTAAATATAGGGGGGGGGGTAAATTTCACAGGGTAAAATTGGTGGTACCTAGTATTTTAAAAACATTGTTTAAAAACGTTTTGGTGGACCTGATTATCTGGACTCCCCACCCCCATCTATTTTTTTCCCTTCAGTTGATTATTATCGATTACACACCAATCTATCAGATTGAAAAAAAAAATTCTTAAAAGTTCTTTATTATTTGAGTATTCACGGGTGCTCATTTCCTCGTATAAGTTTATAGTAAATTGATCCCCCATATCGGAACCGCTTGAACGGAACCCAAATTATTTATTTATTTTCCCATTAAACTACCCCCCCCCTAACCCTAACCCCTACCCCCCCTAGTTAAAATTAAGTTTTATTACAAAATTTATATTAATTACAAAACATCAATTTTCATAAAAGTTCAAATGTCACCTATGAAATCTCTATTTAAACATGCCAATTTTTCAGAACTGAAAAGTTGCACTATAAACTCAGCGATGTTTATTGACTTCACAATAAAGAGTAAAATCATAAACTTAAAATTTAATTTGTAAGGCAAATTCTGAGGAATATTTTAAATTGTATTTTGAATAATAATTTAAATGTTGGTTGTTAGTTGTTTTGTTTTTATCAACTTTTCGGGTAATTTACTAACGAATCATGTTATTTTGATAAACAAAGCGCTTACAATTTTTCGTACTTACATATAATTTTTTTTTTAAATGTTCCAATAACTGGATATTGTCAGATAAACTTGAAATAAATTTCGTCTTACAAATAATTGACTACTTATCTCCAGTCGGCCTTCGACTAAAGATAAAACACCGGATTTTGTCCATATTAGTAAACTTTGTTTTTTTTGTTTTTTTAACGTGGTTTGAGAAAATAATTAGTTAACGAACCAAAAGAAAAACAGTTTCTAAGGAAATTCGTCAATCTTATTGTTATTTTTAACCCTTTAAAACTCTAACAATAAAAATTAAATAAATAAATTAAAGAATTAAAAGTCATTTCATTCGAATGAAAATCTTAGTTTAATTTATACAAATATGTAACCGTACTTACGACGTAAACTGATTTTCATGATACTGTTATTTACGGATTAAAATATTTTTTTAATAATGTAACCGTAAAGCGTACAATTTGATTTTCTACAATTTTTATGCATTATAAAAATTAAAATTAAAATGAGTGTACTGTACAATTTAAGAATATGGGCAAACTCGCTGTAAAAAATAATTTAATCTATAAAAACACATACAAATTACATATTCAGAAAGACTAAGAGATTCCGAACTGCCGTATTCGTATTATCGCCTATACGTAGTATTTTCATTTTTTTTTAACTCGCTGTAAAAAAAAAATAAATCTATAAAAACACATACAAATTACATATTCAGAAAGACTATTTCATCTTATTACTAAAGATATAAATATTTTAAAGATTAAAATCCTAAATAGGTAAGAGATTCCGATCTGACTGTTATAGACTGCACTGCTTGTATCGCAATAATCATAGGCAACGTGGCTATCCGAAGCCTTTTTTAATTTTTTAACTCGCTGTAAAAAATGATTCAATAAATAAAAACTCACACAAATTACATATTTTGAAAGAGTATTTTCTTATCTTTCTAACGATATAAAAATTATTAAAGACTGGACCATAAATAGGCCATAAATTCGGAGCTGAACGGCTTAGACTGCAAAATTAATTCATTAAAATCAAAACTTCGCTGCTGTTATCGCTTTAACAATAAGCAGGCAGAGACAATATTTTATTATCAGGAGGGGCTGATATACGGACAGTTCCGCAAATTGGGTGATTTTGGATTAATTAATCGATTAAATCCCTTAATCAATAAAAATCAATAACTAAATTTGGAATTTTTCTTAGTTAGAACGATATCAGTGTGTATGCAAGATTTTGAATCTGAGTGACCTCCCGTTTTTTTGTTATACGTCGACACGTACATACCAAAATCTCTGTTTTATATATTAGATATATATATATATATATATATATATATAAATGGGGTGCGCTATTCAGATTTAACTATGAATATATATATATATATTTAAAGTTAAGTTTGAATAGCACGCACCATTTACATATATATATATATATATATATATATATATATATATATTTTTTTTGTCCATGTGCCTTACTACATATTTAAGATGGGATGACCGAAAGTTATATCTATAGTCCAAATTAATATATATATATATGATTGATGGAGTGTATAAAAATTGTTTATATATATATATATATATATATATATACATATATATATATGCATGCAGATTTAATTTTGCCACATGCCTTACTACATATTTAAGATGGGATGACCGAAAGTTATATCTATAGTCCAAATTAATATATATATATATATATATATATATATATATGCTTGATAGAGTTTATAAAAATTGTTTATATATATATATATATATATATATATATATATATATATATATATATATGCATGCAGACTTAATTCATGTGAAATTTGATAGTTTTCAATCTACATGATTAATAGAGAAGTGTTTGGTTAAGTTCAAGGAAAGACATTTTGTTGAAAGATAAATATTGTGTAAAATAAATGCACTTTTCAGTTGGTTGGTTTTATGTCATGTTAAAATTAGTTGGGTTATTCAATACTGAAATCAATCTGAAGCAATTATATGGTTTCAAGTAACTAATAATCATTTGTAAAAACTTAAAGCTTCAAGTAACTATTCTTAATAATAATAATTTTACACAATTGTATGGTTTCAAGTAAATTCTCCTAAAATATAATAGTAATAATTGTTTGAATGCAGTTATATGGATTCAAGTATTCCTATCTAATACAAATATTTTGCACACTGTTAAATAGTTTTAATATTCTTATTGAACACTGAAGAATAATTAAAATTCAAATTACTGTCGAACTGGGAAGACAAGGCAACAAACGGTTGTAACTGAAATACAAACCCGAATGTTACAAAGTCCACTGCAAAATGACAAAGTATATATAAGACCCCACAATGTCATTCAAATCAAGCAGTTAAGCAGCCAATCAGAACTCAAGGAATGGAATCACCCAAATCACCCTGATTCATGGATGGATCATTCTTGATTCCTATTTATACCAACTGTCTTGGACACTGCTTGAGTTGTACTTAGTAAGCTGCTGTTATTAAAACCGACAGTAGACTAACTGACTTCAATAAACACTAATAATTTTCAAATATATCAATTTGATCCATCCTAGAACCCCAACACATCCTACTACTCCAATTAGAGTTCACCTGAGAGTAATGGAAATGAAGAGTTACCCCCACACTCCATGAACAAGAGTCTCACTACTGGGTGCATTTTAGTGTTATAATGAGGATACCTCTTTTGTTGAAAGAAGTACTCTGCTGCTTGATGTATTTTAAACCTTGCCAACAGGCCTATTCAATATTTGCTTATGAACTTATTGACTTACCTATGTACACACATTTTTATAGACACCCTGCCCCTCTAAAAATGAATGGAAACATGAGAATGAACTTTAATATTACTTTTTAGTTCAAAAAGATCTTTTTTAAATTATTATGTATGCAAGATTACATCCATTAAATGCAAAAAATCAATTGAAGTACTATATAATATTTTTGAACTAAAAAACAATTTTTGACCTACCTTGTACATTGATTTTATATATATATACTAGCAAATATATGCACCCTCCGGGTGCAAGTATTTAAGTTTTAATGTAATAAAATATTGTATTAAATTAGAAAGGCTAATGAAACTAAATAAGAATACAGATAAAAAGATTTGAAACAGAGGGAGTATAATAAAAGATTTGAAACAGAGGGAGTATAATAAAAAATGGAACAATTGAAACTTACTCTTCCATCACTCTCGTCTTTCATTGTTATTTTTTCTAATTTAAGTATTTAGCTATAAGAAGAAGTAAAGAATAAAATGACAGTTATTTTATCTTGTTAATGGATTTCATTTAAGATTCATTGAAGAGATTTTTGCTTATATTCATTAAAATAAAACCAAACAGTTAGAAATCAATAATACTAAGCACATATTTATTAAATTCGATTTTTTAATATTAATATGCAAATTAGCCTTCCCGTTCACATTGTAAAGCGCTATTTTGTTGTATATATAAATATAATTGCATGTTGTTAGTATGTAGACATAGTTAACAGTATTAATAATGTAAGACAATTTTATTAATAATTGAGGTTTAGATAAAAATAAAATCATGGAGAATGTGATGTCAATAACTAAGAGAATTGTAACTTGAGTAGGAATATAGTTTCGGTTACAGACAGAAAAATACACAATCTCCATTATAATAAGATATATAAAATCAAAGTATACACATGTCCATAAACAGACTCACATATATGCTTATACATATACCTAGAAACCTAGAAACTTCCATGCACATTAGATGATATATGTTTAGAAGTGTAACTTTATCTAAAAATGATGCTTGTGTAGTTTACTGCATCTCTCAAAATAAAGAGAAAAAAAAATGGAGTTGAGACAAAAAAATTCCCATCCAAATTGATTAATGGTCGTCCTTAACTTATTGAAAAAAGTTAAGGGAGCAAGGCTGGTTACAGAAGCCAATATGGAGACCATATGTATCAGAAGTTGTTTTCACTGGTGAATATCACTTTCTGTAGCGACGGGTGTTGGAGGTAGCTGAGTGCAAGTGTTTAAGGTAAGTGTGTTAAGCAGCTGTGTAGGTATGATATTAATAATGTACCATTCAAAGTTAACAGAGTTGAGATTGCTGAGAAGGAAAGTCAGGAAGAATGCCCACACTGGAGTGGTTCTTTGACAACCACATTAATAATCTGAAAACTTGAAAAAGGTTTCACATCACACGGAAAGGGAACGAAGAGAAAGTTTGATTTGGCACAGTCGATCAAACAAGTGAAGAAGAGATATATAAAAATACAAAGTGTCAGTAAGCTGTCAATAAGACAGAAATTGCATATGTATGTGTGTAGGTAAAGGCTAGTATGTATTGTATAAGCTTATGTAAGTGGTGGATAATGAAATAATATAGTATATGCTGTTGTGTGTGGGGTTGTAGTGTATGTATCTATGTTTATGTGTGTGAAAATGTAGGTAAAGGCTAGTATACATTGTATACGCTTATGTAAGTGGTGGATAATGAAATGCTGTTGTATGTGTGGTTGTAGCATATGTGTTTATGAAGGGTTCATAGTATGTGTGTATGTGTGTGAAAAGGTAGGTAAAGGCTAGTAGACATTGTATAACCTTATATACGTGGTGGATAAGTAAATAATGTTGTATGTGTGGTTGTAGCATATATGTTTATGAATTCATAGTATGTGTGTCTATGTGAGTTTGTGTGTGTGAAAATGTAGGTAAAGGCTAGTATGTATTGTATAAGCTTATGTAAGTGGTGAATAATGAAATATTGTAGCATGTGCTGTTGTATGTGGGATTGTAGCATATGTGTTTATGAAGGGTTCATAGTATGTGTGTATGTGTGTGAAAAGGTAGATAAAGGCTAGTATACATTGTATAACCCTATATAAGTGGTGGATAAGTAAATAATGTTGTATGTGTGGTTGTAGCATATGTGTTTATGAATTCAAAGTATGTGTGTGTATGTGAGTTTATGTGTGTGAAAATGTAGGTAAAGGCTAGTATGTATTGTATACGCTTATGTAAGTGGTGAATAATGAAATATTGTAGCATGTGCTGTTGTATGTGTGGTTGTAGCATATGTGTTTATGAAGGGTTCATAGTATGTGTTGTAAAAGGTAAGTAAAGGCTAGTATACATTGTATAACCTTATGTAAGTGGTGGATAAGTAAATAATGTTGTTTGGTTTGTTTGGTTTACGGCATATCAACCTCAGTGGGTCATTTAATGCCGATAAAGTTTTGAAATAAATCAATTCTTAATGGATAATACAATTTTGTTTATCAACTCATGTTTTTTTATTTAACCCATAGATGGGACCCTAACAGGTACTACCACGCCGGGTCAGAGTGGACCAGGGAGCAATGGTGATGAAGGGGGTGCTCCACATTCCCCAAACCTCCAAAACTGGAACCTCACCATAAGAAAGTTTAATGTCATTCCCAGGACATCAAATAATGTTGTATGTGTGGTTGTAGCATATGTGTTTATGAATTCAATGTACGTGTGTGTATGTGAGTTTATGTGTGTGAAAATGTAGGTAAAGGCTAGCATACGTTGTATAAGCTTATATAAGTGGTGGATAAGGAAATAATATAGTATATGCTGTTGTATGTGGGGTTGTAGTGTATGTATGTATATTTATGTATGCGAAAATGTAGGTAAAGGCTAGTATACATTGTATAAGCTTCTGTAAGTGGTGGATAATGAAATATTGTAGCATATGCTGTTGTATGTGTGGTTGTAGCATATGTGTTTATGAAAAGTTCATAGTATTGGAAAGAGATGAAGAAAAAATGTGTCTGTATAAGTAAAAGTACATCTTTGATTAACCTTCTAGCTACGGATATGCCTCAGAGTGTGCACTGAAGCAATATCCACACAGCTGTGTTGAAAGATTAGATGCCGAAATTGTCTTATGCACCTTACAGGCTTTATGGATGAGGAATGTGAAGTATGATTAGGTAGTGCTAAAGAAAAATAATGGTTTTGTAGAAGAGGGGGAAAAAAGTTCATTGTAGATAGATTTTTTCTTTACAAGTTCTTTTATGTCTGAAAATTTATTTCCTAAGTCTCGTTTCAAATATAATAGCTTAAATTCATTTTTTAGTAGCATTAAGCGCAACATTGTGTCATATCCTATTTATATCATTTATAATATTATGTTATTTGGAGGCACATTGTGCAATGGTTACCATCATAGGAAATGTACACAATGAGATAAGTTCAAATCCTAGACAAGGCTGTTTGCATTTCACTTGAGAAAGGTATGAATCCAACTATTCTCCCTCCAGCTATGGGTAAATAGTGGGACACACTGGGCTGTTTAACCTTGATAATGCAACCAGTCTAGGAGAAGGAAAACTCTGCATTCAAACCTGTTAAACTTGGCTTAAGAAATTGACCTTGTGTCACATCCTGCTCGTGCAGAGAAGTTGGTAAATATGTATGTATATCATTTATAATATAACTATCTTGGCCATAAATGATAACATTCTATACTTATAAATTGGTACTTCTACGCAGCTACGGGTGTGTTTAATTGTTTTGTTTTACAGCATATCAACCCTTTTCCGGTCATTTAATGACGAATCAAGTCATTTTGATATCAGGTTGCTTACAGTACCTGCTGTTGTGTAAATGGTCACCAATCTACGCACTGAACAAGCTCATTACTGCTACAGGTTTGAGATTATGAACTCTGAATTACACCCTGTAATGACGAGGCAAACTTACCTGACTCGAAATGGTTCCGGTGCATGGCTTGCAAAGAGAAATGTAGCGAAGAAGAAAGGAATGTGGTTGGGGCGGTGTGTCGTGGTGTCCGGTCGGAGTGAGAAATGTCGAAAAGTTGGAAGGGGGGCAGAGAAGACACTTTTATTGGTATTGAAAGGCACTATGGGTAATGGCCCATGATGCATTGCAACTCCTGTTTTCACTATAAAAGTGGCCCATTTTGGGCAGAGAGGGTGTAGTGATTTTTGCATGTTTTTGTGACACGGCGTTCTGTTTGAAGGAGGAAGGAAAGAAGGCATAGCAGCAGCAGTGGTAGTTGACAAGTGTTAAACAGACTCTACGAGGAAGTGGCTATAGCGGCTGTTGTGTGTGAACTCAGACACTTTGACCACCTTGCAACTGCTATTCACACAGAATAGACATACACCCCTCAACTAATAGGCAGTAGCAGGACAAAATAGAGGTAGGGAGGGGCAGATTGCTGCAGTGCAGTGTTCTAAATGGTTTCAATCCTTTCAAACTTTCCAACCCATTTCCAATCCTTTTCGGACCATTCCAAGTGCACCAACTACAATTTGTATCACTTTGACTTTCATATTCCATAACTTTTTTTCAGTTCCCTGGCAAGGTCCAGATATTTGTCCATTTTTTTCATTTTCCTTTAGCTTCCCCCTGTGATCTGCTGAAACTGCAAAATCCACCAGTTGACAAATTCTTTCTTTTTTGTTAATCAGCACTAGGTCTGGTCTTCTTGCTGGGATAAGGTGATCCGTTTTTATCTCAAAGTCCCAGAGAATTATTATTATTATTATTAAGGGAGGGGCAACTTCAGGAGGGGGGCAAAATTGCCCTAACCCAAAAGCCATAGGGTTGTTATAACACTCAAATATATTGCCACTATACTTCTGAACTGTGTATAAGTAGAATTTGTAAGTGAGTGGGTTGGTGAAGCTTTAAAAAATCTGAATCAGTATTCATTGGCTACTGAAGGGAGGGCCTGGCGGAGCTCTGCAACCCTCCTGAATCACGGCATTGGCATGCCACTGTTAATTGGGGAAACAAGGGCTAATTACCTCGGTGGCATCGCGAGTTGCAATATAAAGGTGGGAAGGCCTTTTTTACCCTCTAGCCTTGACAGAGGTAACATGCACCATTTGCGTCTCCTATCTATGGACAAAGGGTCCCTGTGCCTCCAGTATTTTCTTGTTGTATGGCTTACAAGAACATGCTTAATGTGTAAGTCTTTGTACTTTTCTCTTTTACTAGCAGCCTCAAGACTTTCTTTACTAAAAGACTATTTTCTTAATAGGTCATTTCTCTCATACAACTACGAGGGTGAGTGAAAATAATGTTTGCCTCTCAAACCCTCTTTCATGGGGCTGAAGAGAGGCAAACATTATTCCAGTGACAAGAAAGTGAAATCTGCAGTAAAGAAATGGCTCAAAGAACAGTCCACAGAATTTTACAGGGCTGGGATGAGTGCTATCATTGAAGGTGAAATATTGCTATTGAAAGAAATTTTGGATATATGGAGAAGTAGGGATGTGATCCACAGAGGACCAGCTTCATTTTGATGTATGATACATGTTCCTGTATTGGTAATGCATGGAAGCATAGCAGAGAAGGAAGGGAAAGTGCATTAGACTTCAGGGGGATTACTTTGAAGGGGATGACTTGTAGTCCGTAGTTTAGATTTGAAATAATTTTTTGTGGCGCCAGTGCTAGAACTTTTCTGACATACCTTGTATGCATGAAGATAATCAGCATTTCTCTTAGAAGCTGAAAAAAGACCAATTTTTATCACAGTCCAAAAAGTCAGGAATTGAGAATCAGTTGGGTAGAAAAAGGAATTTAATAAAGGAGAAAGAATACAAAATGTTATGGAGAAGGTATCTAACCCCTCATCAGATTGTTAGTAAGACAAAGACGATTTAATGTAGGATGACCCACAGGAAATAAGCCTTCTGGGGGTGGGAGTGCTACAAATAGCTTAGTTCCATTGGCATTCCTATTTTGAAGGTGTCTCAGGCACTGGGCAATAAACCTATCCCTTATCCCATTTAAATGAGGGAGAAGGTGCTGCCTGGGAGTAGGGCCCCCAGTAACTAACAAAGTGGCACAGAAAAGGAAGCAAGATTGAATTATAGGAAGTATAGAGATTCTTATTTTAATCTGAAGACCCTCTATAGACAAAAATCCTATTGTATTATTATAATTAAATATTTTTTGCTTGCCTGGTTCAAAAAATGTTATATGGTCTCCTGGAGTCCATACTGACCCAGTTGAGAACCCCTAATCTAAAAGACAATCTACCTTTTGCACCCTGTGTGTATGTATGTATGTATATATCGCCTATGATTTAAAGATGTGCATCTCAAACACATTAAGTAAAAGCAACGGAGAGAGAGTGAGGCAGAGAGAGAGTAGCCTCACCAGAAAGAGAGAGAAAGCCAGCAGCCCCAGAAAGCATCACAGTTTGTGTGCATTCAGTGCACCAAAAACTGTCACTCAAGAATTGGCCTGCAGAGTCACTTGTGCAGATACAGATAAAAATGTTTTCTTTCTTTTTTTTTTTGACACTACACCATCATCCTTAGTGGATGGAAAGGATCCAATAATATATATAATATATATATATATATATATATATATATATAAGTATATAGCAAATAGATAAAAAGAAAAATATTACTCTATAATCAACATTCAATGGCTATCTTCAGTGAGAAATCATAATGTGTGGAGCGAGTTAAACTATTTACTATTTTAATGCTATTGTTATAAAAAAATTCAACAACTTTAGAAGTAAAAGCATACAAAGTATACTAAAATGAACATACAATTTTCAGGAATCCAATTCTCGTTTTCAACAGTCTCTACCTTTCTCAATCATGGTATTCCACCTTTGAATAAGGCTGCAATAAAACAATGTTTGCCCAAACAGAAGCTTCTTTTCCACATGATAGTTAACTCCTTTACCTCATAGTCAGTGGAGGAGAACTATCCTCAGAGTTCCTATTCTATGGACCCAAACAGATGAAAGTCCGAGTGTGCTAGGCTAGGACTGTTGGATGGATATAGCAAAGTTGTCCAGCCATTCATTGTGATTACCTGTCAAAACTCAGAGCTAGGTCACATTTGGAGATTACTGATATGTTTTTGCAACATGACAATGCAAGACCAGACAGTCAATCACATGGCTAAGGAAGCAGACAGGAATTTTCTATGCACCGGATATACATGACCTCATTTAAAGGTGGAATACCACATTTGAGGAGGAAGGTGACAATATTGAGAACTGGATTTGAAATCCTGAGACTTTTGTATTAATCTTGGTATGTTTTGCATGTTTCTACTATTAAAACTGTAATTAAAGAAAAAACAGGCATTACATTTTGATCAACTTGTGTGTGTGTGTGTATATATATATATATATAAATAATAAAATTACCAATTACTTTTAATATATATATATATATATATATATTGGTTTGGAGGTTGATTTTGAAGGCTATCACAATGCAGGTGTAAAGAAAAAAAAAAAAAAAAAAATAATACGGTAACAATGGTGTTGTGTGTTAACCTGTATTTTATTCTTGAATTTTCGAGATAAAATTTCTTTTTCAAAAGATCACTGGAACTGAAGTAGTCTAGTTATGGCATTTCTATTTAAATTAATTTTTTTTTTTGAAAATGATGGTATTTTTTATATAACTGTATTATCGTGTTGCATGTTTACGTGAATGCTTTTTTTTTGTACGTGTGCGTATGTTGTCATGCATGTGTCCATGAAAATGCATGTTGGCTGTGACGTTATGACTGTATCCTATGCGGGAGTGCACGTGTGTATGTGCATATGAAAGAGCGTATTTGTGTTTGGTGCCCATGGTGATGTATAATATTTTGTGTTGGATGTAATATAAATCAATTTAATCATTTATTATTAATATTGTTATTAATATTTATTATTATTATTATTATATTATCAATATTATAAAAGGGTTTAAGAAACTTGAGAAAAAATGTGCCAAGTGTGTTGAACTATGGGATAAATATGTAAAATAGCATGTAGATTTTATGAATCTAGTTTATTTCTTTCTTGTTAGCTTTGGGGGACCTCAAGAACTTTTCAGCATCTCTCTCTCTCTCTATATAATATATATATATATAACACACACGCTTACACACAATATTTCTTTGTAATAAAAATCACTCTACACATGTGGGTCAAGGTTTGGGGTAGGCTGCTCAAGTACCTGATTACCTACAAACATATGCAGAAAAATTTATGCTTATGTATTTTTACCTATAAATATATTTTAGTCTTCTTATATTTATTATATATATATATATATATATATATATATATTTCCACATGCATGCAGACATACACAGATGTATACATGCTTATTAGATAAAGTATATAAGGGAGAATGATTTTGATGTTGAATATGGAGGAAAAAAAAGCTAAACTGCTTCAAAAGTGAGGGAAAGAGTGTTTTAGTGGAATAAGAGGGGAATAAAAAAAAAGAGAAAAAGTAAAAGAAAAAAAAGGATAAATGCTCATGTTAGAAAAGTTTGATGAATAAAAATGATTCAGTCTTTCTTTCTCTCTCTCTCTCTCTCTCTCTCTCTCTATATATATATATTCAATAAATGAAGGAAAAATACTTTAGATTTGCTTCATTGAAATTATTTATTTCAACTGCATTACTGCAGCATCTTCAGGCATAAGTAAAATCATGGATATTACTGAAAGAATTCCCTAGAAACAGTGGTTTAAATTTCTCAATTTTTTGTGGTGTGTGTCTTAGTTTATATTTCTCTGTGTCTTAGTATGTATTGTGTAAGATTCAAAATCATTTAATGAACATACAATTCCGACACGTTGTGAGACAAAACATTTAATATATATAACAGCACATGGAAATGATAAGATACATAATGTACAGGAGAATAGAATATGTAAATACATATACAATATACCCAAATGTACCTAACATATAAATGTTACAGACATGGAACTAAGGATAGTCCATGCTGTATAAAGGACTTACAGTAATGTAAGGGGGGGGGAAAGCCTCACCGAGAAGGGGGTAGATAAATTCTAGCCCATAGCAGTTCTTGAGAAGATCCAGCTAAAAAGAGGAAGCAGCGTTTGAATGAACGCGCTTAAATACCAGAGGTCCCCTAGTGGGAACAAACAGCAACGCAGCAAGAAGATAACTCTTCCGGCAAAAGGAAGATAATCCCCTACAATTGCTCTGTCCATCCACTCATTGGCACTAGGCACATTGAGCTCTCACCATGGTTTACCTGTATTCCTACAGTTAAAATATGTATAGAATGATCCTAATTACCAGGGAAAATATATATATAGTATTGAAATAGAGAATAAAAGTGAAGATGGAATAGAAGGACAGGATAAATAATCATTCCCTTATTATTTTCTTTCATTTTCTTATTTTGTTTCACACATGCTTTTTATATAAGAAAATACCATAAAATCAAATAATCTAAATCAGTACTTTTATTCATCTGATGATCATATCAGTCCAGCATACATGAAACTGAGTTGATATTGTGCTGAGTTAATATTTCGAATGTACATATATAAGAGACTAGAGAAAAAAAAAAGAGATAATGAAATAAAAAGAGAAATAAAAAAAGTGAAAAAAGAGCCAATGAAATAAAAAGACAAAAGAGAAGAGAAAGAGACAGAAAGAGACAGAGGAAAAGAGAAAGAGACAAAGGAAAGAGAAAGAGACAAGAGGAAAGAGACAAGAGGAAAGAAACAAGAGGAAAGAAAAAAAAGAGAAAGAGAAAGAAACAAGAGGAAAGAGAAAGAGGAAAAGAAAAGAAGGAAAGAGAAGGAAAGAGAAAGGAAGAGGAAGAGAAAGAAACAAGAGGAAAGAGAAAGAGAAGAGAAAGAGACTAGAGAAAGAGAAAGAGACAAGAGAAAGAGAAGAGAAAGAGAAAGAGAAAGAGAAAAGAAAGAGAAAGAGAAAGAGAAAAGAGAAAGAGAAAGAGAAAGAGAGAAAAGAGAAAGAGACTAGAGAAAAAGAAAGAGACTAGAGAAAAGAAAGAGACTAAGAAAAAAAAAGAGACTAGAGAAAGAGAAAGAGACTAAAGAAAGAGACAAGAAGGACAAGTAAGAAGCAAGACAACAGTAAAGAAAGAGAGACAAAAAGAAAAAAAGAGGCCAGAGACAGAAGAAAAAAGAGATTAAGGACAAGAAAAAAAAAAGACACAAGAGAAAAAAATATGATGAAAGATGTGAAAAAAGAACAAGAGAAAAAAAGAGAAAAAAGAGAAAGAGAAAAAAAGAGAAAAAGAAAACAAGAGTAAAAAGTGCCAATCAAGTAAAAGAAAAAAAAAGACGAGAGAGTAAAAGAAATTAAAAAAAAAACAGAAAAAAAAAGATAAAATAAAGAAAACAAAAACTGATGAAAAGTGAGGAACAGAAAAAAATGAGACAAGAATAAAAAAAAAAGATAGAAATTGGGAGAAAAAAATTAAAGAAGAGGTGAAATAAATCAATATCAATTTAGGGGAGAAAAGGGACTGAAACCATTTCAATGGTTCCATTTAATATACCCAAACATTCACCTACAACCATCTCACACAAGAAGAAAAACACTTATAAACCTTGACACAACAATGTAAAAGATTGCACACATTGTCTTATAAATTTGATTATTTTACCCAAATTTTAATATTTGAATATGCTGTACACACATCTTCTTGTAAGAATGTCCATAAATAACAAATTAGTTGCTAGTCAGAATTCAAAAGTGAAACACAAATTTCTATGTCTAGAATTACTCATTCTTTCATAGTTTCTTGTCCTCTTGACAATACTTGGAACATTTTTCTTAAACATTGAAGGAAATTGGGCAGACATTTTTTTTTTCATTCTCACATTTTAATATTTTAAACAAATTCTAAAATAAATTCAGAAAGTGAAGAGGTAGAAAAAATGAGTAGGTGGAAATGAAAAGAGGAAAACAATTGGTAGAGAGAAAGAGAAAAAAAGTTGGTGGATGGAAAGATAGGTGTTGGTGGAAGAAAGAGAAAAGAGAGTAAGTAGGTAGAAATAAGGGAGATGTTGGAAAAGTGTATGTGGAAGGAGAACGAGAGAAAGAAAAGTGTGGAGGTATGAAAGAAGGAAAAGTGTGGAGGTATGAAGAGAGGAAAAAGTGTGGAGGTATGAGAGAGAAAGAAAAAAAGTGTGGAGTAAGAAGAGAAAAAGAAAAAGTTTGGAGGTAAGAAGAAAAAAAAAAGTGTGGAGGTAAAAAGAAAAAGAAAAGTGTGGAGTAAGAAGAGAAAAAAGAAAAAGTGTGGAGGTAGAAAGAGACAGAAAGAAAAGTGTGGAGGTAAAAGAGACAGAAAGAAAAAGTGTGGAGGTAGAAAGAGAAGAGAAAGAGACAGAAAGAAAAAAGTGTGGAGGTAGAAAGAGACAGAAAGAAAAAGTGTGGAGGTAGAGACAGAAAGAAAAGTGTGGAGGTAGAAAGAGAACAGAAAAAAAAGTGTGGAGGTAGAAAGAGACAGAAAGAAAAAAGTGTGGAGGTAGAAAGAGACAGAAAGAAAAAGTGTGGAGGTAGAAAAGACAGAAAGAAAAAGTGTGGAGGTAGAAAGAGACAGAAAAAAAAAGTGTGGAGGTAGGAAGAGACAAAAAAAAAGTGTGGAGGTAGGAAGAGACAGAACAAAAAAGTGTGGAGTAGGAAGAACAGAAACAAAAAGTGTGGAGGTAGGAAGAGACAGAAACAAAAAGTGGTGGAGGTAGGAAGAGACAGAAAAAAAAGTGTGGAGGTAGGAAGAGACAGAAACAAAAGTGTGGAGGTCGGAAGAGAGAAACAAAAAGTGTGGAGGTAGGAGAGACAGAAAAAAAGTGTGGAGTAGGAAGAGACAGAAAGAAAAAAGTGTGGAGGTAGGAAAGAACAGAAAGAAAAGTGTGGAGGTAGGAAGAGACAGAAAGAAAAAGTGTGGAGGTAGGAAGAGACAGAAAGAAAAGTGTGGAGGTAGGAAGAGACAGAAAGAAAAAGTGTGGAGGTAGAGAAGAGACAGAAAGAAAAAGTGTGGAGGTAGAAAGAGACAGAAAGAAAAAGTGTGGAGGTAGAAGAGACAGAAAGAAAAAGTGTGGAGGGTAGGAGACAGAAAGAAAATTGTGGAGGTAGAAGACAGAAAGAAAAATTGTGGAGGTAGAAAGACAGAAAGAAAAATTGTGGAGGTAGAAAGAAGAAAGAAAAATTGTGGAGGTAGAAAGACAGAAAGAAAAATTGTGGAGGTAGAAAGACAGAAAGAAAAATTGTGGAGGTAGAAAGACAGAAAGAAAAATTGTGGAGGTAGAAGACAGAAAGAAAAATTGTGGAGGTAGAAAGACAGAAAGAAAAATTGTGGAGGTAGAAAGACAGAAAGAAAAAATTGTGGAGGTAGAAAAGACAGAAAGAAAAATTGTGGAGGTAGAAAGACAGAAAGAAAAATTGTGGAGGTAGAAAGACAGAAAAGAAAAAATTGTGGAGGTAGAAAGACAGAAAGAAAAATTGTGGAGGTAGAAAGACAGAAAGAAAAATTGTGGAGGTAGAAGACAGAAAAAAATTGTAGACAGAAAGAAATTGGTGGAGGTAGAAAGACAGAAAGAAGAAAAATGTGGAGGTAAAAAGACAGAAAGAAAAATTGTGGAGGTAGAAAGACAGAAAGAAAATTGTGGAGGAGAAAGACAGAAAGAAAAATTGTGGAGGTAGAAAGACAGAAAGAAAAATTGTGGAGGTAGAAAGACAGAAAGAAAAATTGTGAAAAAGTAGAAGACAGAAAGAAAAATTGTGGAGGTAGAAAGACAGAAAGAAAATTGTGGAGGTAGAAAGACAGAAAGAAAAATTGTGGAGGTAGAAAGACAGAAAGAAAAATTGTGGAGGTAGAAAGACAGAAAGAAAAATTGTGGAGGTAGAAAGACAGAAAAGAAAATTGTGGAGGTAGAAAGACAGAAAGAAAAATTGTGGAGGTAGAAAGACAGAAAGAAAAATTGTGGAGGTAGAAAGAAAGACAGAAAGAAAATTGTGGAGGTAGAAAGACAGAAAGAAAAATTGGAGGTAGAAAGACAGAAAGAAAAATTGTGGAGGTAGAAAGACAGAAAGAACAAATTGTGGAGGTAGAAAGACAGAAAGAAAAAGTTTGGAGGTAGAAAGAAAGAAAGAAAAGTTTGGAGGTAAAAAGAAAGAAAAAGTTTGGAGTAGAAAGAAAGAAAGAAAAAGGTAAAAGAAAGAAAGAAAAAGTTGGAGGTAGAAAGACAGAAAGAAAAATTGTGGAGGTAGAAAGACAGAAAGAAAAATTGTGGAAGTAGAAAGCGAGAGAAAGAAAAAGTGTGAAGATAGGAAGAGATAGTATGTGTACTTGTGGAGGTGAGGAGAGAGAGTGTATGAAGGTAGTAAGAGGGAGAATATTTTCATATTTTTAATTTCAAACATAAAAGATAAATCAGTAAGAAATGTATTGCCAAAAATGCAACTTGCAATTGAAAAAAAAAACAAACTTATAATAGATGCAGTGGATGATGAAGAGAAAATGTCTCATTATACAGCTTCTCACTTTTCTGGAAGCAAATTGATGCAGGCTGCATATGTCCAAGCCTAATAATGAGCCTTGACAAAACTGATTTTGGGTGGGTTGGGATGGCACCAGGAAATATTTCTACCCTGCAGTGGATAGAAATATATTTATATTCCTTGTGCTCAACTCCACCCTGCCTCATGGCACCCCTCCCACCCCCAATGTCTGCAAGTGTCCCTTCAAATTCATTCTCAATTTTGAACAGGGAAGTCAAGAAAATTCTAGTCACATTTGACACTTAGAAATGGTTGGAAATTTTGAGCAGAATTGCAGAGTTAATTGAGTTGGAACTTCTGGAATTATATTGACATGAACAAATAGTACACAAATTGAAGAGAGGAGGAATAAGGGAGGTAATCAAAAGTGGAAATAAAAGAAAAAAAAGAAATGAAGGAGACGGTGTGAAAAATAATAAGAGACGAAAAGAAGACAGAAAAAAGAATAAGCTGAGAAAAAAGAGTAAAAAAATTAAGTAAGAATAAAAATAAAAAAATAAAAATGAAATAGTAAATAAAATGAAAGGGAAGGAGAGTCAGAGGGATGAAAAAACTTTGAAGTGTGAGAAGTGAAAGAGGAAGAGAAAAGTTACTGAAAGAGGTACGAAAAGTGAGAAAGAGGTACGAAAAGTGAGAGAGAGAAGAGGTAAAGCAAGAGTGAGAGAGAAGAGGTAAAGCAAGAGTGAGAGAAGAGGTAAAGAAAGAGTGAGAGAGAGGGAGAAGAGGAAGCAAGAAAAACAAGAGAGAGAAAAGGAAGGATAGGGTGACAGGAACGAGAAAAGGGAGAGAGGGTGACAGGAATGAGAAAAGAGAGAGAGGGTGACAGGAAAGAGAAAAGAGAGAGAGGGTGACAAAAGAGAAAAGAGAGAGAGGGTGACAAAAAGAAAAAGAGAGAGAGGGTGAAGAGAGAAAAGGTAGAGAGAGAGAGAGGGTGACAAGAGAGAAAAGGTAGAGAGAGAAAGGGAGACAAGGAGAAAAGGTAGAGAGAGAAAGGAGAAAAGAGAAAAGGGTGAGAGAGTCAAGAAAGAGAAAAGAGAGGGAGACAAGAAAGAAAAGAGAAATACAGAGAAAAGAGGGAGAGAGAGGGGAGACAAAAAAGAAAGAGAGAGAGAAGGAAGGACAAAGAAAGGAAAGAAAATGAGATGAGAACAAAAAAGAAAAAAGGAGAGTAAACTGAGAAAGTTTTGTTCTCTCTTTCTTTTTTTTTTTTCTTGTCACCCCCCCTCTCTCTCTCTCTCTCTCTGTTCTCTTTCTTTTCTCCGTCTTTCTCTTTTTCTTTCTTGAAAAAAAAAAACCCCAAACAAATGAGAACAAAATGAAAAGCAGTCTAAAGAAATATAAGTGGGATGACCCTCATCTTCTATAAGTTAATATTTATTGGAAGTGTATGAGGGGTGGGAAAGAAGAATTTGGAAATAAAGAACAAAAAGAAAGAATAGAAATTAATTCTAGAGACATTGCTAAAACCAAATAAAACCAAATAAAAAAACAATAAATTTGTTATTTGAAAAAATACTCAATTCTATATAATGTCCAATGTGGTCATTAAAAAATATTTATTAAAAAAGAAAAAACTATACTAGCCAAATCAGCAATTCAACTTTGTTATTAAATTACCTCCATGAATATTATTCTGAAATAACTTTCTTCTGTGTTCTAAAACTACAATTTTGCCATGTTACCTGAAACCAAAAAATAAAAATAAAATAACTAAATAAATCCATTATTAAATAAAACAAATCAAGTAATTTAGATTACAATGAATTTAACTGAAATTAAAATAAAGGGAAATTTTCAAAAGTCTGTTTAAAAAATGTGTTTAAAAAAATGTGTGTTTAAAAAAATGTGTGTTTTAAAAAAATGTGTGTTTAAAAAAAATGTGTGTTTAAAAAAATGTGTGTTTAAAAAAATGTGTGTTTAAAAAAATGTGTGTTTAAAAAAGTGTGTTTTAAAAAAATGTGTGTTTTAAAAAATGTGTGTTTAAAAAAATGTGTGTTAAAAATGTGTGTTTAAAAAATGTGTGTTTAAAAAAATGTGTGTTTAAAAAAAATGTGTTTAAAAAAATGTGTGTTTAAAAAAATGTGTGTTTAAAAAAATGTGTTTAAAAAAAATGTGTGTTTAAAAAAAATGTGTTTAAAAAAATGTGTGTTTAAAAAAATGTGTTTTAAAAAAATGTGTGTTTAAAAAAATGTGTGTTTAAAAAAATGTGTGTTTAAAAATGTGTGTTTAAAAAAAATGTGTGTTTTAAAAAAATGTGTGTTTAAAAAAATGTGTGTTTAAAAAAAATGTGTGTTTAAAAGATATGTGTTTAAGAAAAATGTGTGTTTAAAAAAGATATGTGTTTAAGAAAAATGTGTGTTTAAAAAAAATGTGTTTTTAAAAAAAAGTGTGTTGACATACAGTAAAATCTAACCAACCAAAGTTAAGTAGTGATGATACTCTTAAGAATATAATGGGTGACCATTTAGAAACAGCAGGTACTGTAAGTAATATCAGGCCTTTTTCCCAGACTCAGAAAAGCTTAGTAAATAACAAGAACTTTATTTAAACAAAGCTAACTTGGTTTAAAGCATGTGATGGAAATTTATGAACATTTCTTGTTTGCCTTATAATTCCTTGAAAACATTGCTAATCACCCGTGTCAAATGTTGTCAAGAATTCTGCCATCCTTTGAATCAGTCCAAGAAGACATTTTCAACATGATCCTTCATGATAGCTCAATGATTATTGGTGGGATTGAGATCACTTGAACTTCCTGGCCACCTGCCAAATCCATCTTTTCAGACGAAAATCAATAAGTCAGCTGTGTGTGTACGTATATATATATATATATATATATATATGTATTCTTATCTTTTGCTTTCTTGTTATGTCAAGCATTGTTCTGATGGATTTCTGAACCCATAATGAAAACTTTTTCTTTTTAATGCCATGCTGCTTCTTTGCTAAGTTACACTAAGAATTGAACTCAGAAATTACATGGAAATAGATAAATTCATTTGGCACGAACCAGTATTTTTATAACCTAAGCCAGAAGTGAGGAACCTGCAGCCTCGAGGCTGAATACAGCCTTCCAAAATCTTGCCAAAAGACTAATTTATTCATCTACTATTTTAGAAATTGACATCCCAATGCTTTTTTTTTCATAAAAAGCAATCTAAAAAATATCCTTAAAAGATTAGAGATTTTCAGTGTTGGGTTTAAAATGTAATAATGTTAATTATACTGAGTTGGTTGGCTTAAAGGCCTCCCAACATGAGTACACATATAAACAAACAACTCTGACTAAGGGTGTTAAATACACAATGGACTTTAATACATGGAGCACATGGAGAAGAATTAATACGAAATACATAAGAAACAACATGGTAGATATATGAATAACACATATATGAGTCAAGATACAAAATGGAAGTATAACAGAGATACATAAATGTACATGTAAAAGATATGAAGAGTCCATAAGTCAAAGTCACTTATTATATAGTGTTAGGGGATGAAACCCCCACACACAAGAATGATGTTGACCAAAGTGTCTAACCCATGTGTGTTCATGAAGTCCTGGAGAAGAAAGAGAAATTGAATCTGGATTAAATAGTCAGTGACACCCTGGTGGTCAATACTAGAAACACAAGGGAAGATAACTCTTCCACCAAAACAGGGGCAGATAACCCTACATTATATTTTAAATAGTAAATTTGAACCAAGTTTAGACTTAAGGTTTGGTTGTAAACATAACAAAAGTTTGTTGAGTATGCCCGTATTTATAAATGATAAATCTCAATATAGCCTTTATACATGAAAAGATTACTCTTCCCTGTCCTCTCAAGTTTATCAATTATACAAGCAGATTTGACCAACAATTTCCAGAATTTGAAATGTTAAAAATAAATCTCTTATCTATATTGATCTATAGATTAATAAAAATGATTTTCTATATATTTTTTATCTTTTATTCTTTATATATTATTGTTTTTAAGTTGTTTATTTTTATTATCATTTTTGATAGTATTTTTTAAATTATATTTTTATCATATAAATATGCAAAAAAAGCTATTAATAACAATTTGGTCGAGTGTGTATGAATATGTAATTTTTAAAGAAATAACATTTTTATTAAAAAGACTATACTAGTACAGTATACCTGCTCTATCAAACTCTAAGAAAAGAGGTTTGGTTTGGTTTGTTTTGTTTTGTTTTACGGCATATCAAACTCAGTGGGTCATTTAATGCCAACAAAGTTGTGAAATAAATTTATTCTTAATGCATAATACAATTTTGTTTATCAACTCATGTTTTTCTATTCAACCCATAGATGGGACCCTAACAGGTACTACCACTCCGGGTCAGAGTGAACCAGGGAGCAATAGTGATGAAGGGGAGCTCGACATTCCCCAAACCTCCAGAACTAGAACCTCACCATCAGATAGAGTTTAACATCATTCCCAAGACATGTAGACCCTCAGCCACCGCCTTCTAACACCCATATGATAAGAAAGATTGGGGGTTGCCATAAGGGCAATAGGGTTGGGGTAATCATATAGGTGCTAGAGCTTGACGTGGTTAGCCGATTGATCGGAGGGGGTCTCTCCGATCACCCGTCTAGGTCAAAAAAGCCTAAAGTGGAACATTGCAAGTCATGGACTGCTCAGCCACCTGGGTTCTATTCTTAAACATCACGGGTCACCACCCATGGCCAACAGGTGGCCCACTGAGGGAGTCTTACCCCTCTGCAGAGGTGCAGTCGGTGCATTCTAACACCCCATCCGACAGGGCAGTAAGAAAAGAGGATTAAATAGGAACATGAATCTTTTGATAATTGAACCCTTACATAATACCATCTCTGGTTCAGTTGAAGTTACTATTAGAAATTGTTATATAAGATTACTTATGTTTTATTTTGGTAAATTAAATGTACATTTACGTGTTTGTTGCTACCTTCAATACTTGAACTCTTAGAAAATATCATCTATGCTTTTATCAAAGTTATTATTAGAAATTGCCATATAAGTCTACAGTTGAACATCGTCTTAAATTGATTTAACTTTTGTGGATTTACCATTGATAATTTAATATGTATGATTTAGTTTTGTGACCTACTGCACAAAGTCCTCGCAGATAACTCATTAAAGGAACATTTAAAGAAAAAATAAGTACTAAAAGCATGATATATATATATATATATATATATATATATATATATATTATTATGTAGACAATATATATATATATATATATATATATATATATATATATATATATATTTATTATGACAATATATATATATATATATTATTTATTATTATATAGACATATATATATATATTTTATTTATTTATTATTATGTAGACAATATATATATTTATTTATTATATATAGACATATATATATATATATATTTATTTATTTATTATTATGTAGACAATATATATATTTATTTATTATTTAGATAATATATACATATATATATATATATATATATATATATATATATAATCTAATATATATATATATATACATTTATTTATTAATATGTAGATAATATATATATTTATTTATTATTTAGATAATATATACATACATATATATATATATATATATATATCTAAATATATATATATATATATATATTTATTTATATATGTAGATAATATATATATTATTTTTATTTAGATAATATATACATATATATAATCTAAATATATATATATATATATATATATATACATTTATTTATTATTATGTAGATAATATATATATTATTTATTATTTAGATAATATATACATATATATAATCTAAATATATATATATATATATATATATATACATTTATTTATTATTATGTAGATAATATATATATTTATTTATTATTTAGATAATATATACATATATATATATATAATCTAAATATATATATATACATTTATTTATTATTATGTAGATAATATATATATTTATTTATTATTTAGATAATATATACATATATATATATATAATCTAAATATATATATATATACATTTATTTATTATTATGTAGATAAATATATATTTATTTATTATTTAGATAATATATACTATATATATATATAATAAATATATATATATATACATTATTTATTTATTATGTAGATAATATATACATATATATATATAATCTAAATATATATATATATACATTTATTTATTATTATGTAGATAATATATACATATATATATATATATCTAAATATATATTATATATACATTTATTTATTATTATGTAGATAATATATATATTTATTTATTATTTAGATAATATATACATATATATATATACATAATCTAAATATATATATATATATATATTTATTATGTAGATTATATATATTATGCCAATAATATGGGTGCTATATTTATATGTGAACAGTGCTTAATATCATTGATAGAGCATTTATATTTAAGTTAAGGAAGCGTGGACAAGGAGTTCACAGCACCTGGTTACTGACAGTTTATCGCTTATGTGATCTTCAGACCAAAAAAAAAGAAAAAGAAATCGCATAGACAAGAAACTATTAGTAACCAGGCACCGTGAACTCCATGTCCATGCTAACATTAACTTATATATATATATATATATATATATATATATATATATATATATGTGTGTGTGTGTGTGTGTGTGTGTGTTACAATCTTATGGGCTATTCTTTAATCTTTAAACAAGAGCGCTTGTCTAGCGGAAATCCTTGGTAATCCTCTGGTAAAGAATCCTCAGTATTGGTTCAGACTCCAGTAGCACTGTTACTTTTACTTTTGAACTAATACTCTTGGGAAATGTATGAAATCCTCACCACCTAGCTATGTGTTAAATAGTGCCACTACAGTTCTTCTACAAAGGTTGCTTTGGCATTAAATAATACATGAAGATTGATATGCCATTAGATAAAGAAACCAAACCAAACATTTCTGTTGAACAATTCCATTGTCATAAACTACAGCCAGAACCTTTTTTCTTTCAGTCCTCTTCCTTATCACTTGAGCCATGCACATGCTATTAAACAAAGAAACCAAGGCAAACTTGTACATGTATTGTATTATGTAGTGTATGTGTATTGGACCACCACATCTCTCTATGTTAGCCTAAATAGATACTGTTTGTATTTTGAAAACACTGGCAGGGCCACCCTCAAGAACAAAAGCTGCAAGAGGAAGAACCTGACCAGACTTCCAGCTGCAGCCACTATGACTGTGCTTGTCTGCCCTACATTGGCCTTATCAGCCACAAACATGCCTGCACTCAATGTGGACCACCCTATATTTAATCTTCATTCACAAAACCTAATCCATGATGATACTGTTCTTTTAAATTCTTTAAACTATGTTTGGATACAATGTTTTATTTTTTTGTATTTTATAGTGAACAATTGTCATGGGAAGGGGATGGTTCCAGATATTCAATTCTTTTAATGCTTTTAACCCTGTAAATGTGGAGGGATGATTGTATATGTAGCTAAAATATTCATTAATGGAGTCGATGTTAGTTACCATGAGAGAGAGGGGGAGGGAGAGAAAGGAACAGATAGAGGTAAGAAAAAGGAAGAGAGAGTGATAGAGGGGGAAAATGGAAGAAAGAGTGAGGGGGAGAAAGGAAGAAAGAGAAAGAGGGGGGAGAATGGAAGAAGGAGAGGGAGAGAATGGAAGAAGGAGAGAGGGAGAGAATAGAAGAAGGAGAGAGGGAGAGAATAGAAGAAGGAGAGAGGGAGAGAATAGAAGAAGGAGAGAGGGAGAGAATAGAAGAAGGAGAGAGGGAGAGAATAGAAGAGAGAGGAGAGAGAGGAGAGAATAGAAGAGAGAGAGAGAAGAAAGAGAGAGAGAGGAGAGAATAGAAGAAAGAGAGAGAGAGAGAAAGAGAGAAAGAAGAAAGAGAGAGAAGAATGGAAGAAGAGAGAGGGGCAGAATGGAAGAAAGAGAGAGGGGCAGAATGGAAGAAAGAGAGAGGGGCAGAGAAGAAATGGAAGAAAGAGAGAGGGCAGAATGGAAGAAAGAGAGAGGGGCAGAATGGAAGAAAGAGAGAGGGGCAGAATGGAAGAAAGAGAGAGGGGCAGAATGGAAGAAAGAGAGAGGGGCAGAATGGAAGAAAGAGAGAGAGAGAGGGAATGGAAGAAAGAGAGAGAGAGGGAAAATGGAAGAAAAGAGAGAGAGAGGGAAAATGGAAGAAAGAGAGAGAGAGGGAAAATGGAAGAAAGAGAGAGAGGGAGAATGGAAGAAAGGGAGAAAGGAAAACAGAGAGAGGGGGAGAGAGGAAAAGAGAGAGAGGGGGGAAAGGAAGAAAGAGAGAGAATGGAAGAGAGGCAGAGGGGGCGAAAAGGGGAGAGAAAGAAAATAATTTCAATTTATTTCTTTTTTGAATATCAAGTTTCACCAGCTAAATATAGATGAAAACTACACTTCCCTTTTTTTTTGTAAAAAGAAAAAGAAAAAAGGAAAAAAAAAAAAGAGAAAAACATATCTAATTGCCTCTAAGATGATATTCATGCCATTATCATATCAGCTAAGTTATTATATATCAATTATCGGCAAAACAGAACCAATTCCAAGAGAACAAAAGGAAAATAATGTCTTTTGGATTTTTTAAATTAATTTTCAGAGGGAGAAATTTCAATTTGTAGGTAATTTGCTGGTTATTATATTCCTTGTATGCCAATATCTCTATTTTCCAGAGTAAAATACCTGCAATCCATAGTGTAATAAGAAAAAGTAAATATGATTGACACTGGAATAGTATAGTTTGTGTTTTTCTTTTAAATTTATACAAATAGTTAAACCCAGCTCCACTGCCCACCAGAACAACAGGAATGTTATTATGAGATACAATACAGAAAAATATAAATGGAAAGACATACTAAGTTAAAATACATAGAATATGATATAATGGAATGACCCATCTCCCCCATACCTTAACAGTGGCGATGGTTCTAAACCGCTATTTAAGAATACACAGATTACTCTGTGCAGAATTCACCTGAAGTACTTAGATGACGGACTCTACTCCTAATACTCACGTGACCTTACTATATAACAGAATACAATTTTGATTATATATATATATATATAAAGGCAATGGTCTCTTATGAAAGGGATGGAGCATTCTCTGACAGCCTTTACATATATACAGATGTGTGCATTTATCAGTTAAAATCCTCTTCTGTAGGTGACGATGGCCAAGTGGTTAAGCAGTCTGACTGATGCTGAATCGATTGGATTTCCATCCCAGTTGGAAGTAGCTTACAAATGTCTAGCCACACTGATGATATATGATATGTCAAAACATGGTGTCTGTGGATGACTATATATATATATATATATATATATGTATACATATATACATGTGTACTCACGTGACCTTACTTGCATATAGTTAGCCCATTTGCATACATTTTTTTACTAGAATATGCTTCTCTGTACACATGACAAATTCTTCATTAAATTTCACATGGTTTACTCTTCTCAGCCACCAAAAATTTGATGACAGAACTCTGTTTAAGTCTGATGCACAGTGTTGATTTGCTGTCATTTTGAATAGCCTCAAAATATATTTTTGCAAGATAAAAGCAACTTTGGGGTAAACCTATTCCAGACAATGCAGATTCTATATTAAAAAAAAAAATTGTGAATTAAAAAAAAAATTCCCTATATATACATATATATATATATATATATATATATATATATATATCAGCAGCAATAGCATAATCTTTACAGATCACTGCCGTCCCTCACAATCCTATAACTCCACCTCCAGAACCCTTCCTCGCATGAGCCCTCAAATGACTCATCAAACCCGCTGCAGATCCACAAAGTTTGATGCAAATATAACATAGAAAGGACGTCCTTCCCATTGAATCAGATGATAAAATTTTATGCCAATGTACCACCATATGTTTCTTAAGACCAGAAGTTGACTTACAGACTTTGTTACAGATTTCACAAGACACATTGTTTGTTCCTGGAATTTGCATGAATTGACCCTGGTGAGATTTCCCATGATTGACATATCCAGCCTTAGAAAGCAGAATTCGACCACATGTCTGACATTTCCAACCCTCCATTTTCTCTCCAATATGACAGGTGTATCCCTTTCAAAGTTGATGATTGAGGTTTTCATGCACAATTCTTTCACTCTCAAAACTGGTCCAGCCATCATCCACATGAATTCTCCAGTCAGTTCTCTTCAATGTCAGCTTTTCCCAGTTGCCAGGATTTATTTTTATTTTTACAAGGTTGTTTTTTAAACAGATTGGTAAAATAAATGTTTTAAAAATTATTTATATCTAATGGGACTGTGTGCAAACAACTCTTTTAATAAACCACTACAGGAAAAAAAAACGTAAATATGAATGCAATTTCCTAATCTCTGGGCTTAGAATAACCCTAGACAGATTGACATCCTATTAAAATCAATTAGTATCTTATTTTTTTTATCTTTATTTCTTCTAAATTTTTATATATCAACAGTCTCCCTTCTCTACATCACTGTGTTTTTTCTTTCTTTTCAATTTATCTTTTCCCTTCTCATTTGCCCATCTATTCTTTACAATTTGTGAAAAAACTTTTAGCAAAATATATTACACAGGTGTAAGGATCCTAAACAGGAACTCTCGTGTGTCAGGGGACTCAGGAGTCATGGATTAATTCTCTTTAGCTGGCTGACAACTTCGGTCAGTTAGAGCTAGGGCACAGGAGAGTTAACAACCATTAACAAGCTTTTGGCCTCTCATGATGACTGCTAAGTAACTCCCTCATGTGAACTTGGAATAATGTGAGTACATTTTTGCACAATATATCTTATTATAATGGAGATTGTGTGTTTTTCTGTCTGTAACCGAAACTATATTACTACTCAAGTCACAATTCTCTTAGTTATTGACATCACATTCTCCATGATTTTATTTTTATCTAAACCTCAATTATTAATAAAATTGTCTTACATTATTAATACTGTTAACTATGTCTACGTACTGACAACATGCAATTATATTTATATATACAACAAAATAGCGGTTTACAGTGTGAACGGGAAGGCTAATTTGCATATCAATATTTAAAAATCGAATTTAATAAATATGTGCTTAGTATTATTGATTTCTAACTGTTTGGTTTTATTTTAATGAATATAAGCAAAAATCTCTTCAATGAATCTTAAATGAAATCCATTAACAAGAAAAAATAACTGTCATTTTATTCTTTACTTCCTCTTTTAACTAAATGCTTAAATTAGAAAAAATAATGAAAGACGAGAGTAATGGAAGAGTAAGTTTCAGTTGTTCCATTTTTTATTATACTCCCTCTGTTTCAAATCTTTTTATCTGTATTCTTATTTAGTTTCATTAGCCTTTCTAATTTAATACAATATTTTATTACATTAAAACTTAAATACTTGCACCCGGAGGGTGCATATATTTGCTAGTATATATATATATATATATATGTTGTTAATTGCATTACAGGTTGTAAACATGGGGAACTACTATTTGTGTACTTCAAGTTATATTCTCTAGAGTATCTCATATATCCTGTTGGGTGTTCGCATCTAAGTACCAAGCTGTTGTATAATGACTAACCCCAATATAAGTATGTAAGTTGCCAGGCAGTCTAGATTTAATGCCCTTTGAAATGGCTTTTCATTTACTGTTTTAGTGGAACAGAAAGTAAGACAGAGTCAGAGAGTTGCAACTCTGAGGTGGGAACAGATAATGTGAAATATCTGTTGTCAGTCCCAATGTCTGGAAAGACACAGGGCTGGAGTAAAGCAAAGAGGATAGTAGGAAAAAGTAAGGTAGAGTTGGAAAGTTGTAACTCTGAGGTAGGAACAGATGATGAAAGATATCTGTTGCCAGTCCCAATGTCTGGAAAGATACAGAGCTAGAGAAAATGTAAGTCAGAAGGAAAGGCTCAGGTATTCTCGCTCTTAACTGGGGAGAAACAACCTGTAGAGTTAGATTAGGAAAAATTAAAGTAGAAGCTTTAATTGACTCTGGGGCATCCGTGTCATTGATTAGTAGGGTCGTTTATGATCGCCTGAAGACCCGGAAGGAATTAAAGAAATCAAACTTAAGTATTAGTCAGGTTAATGGCAAAAAGTTGACAGTGTTAGGTATGACATGGCTACCATTAAGGGTAGGAAGGATGGAAAGAAACCACAAGCCTGGTTTGCACAACAAGCTAATTTTAGGAAAAGACTTGGCTTTTCCCAAAACTCATAAGGATGCAGGAACAAATATTTGAGGCTTCAAGAAGAATACCTTGAAGAGGACTAAGGTATCACTATCTTAGGTCAGCTCTCTCTTTTCTTTTCTTGTTTTTGTTGGTTGGTTGGTTTTATTTTATGGCATATCAAACTCTTTCAGGTCATAAATTGTCACATATTTTCAATCGAAGCACTTTCAACCATTTCTCTGGTCGTCCTCAAGTAATTGTTGCTTGTTGTGTTTACTGTGTATATAAAGATAACAATAAAAAATGCTTACAAATTCTCGAGCTTCTTTGCATAAAAATAACAAACCTGACATAAATACAATGGTTATTTAACACTGGCAACAATATGCTAAACATCTTTAATAACTAACACACTAACCTTTGCACCCCCCCTAAAATAGACTCTCCTAATTAAATAAACAAAAAATAAATGAATAAATCCCAATGAATAAAACCAAACATGTTTATTTAAGAGCTATTGCAAATAGTTCAATATGTAAAAAGTATAATAATCTTGATTTAACTCTCTCTCCTTTCCTTATTTCTTATTATACTATTACTAACAGGACCTGTGGATATACCACAGTATGTAATTTAATTCTCATAACATTTGATATGTTTACTTAAGAGCTATTATGAAATATTTCAATATGTAAGAAGTATAATAATCTTGATTTAACTCACTCTTTCTTTTTTTCTTTTTTTTCATCTTTTCATTATGAATAAGGTCATTTTGATAAACAAAGGACTCAGTTTGTTTACAGTACCAGCAGTTGCTTAAGTAATCACCCAATTAAGTATTGAACAGGCTCATTGCTGGTTAACTTTGTTGATCTAGCAGGAATCAGTGCCTTCAGCATAAACTGACTATAATCTTTTTTTTTTGTTAATATTAAATATCTGAATGCTTTTTATACAGACTATGTAGATCAGCTGAATAGAATGAGATCTGTTTTCTGACCAGCCCTAGGAATAATCCGCCCTCTCGGCTGAGGCGTTAGAATGCACTGACTGCACCTCTGCAGAGGTGCAGTCAGTGCATTCTAACGCCTCAGCCGAGAGGGCGGATTATTCCTAGGGCTGACCCAATGGGGCTACTTGTTGGCTGTGGGTGGTGACCCGTGATGCTTAAGGATAGAACCCAGGTGGATGAGCAGTCCATGACTTGCAATATTCCACTTTGGCCCTATCTTGGGCTAGACGGGTGATCAGAGAGGCCCCCTCTGATCAATCGGCTGGACACATCAACCCCTAGTACCTATATGATTTCCCAACCCTATTGCCCTATGACCCACCGAGGTTGATATGCCATAAAACAAACCAAACCCTAGGAATGATAAGGACTCATCTACAAACTACACAATATATCCCCAAATATACCTTAATATAAACAATGGAAATTTAAACAGACCACTGAATGTACCACAATAAATTATCTAATTGGAAACTTTATTTGATCATTTGATTACATGGGATTTTCATACTTTTGTTGACAACATTTCTTAATGAAATGGCAATTAAAGAATGGAATTTTAATTACACCATTTAAAAAATATCAGAAAATAATTCAAATTGTCGATAAATTTCAAAATATATTAATTGCTTTGGATATACCTTGTGCCTTCAGAGACTTAAAGGGTAAAAGAAACAAAATTATATAATATCTAAGATGTTTAAAATAATATATAATAATCTTTCATTCTTTTTATAAGAAATACAGCAGATCCAGCTTTTCAATTAGTACAAATTAGCTTCCTATTGACAAAATAGGAGGGAGCTTATGAGAGAGTGGTTTTCCCAAATGGTCAGTGATCTACAGGGTAGTCCGAAAATCTTGTCATCCCCTACCAAAATATAACTCTTAACTGATCAACTAAAAATTACATGAAATAGAAAATTATATTATATGTGTTATTCGGACTATTGTCTTCATCTTCATTGTTATCTGTACAACGTTTCAGCCAATGTGCCCTCCGGCCTTCTTCAGGTATTTCTTGTCGAATTCGGGAACCTTCTCAGACTCAGAAACCTTCTTTTCGGACTCTGTTCCCGAATTGGACAATAAATACCTGAACAAGGTCGGAGGGCACATCAGCCAAAACATAGTACAGATAACAATGAAGATGAGGACAATAGTCCAAATAACACAGATAATACTAATCATCAAGCCTCATCTCAAACATTAAGAAAAATAAAAAATTATATTATTTGTACTAGCAAATATATGCACCCTTCAGGTGCAAGTATTTAGGTTTTGATGTAATAAAATATTGTATCAAATTAGAAACTATTTAGAAAATGATAAACTGAGGGAGTATAATTGAAAAATATAACAGCTTTAAATATAACTCTTCCATCATTTTCCATCACTCCCGTTTTTCATTTTTCCTAATTAATCTATTTAGTTAGATTATGAAGTATTTAATAAAATTTAACTTCTTTCGTCTTGTTTATGGATTTCTTTTAAGATTTATCTCCGAGATTTTTGCTCAGATTTGTTAAGAGAAAACCAAACAATTAGAAATCAATAATACTAACCATATATTTATTAAAATCAAATTCTTAATATCAATATGCAAATTAGCCTTCTCGTTCACACTGTAAACCGCTATTTTGTTGAATATATAAATATACTTGCTTGTTGCTAGTATGTAGATTAATCCAACTGTGTTAATAAGGTATAAGAATTTTATCAATAATTGAGGTTTAAATAAAAAATAAATTCATGGTGAATGTGACTTGAGTAGTAATTTAGTTTCGGTTACAGACAGACAAACACACTATCTCCATTATAATAAGATTATATATTAATATTACATTATTAAAACAAAAAATAATCAAAGTTAAAACAATATATATATAGGTGACAAGTCTATCATATCACCCTGTACTTTTTTCTGTCAACAATACTTTTAATGATAAATTTATTCAACCAATGAACAGTGACTCAGTTCTAGATTAAAGCCAGTGTTACTATCAACCAAAAGGACCAGAGTTTCTGACTGATGTAGTAGTGAGCAATTACATGACAAAGAATAAAGATTTTTTTGGCCAATCAAAAGGTACTGCATACTGAAGCTGTGTATGTTATCTTGATGACATAAAAAAAATAAAAAACATATCTTGTAGAAGACATTTAGCAACATTAGATGAGAGACATAATTAAGTGCCTTTGGGAATCACTGAGAATGGTCTGTACCTGAAAACCCGTAAAACAGATTCAATGTGTTGTAATCAAGTAGAGACATCTCCACATTGGATGTTAAGGCTCTGAAATTAGTAGACCAGTTCACTTACTTAGGTAGTAATATCTCCTCTACAGAAAGTAATGTCAATATACGCATAGCAACATGCATAGCAACACATCAACAACCCGTCCTTCGGGCGGGGGTCCGGTGTGCTTCGGCCACTGGACCGGTGTGTTAAATTAACAGCATCGATCCATGGAGGCTATCCGCCCAGGCAACACCTGCCCCCTTGACTTAAAGGGGCAGGGCTGGGTTTATTACCCAGCGCCTGAGGTGCCCCCTTGAGGGGGAATGCCGAAGGGATTGACACAGTTTTTGTTCTTTCCCACCCATGAGCCTCGGCTTGTGGGTGGGCCCACATTAAAATGTGCCTTGTGCCCAGCCCATACAAGTGGGTATGAAGCAAATACCCAAGGTCAATATATGCATAGGAAAGGCATGGACTGCTACAGATCGGGAAATCTGATTTCTCTGATGAGATAAAGCAAGAATTCTTCCGAGCTGGAGCTGTATCAGTGCTACTGTATGGCTACACCATTTGGATTCTAATGAAACACTTAGAGAAAAAGCTAGATGGGAACATGGGAACATGGATGCTATGTGCTGTCTTGAAATAAACCTGGAAACAAGACTAAAAAGCAGCTGTAGGGTCATTTGTGTCCTATTACAGAAACCATTTAAGTAAGATATAGTGGACACTGTTGGAAAAGCAAGGACAAACTCATAGGTGACATTCTCCTGTTGACACCTACACATGGACACAGCAGTGTAAGCTGACCAGCAAAAACCTACAGGTCTGTACAGATTCTGGATGCTGTGCAAAAGATCTGCAATGACTGATAGGGACAGTTAGCAAGAGAGAGTCATGGGTATCCATGCTGTCAGCACAACATGATTATATATATATATATATATATATAATACTAAGAATATTGCTAGATGTAAAATAAAGGGTCTACCATGATTTCAATCAAAAATTGATCTCGTCAGGACGGACCCCAATCTACCAAATTCAAAACTAGATTAGCAAATCATAGACATTCATTTACAAATATTAAGGTTTTTTTTTTTTTTACTAGCTATTATCTATAATTAGAATTAAATTTGTAATAATATAGAAATATAAATTAACGAATAATTAGACGTGTGGAATGATACATTGTTTTTCCTCAGTTTTTCGCATGCATGGCGCACGCAAAGATTGAGAGAGAAATAACGTAGCGTTCAACCGCTATTATATTCAATTTAACCGAGGAATTACATCAACTTGGTTAATGTAGAGTGGGGTCCTGACGAGATCAATTTTTGATTGAAACCATGGTAGACCCTTTATTTTACATCTAACAATATTATTCGTATTATTACTGCTCTATATTTTTAATATATTAAGCACTTTTGGATTATTTACTTACGCCACTGCGATGGAACAGTTAAAGCGGAAATCGGATACTATACACACACACACACATATATATATATAGTAGAGCTGTCTTTAATTGCATACAAATTACTATACAGTGTAGAAATTATAATCACAATTTTAGTTTATGTTTAAAAAGATTTTGATACAGTTTTATATATAACTGTATTAAAATCATATTAAATATAACTCAAATTGTGGATACGATTTACATACTGTATAGTAATTGTCAGGCAATTGAAAACAGCTCCACCAGCCACACTTACACATGTATAGAAGAAAAAAGCAAACATTGTTAATGAAATCAGAGTGCTCAAATGCTCGAAAGCAGAGCACTACAAAGACTGATTACTGATGATTGTAGCAATATCATCCTATTCTCACATGAAAGTACTTTAAGTAATCACTCTTTTTAGTCTATATGTACGCACATACGATTTTTATCGGAAAATATCCAGCCATTATTAATGGAAAAATCATGTTAACTAGAGCAATGCCACCTTAGTCCTTCAAATTACACCTCTTGAGACTTCACTCATGTATCCCAGAATACATTCTCTTTATGTTGATTTAAAACTAAACTTAATTATGGAAGTGTATATGGGTCATGTTAATCATTCTGATTAAATCATAGAGACAAATGACCTTTAAAATATACATTACATATAAAATGAGTTATATGGGGAAGCATGGTGGGGTACTGGTTAGAGTCGCAGGAAATGAACTCGTCGACCCGAGTTTAATTCCTGGACGAAGCCACAGTTCACATAGCGCTAATACCCTTGGAAAAGGTATCAATCCAACTATCCTTCCTCCAGCTATGGGTAAACAGTAGGGCAGACTGTGCTCTTTAACCTTGATTAGGCAACCAGTTTAGGAGAAGAAAACTCTGAATTCAAACCTGGTCACTACTAGAATAGTAGTCCAGAGGTAGAGTTTCTGACTCTGCATGCTGGGTTCTCGGTTTCTATCTCTGTCGGAAGGAAGTTTGTAGGTAACCACTGATGAGACTTAATAAAGTTGAAACAGCTGTACGGTGTTCCACGTCGCGCGCGTTATTCGCTGAGTTTGCTTGTCATGATTATTTTCAATTATTATCGAATTTTATACGATATAAGCATTGTAATTGCCTTCAAAAAAATATAAATAATAATATACTTTACTTAAAAATGCTTCAAAAGCAAATTATCAAATTCCATTATTTCATACGCCTGAGCATAGGCCTAATTTGTGATCCCCTCAACACTCACTGTACTATCTATAGTAGTGGCGTGTTTATCATTGACAGGTTAATTTAGCATGTATCATGTGCTACGGGCCGGTAGCCCAGAGGTAGAGTTTCTGACTCTGCGTGCTGGGTTCTTGGATTCGATCTCTGTCGAAGGGGGATTGTAGGTATACACTGTTGATGAGACTTAATAAAGTTGAAACAGCTGTACGGTGTTCCACGTCGCGTGCATTATTTACTGAGTTTGTTTGTCATGATTATTTTCAATTATTATCGAATTTTATATGATATACGCATTGTAATTGCCTTAAAAGATATAAATTTTTTTCCAATTTTTTTTTCTTTTCATCACACAACGTGTGATAGCATGTGATGCTTGTCATGATTATTTTCAATTATTATCGAATTTTATATGATATATGCATTGTAATTGCCTTAAAAATATAAATTTTTTTCCAATTTTTTTTTCTTTTCGTCACACAACATGTGATAGCATGTGATGCTTGTCATGATTATTTTCAATTATTATCGAATTTTATATGATATATGCATTGTAATTGCCTTAAAAATATAAATTTTTTTCCAATTTTTTTTTCTTTTCATCACACAACATGTGATAGCATGTGATGCTTGTCATGATTATTTTCAATTATTATCGAATTTTATATGATATATGCATTGTAATTGCCTCAAAAAAATTAAAATCTTTTTCCAATTTTTTTTTTCTTTTCGTCACATGTGTGATACCCTGCCCTCATCAGCTGCCAACTAGGAGTGATAACACAGTTTCGGTAGCTAAGGCAGGACTACCACTTCCTAGCACTATCAAGCAGTTTTCACCACCGGACAGGGTTTTAAAAAAAAAATAAGATGAAATAATGCAAAGAAGAAATTATAAGATCCATTCATCAGAGAAGTTTTGTTATCAGTGCAATTTGTTATTTAAAAACCAGTTTGTTTTCGGCCGTTGACTTGATTATGCAATTGTAGATATTATGTAAGAACACGGGAATGATGAGCGTATCATTTGTCCACTAAATTCTTGGCTTGCTAGGAATGTCTCCAGGTTACTGCCACTCAGCAATGGGCTCCTGGATACTGTGGGAGTGTTCCTGCTTCATAAGACCATCATTCGATTTACATTCTATAGGAGAATCACGTCGTTCGCACAAGCGTGCCTTGTGGATTCGTAACCCTCGCAAGCTGTTAAATTCTCTGCCGCAATCACACGTTGTAGCCGGGTACAAGTCCGAGGCATTTTCGTTTGTGCAAGTTAGACGGGTGATATATCCTTCCTCCCCACTACAGACACCCAGAGGGTATTTTCCATTTGTAGGAGTCCTGTCTTTCCAGGATGCCATTTCAACTTTCTGGAGAGTCACATTGTCTTTCCAATGGGTCATCTTGCTTTCCAGAGTCTTAGCATTAAAAAAATAATAATATGTTCTATTTCAATTTTTAAAAAATAATATATATTTATTAATGGAAATCGGGCATATGGAAATCCAATCTCACAGACAAGTTAAAGATACAGTTCTTCCAGGTCGTTGTCGTATCAGTGCTGCTGTATGGTTGCACCACCTGGACCCTGACGAAGCGACTAGAGAATAAACTAGATGGGAACTGCACAAGAATGCTACGGGTGATCATGAACAAGACATGGAAACAGCACCCCACGAGAAAGCAGCTGTACGGCCACCTGCTACATATCACCAAACCATCCGAGTAAGACGGACAAGACACGCGGGACACTGCTGGAGAAGCAAGGACAAACTCATAAGCGACATCCTCCAGTGGAAGCCAGCACATGGACACGCCAGTGTGGGCTGACCAGCAAAGACGTACATTGATCAGCTCTGCGCATAGAGGACCTCCCGAGAATGATGAACGATAGGGACGGATGGAGAGAGACTGTCATGGATATCCGTGATTAATGGAAAAATCGTGTTAACTAGAGCAATGCCACCTTAGTCCTTCAAATTACTCCTCTTGATTGTTTGGTTTGTTTTGTTTTACGGCATATCAACCTCAGTGGGTCATTTAATGCCGATAAAGTTTTGAAATAAATCAATTCTTAATGGATAATACAATTTTTTTATAAATACAGTTTTCTATTTAACCCATAGATGGGACCCTAACAGGTACTACCACTCCGGGTCAGAGTGGACCAGGGAGCAATGGTGATGAAGGGGTGCTCCTCATTCCCCAAACCTCCAAAACTGGAACCTCACCATCAGATAGAGTTTAACGTCATTTCTAGGACATGTAGACCCGCAGCCACCGCCTTCTAGCATCCATATGATAAAAAGGGGTGGGGCTTGCCATAGAGGCAATAGGATTGGGAAAATAATATAGGTGCTAGGGCTTGACGTGACCAGCCGATTGATCGGAGGGGGCCTCTCCGACCGCCCGTCTAGCCCAAGATAGAGCCAAAGTGGAGTATTGCATGTCATGAACTGCTCATCCACCTGGGCTCTATCCTTAAGCATCACGGGTCGCCACCCACGGCCAACAGGTGGCCCCATTGAGGGAATCTTACCCCTCTGCTACTCCTCTTGAGACTTCACACACATATATCCCAGTATCCATTCTTTTTACTAGCAAATATATGCACCCTCCGGGTGCAAGTATCTAAGTTTTAAAGTGATAAAATCTTATATAAAATTAGAAAGGCTAATTAAACTAAATAAAAAAGATTTGAAACAAAGAGGAGTATAATCGAAAAATAGAACAACTGAAGATTACTCTTCCATCACTTCCGTCTTTCATTTCTAAATTTTCATAATTTAACTATTTAGTCAGAATAGGAAGTTAAGAATAAAGTTAGTTATTTCTTCTTGTTAATGGATTTATTTTTTGTTTTATTGAAGAGATTTTTGCTCATGTTTATAAAAATAAAACAAAACAATTAGAAACTAACAATACTTAGCCCATATTTACTAAAATCAAATATTTATAATCAATATGTAAATTAGCATTCCCATTCACACTATAAACAGTTATTTTGTTGCATATATAAATACAACTGCATATTATTAGCATGTAGATATGGTCAACAGTCTTAATGATATAAAACAATTTTATTAATAATTGAGGTTTAAATCAAATCAAATCATAGAGAATATGATGTAAATAACTAAGGGAATTATGATTTGAGTAGTGATATAGTTTCGGCTACAGACAGACACACACACAATCTCCATTATAATAAGATGTTGATTTAAACTAAACTTAATTATGAATTTGTATATGGGTCATGTTGATCATTGAGATTAAATCATATGGACAAATGACCTTTAAAATATACATTACATATAAAATGAGTTATACATTTAACAGTCAAAATAAGTTATGTTTTCAAGATTGTTTATTGGAATTGACAAACCTATTTCTGAGCAGAGACTTAAAAACTATTTCTAATGTAGGTAATTTCGGAGAAATCATAACATCTGGTCTATCCGAGTGGAAGGTTATTTCGTTCTTTGATTTCTTTTTATTCACAGACACGCAATGTAAACAAATTTAAAATAGATTTTTTTCTATTTAAATTAGAGCGATTTGAACAAACTAAAAGTTATTGAATCCTATAAGAAGATTTTTATGTAGGAAATGTAAACAACTTTACAAGAGATGTTGAAAATTAGTTTTTTATCACGTAGAAAAGAAAAATTATTTCGGGAGAATTTTTACCGAATTCAACTTTATTATCTTTTACTTGATAACTGGGAAAATAACTGAGAAAAAAATAAGAATGAACAAAAAATAAGACAGATTCAAACAGTGTAAACAGATTTAAAATAGAAATGTTCCTTCTTTTTAGAAAATAAATTAAGAATAATTCATCCATGGTACATTTGTACCAAGATACCCACAGATGGTGAAATATGTAGAAAATAGTTAATCATTGGGGTGGCCTAAAGTCGGTATGAGCCAGACAGCGAGGGAGTCTATCCCCTTTTCACTAGTGCTAGACCAAGGAGATTGTTTTGGCATCTGAGGTGGAGCACCACACCTACCATCAGCTCCTCACTTTACCACACAGATAGGTATATCCAAATATTTTCACCTAGGAAATTGACACAGTTATAAAAATGAAATCGTCCGCATCAATATTGTTGCACTTTTTTGGCGCTATCATTAATAAAATATCTCCTGTTAGTACATTTAAATTCAAATTAATATAAGCAATTCAGGGCCGGCTTAGCTCAGTCGGTAGAGCGCCAGTCAAGAAACCCCCAGGTTTCGGGTTCGATACCAGCCCTTGCCAACTCAGCATATGAGTAGCACAGTGATTTGAGTGGTAAAGTAAGGAGCTGATGGTAGGTGTGGCGCTCCAATTAAATTACTAAAAAACAATCTCCTTGGTCTAGCACTAGTGAAAAGGGGATAGACTCCCTCACTGCGGCTGATACCGACTTTAGGCCACCCCGACAACTTTACTTTTATACTATGTCTAATATTTCAGCTTGATCACTATATAATATATGTATATGTAGTGAACCATCTAGGTATATCTAATATGTAATTTTCCACATCACTACTGCTGAATCTTTGTGCCATCTATACATATATAAAGGGCAGTTGTATGTATGTGTATGTCCAGAGGAAACTTTGAAAATAAAACAATTAACGACAAAGTAAATATATATACACATTAAATATCAGCAGGGCTTGGTTTTTGAGTAAAAATAATAGAGATTTGATTTATATTCGTGAAGATAATTAAAAAATAAAATTCAAATGATAACAGCATGGATTTTTTTTTCATTTAATATTTTAGGTAGTAGACATTAACATTTCTTTTCAGAGTAGCTGGATCAATGCAAGGTCTATATTTTTACATAGGGATTTAAATGGGGCATCTCATGACGATTCAACTCACGATTCAGTAATAATGGATCCGCGGGACTAACTTTTAAAAAATCCCCCTCTACCCAGGCGACGCCAGGTAGCCACTGCTAGTTATTGATAAAACAAACTTCATTAATAAGTTTAAATTCAGATTAATGCAAGCAATTCAATACTGTGGCTAATATTTTAGTTTGGTCAATATAAGAGTTGATAGTAAAGGATGTAGGTATATCTAGATATTCACATCAATCCTGTTGCACTTTGTTGGAGCCATTATTAATAAAATATTCTCTGTTAGCAAATTTAAATTCAGATTAAGATAAGCAATCCAATACTGTGGCTTATATTTCAGACTGATCACTGTATGATCATTATACAAGGTGTGTCAAAAAAGGATCAAGATTTTTGTACATTTTGACACCTTATATTCTGGAAAAATTAACGTTTCATTCATTGTTCATTTCTATCTTGGTCTGGTTTTGGCTTGTTTTGTTTTGTTTTACAGCATATCAACCACAGTGGGTCATTTAATGCTGATAAAGCCACTGCCTTCTAACACCCATATGATAAAAAGGGTTGGGTCTTGCCATAAGAGCAATAGTGTTGGGGCAATCATATAGGTGCTAGGGCTTGATACTTTTATAACACACCTTTATTTTTAAATAGTGATTGATTTAGGTATATCCAATATTTAATTGTTCACATCCCTACTGCTGTACTTTTGTACCATTATTAATAAAATATCCCTTGTCAGTAAGATTAAGTTACTATCAACACAAGCAATTCAATACTGTGGCCAATATTTTAGACTGATCTCTATAAAAAGCATGATCAAAAACTATCAAGTCAGGATCTTCGAATTTAAAAATTTTTTATAGTTAAGATTTAGATTAAAATACGAGGTGTGTCTGAAAAATAATGAGACTGTTGTCACAAACAATTCATTTAAAATCCAAACAACAAACTAAATGTTTTCTCCTCAAAGGTAGTCCCTCCCTTCTGTCATGTTTCTCTGTCCTATTAGAAGGATTCTTCTGGTATGTCTCAACTCCGTTGTTACGGACCTCTTGATGGACTCAATGCATTCAAAATGGGTTCCCTTGACAAGCCCCTTCAGTTTGGAAAGTGCGCGGGAAGGGATGATGGTTGTGGCAGGACAAATTGTGACTTTTTTCTTTTATCAAGCTGAAGGGGCTCATCAATTATCACCATTCACTTTGGCTGACAAACTTGCTGACAATCTGGTCAGACCATCATGGCATAGTTTGATAGTGTTGGGACTGATGCATCAAAAGTCATAAAAATTTTCGTCAGCAGTAGAGAATAGAAAGAGGCCTAGTATTAGTTGCGTTATTCGGACTATTGTCCCCATCTTCATTGTTATTTGTACAATGTTTCGGCCAATATGCCCTTCGGCCTTCTTCAGGTATTTCTTCTCGGACTTGGGAACCTTCTTTTCGAACTCGGGAACTTTCTTGTCATAATCGAGCGGCTGAAGCGTTGTACAAATAACAATGAAGATGGGGACAATAGTCCGAATAACGCAGATAATACTAATCTTCAAGCCTCATCTCACACATTCAGAGAAATAGAAAGAGGCCTATTCTGCTAAGGATAATGCTAGACCTTATATAAGGGGAATTTGAAAATTTTTTCCCCATAAATCTAAATTCTGCATTATTTGGTTTGGTTTGGTTTGTTTTACGGCCTATCAACCTCAGTGGGTCATTTAATGCTGATAAAGTTTTGAAATAAATTAATTCTTAATGAATCATCAAATTTTGTTTATAAACTCATGTTTTTCTATTTAACCCATAGATGGGACCTTAGCAGGTACTACCACTCTGGGTCAGAGTGGACTAGGGAGCAATGCTCCACATTCCCCCAAACCTCCAAAACTGGAACCTCACCATCCGATAGAGTTTAATGTCATTCTCAGGACATGAAGACCCTCAGCCACCACCTTCTAGCACCCATATGATAAAATGGGTTGGGGCTTGCCATAAGGGCAAAAGGGTTGGGGCAATCATATAGGTACTAGGGCTTGATGTGACCAGCCAATTGATTGGAAGGGGCCTCTTCGACCACCCGTCTAGCCCAAGAAAGGGATAAAGTGGAATTTTGCCAGTCATGGACTGCTCATTCACCAAGACTCCGTGCTTATGCATCATGGCTCACCACCCATGGCCAACAGGTGGCCCCATTGCATTCCCAGGACATGAAGACCCTCAGCTACTGCCTTCTAGCACTCATATGATAAAAAGGGTTGGGGCTTGTCATAAGGGCCATAGGGTCGGGACAATCATATAGGTGCTAGGGCTTGATGTGATATGATCAACCGAGTGATCGGAGGGGGTCTCTCCAACCACCTGTCTAGCCTAAGTAAGGTCTAAGTGGAGTGTTGCAGGTCATGGACTACTCATCCACCAGGATTCCATTCTTAAGCATTATGGGTTGCCACCCACGACCAACAGGTGGTCCCATTTGGGGGAGTCTTATCCTTCTGCAGAGGTGCAGCAGGTGCATTCTAACGTCTGCTAAGGATAATGCTAGATCTCATATAAGGGTCATTCAATAAATAAGGGGAATTTGAAAAAAACTTTTCCATAAATCTAAATTCTGCATTATGTGGTTTATAGCAAACATTATTTTAATTTCTAAAAAATATTTGTTTTGGGGCTATTCAAAAATAGTGGCAAATCATGTAAAATTTATTATCTAATACAAATAATTTTTAAACAGATCTATTTGCCCTATGAATGGACCCTAACACTTCAGGTCAGTAGACCTGGGAGTAATGGCAATAAAGTTGAATTGATTTTTAATTAAACTACATTTGATGGCAAAGCTCCAGAATTGGAGTTTTACCATCAAATGTAGTTAGATATCATACCAAGAGGTATGGATAGAAGGGGATACAATTGAAGGGGATACAGTCAGAGAATAACAGGGTGCTAGATGGATGAATTTGTAAAAGGGTTAATATGTTTTCTCCTTTTGTATAAAATATACACTTCCTTACAATTCAATGTGTCACAAATTGAGAAAATATAATATACATATATATATATATATATATACATACACACACACACATATATATATATTTACCAACTCCTCCGCACAAACAGGATGTGATACAAGGTCAATTTCTTAAGCAGAGTTTAATAGGTTTGAATTCAGAGTATTACTTCTCCTAGACTGGTTACCTAGCCATGGTTAAAGGTTGACGATTCCATTTATTACAACTCTAACCATTAGACCACACTTATATATGCATATATATCAGTCTGCCCTGCTATTTACCCATAGCTGGAGGGAAAATTGGTTTCATACCTTCCCAAGGGTTTTAGCGCTATGTGAAATGCAAACAGCTTTGTCCAGGAATTGAACTCGGGTTGACAAGTCCATTTCCTACGATTCTAACCATTAGACCATGCACCTCCATTTTACTCTGTTATATGTAGTTACCAAACCCTCTGCACGAGCTGGATGTGACTTAAGCAGAGTTTAACAGGTTTGAATACAGAGTTTTCCTTCACTTAGACTGGTTACCTAGCCATGGTTAAAGAGCCCAGTCTGCCCTACTATTTACCCAGAATACCCAGAATTTATGGAGAATAATTAAATTCATACCTTTCTCAATACCATGTGAAATGCCAACAGCTTCAATCAGGAATTGAACTCGGGTTGACGAGTCCATTTCCTACAACTCAACCCATTAGACCACACACCTTCTTATATATGCATATATGTCACAGCAAGTGTATACCAATGCAGACCAAGTGGAAAATGCCTTTTGGCAGTTTGCTGATGACTTCCATGATCCCAGTTTTTATTAGGATTGAATAAATCCATTGTCAAATATTTTTTGACAATAGTGTGTCAAATTCTAGTGGAGCTTACTTTTATGAGTAAAGTTATGATGTTTTAAAGTTTGTGTTTTAAAAACTATTTATTTTGTTTGAAACTAATAAAATAATTTAGTGTTTACATTTTAGACATTTCAGGTTTATTTCTATAAAGTGGGAGAAATCTTTCATTTTAATTTTGCTTAATTTTTTTTCTTCTGTTTTTTTGTGAATTACTTTTTGTTGTTGTTGTTTTACTTTAATTTTAATTCTATTTTTTCATCTGCACCTGCTTCCTATTTACAATTCGCCAAAAGGACTAACTTGACGAACTCCATTTTGAGCAAAAATCTGCTTAAAAATTAAGCTACAAGTTTCTGTCGAAAAGGCATATATATTTTTTTTCCTGCGAGTTGGTTAAAAATTGGAAGAAAAATAAAGATAACTTTTTTCTCTCTTTTTTTTTTGGAGGGGGGGGGCATAAAAAATTACATTTCTAACACAACCGTTTTTTTTATTTATTTTTTTATGCATCCTCCTTGGGCATTGCATCAGTCGGTGATTTTTTTTTGGGGGGGGGGTTGGAGAAAAGAAAATGTCTGCTATCTGTAAAAGAGGAAGTTAAATGAAACAACATAGACAGAAGATGTTTCTTTGAAGTTTCATCTCATTATCTACAGTAAGGTTTGCAAAAGTGTTCAGATCTCTCTCCTCTTTCTGACTATATGTATTAGTTTATTGATAAGTCAGGTTTTAACCTCCAGCCTCTTTTTGACTCTGCTTTTCAGATTATAGCAAGAAACAAACAAACAAACAAAAAAAAAAAACAAAACAAAAAACAATCTTCAAAAGAACAAGGTTGATAAATAGACTCCTTCAATACTCCCCCTCTTTTTTTTTTTTTTTTTTTTTTTTTTGGCTGCCAATAGGCAACATGATATTTTAAGACTGACATCAATAGTGACACAAACAATTCCACCATCATTGTCAGTCATTCACAAAGTCTATTTTCAAAGATCATTTTCTCAACCTGAAATGAAATTGAAATTCTGGTGTTTTCCACTTTTGAGAGAGATATCATTCCCCTTCACTTGTGCCATTTATTGTCACGAGCACACACCTCCGCCCCCGCCCTTACCATCCAGGGGATTTCATGTAAATATTTGGTTAGAATAATTATTTTCTAAAATGCCTGTGGATTGGAGTTGTATAGTTTCTGGATGATGTACATTTAACAGCTATTTCTACAAGCTCGTTTCATATATATATAAAAAAAAAAAGTTTGGTTTTTCTCCTGTCTGGAATGCATCTATATTTACCAAGAATGAAGGATGTAATTATCAACTTTCTCTTTGTTCTAACAACCAGACAAAACCATCATTATAGTGAATTGCTGTTTGGAACTTAACCCCCAGGAACAAAACTTGAAAGTATCCAGCATTTCACAGTCACAGGGCTCCTATGTCATTAAAAAAGAAAATATATATATATATATATATATATATATATATATATTTGTATGTAACACTAATGCAAACTAGAATCTAAAGCAATTTCACTGGAAAACTACTAATAGATAAAACAAAATTTTACCCTCTCTCATATATATATATATATATATATATATATATATATATATATATATATATATGTATGTATGTATGTATGTATGTATAAATATGATAGAACATTCTATAATTAAGTTTCAAAAACAAGTTTCAATAATACAAGAATGATTTTACAAACAATAAAAAAACAAAAACAAATTATAAAATAAACATGTTTACCATGACTGTCAGTTTCACAGAATCAATTGCCAGGGGATTTAGTTAAATTGCTGGATGATCAATGAGGATATCATGAATCTCAGCCCTGATATAGGTATGTTTGTATTTTAAGAAATTGCTTGAAAAAATTTTTTGAAAACCCTTGTCACTGAAATAATGTTTGCTTCTCAAACCCTCTTTTAATCTTTTATTATTCCAGTGATGAAGAAGTGAAATCTGTAGTGAAGAAGTGGCTCAAAGAACAGTCATCAGAATTTTATGGGGACAGGGATACATGCTCTCATTCGAAGGCGGAACATTGCTATTGAGAGTAATGGTGACTATGTGGAGAAGTAGGGACGTGATGCACAGAAGACCAGCTTCATTTTGATGTATGATACATGTTCCTGTGTGGGTAATTATAAAGTAAAGTCGGTATCAGCCAGACAGAGAGGTAGTCTATCCCCTTTTCACTAGCGCTAGACCAAGGAGATTGTTTTTTGGCATCTGAGGTGGAGCGCCAAACCTACCATCAACTCCTTAATTTACCGCACAGATCCCTGGCCTACTCATACGCTGAGTTGGCGAGGACCGGAATCAAACTAGAAACCATTGGTTTCTAGCCAACGCTCTACCGACTGAGCTAACCCAGCCCTACATGGGTAATTATACCCGTCCTAAACAAAATGGCATTACTTTTTGACACACCCTGTACATGTAGACAGAGTTCTTACAAGACAATAAGAAAGGTAGGAGTCATTTGTATAATCTCTTTCACATTTTTAAAGTCTTACTTACTTGCTTGAGTAGGTTGAGTAGCTGGCTGGTACCTTAGTCTATCTCTTGCATAGCTGGGACCTTTCTAAAGATGCTTGTCAACTTTATTTCTTTGTTCTGTTTCTGTAGAAGCTGGTTTGCCATTAGTTTGCAAAGACTACATAAGGCTTATATTCTAAGTGAAGCAGAGACAATATCTATGTCATGGTGTCTCCTGCTTAAACCGCTGACTGACTAAGCTAAAACCTTCCATTCTCACGTTTCCAAATGGTGGAAACCGGAGGGTTACCTTGAAGTTACTGAGTGTCAATCATCTAACCCACTCTAATTTTGAGTTTCAATGAATTTTAATTCAAAATCTAACTACACTACAGTCATAATTCGTAGGCACCCACAAATTATGTAACATCTTTTGTGGTTGGAGACAAGAGGACAGAGGACTGGAGAGAGGATTAAGAAAGAAAGAAACTTAAAGATCTGAGAAGAGTTGGTTCCTCCTGTTACAAAGAAAGACCTGCTGTTGGAATATTTTGTGATATATATATATTTACCAACCCCTCTGCACGAGCAGGATGTGACACAAGGTCAATTTCTTTAGTGGAGTTCAACAGGTTTGAATTCAGAGTTTTCCTTCTCCTAGACCGGTTACCTAACCAAGGTTAAAGAGCCCAGTCTGCCCTACTATTTACCCATAGCTGGAGGAAGAGTAGGATTCATACCTTTCCCAAGGGTATTAGCACTAAGTGAAATGCAATTACCACGTCCAGGATTTGAACTTGGGTCGACGAATCCATTTCCCATGACTTTAACCATTACACCATGTGCTTCCTACTTTTTTAATATAAGGTGTGCTAAGGTCCAATACTTAAACTTATAGATTCTGCATGGGCACATGGATTAAAGCTAGCCAATAAACAGCTCAAATACATGGTTAGTTAACTATTTAATCGACGATCTTGAAAGCTGTTCATTTGCATGTATTCAAGATGGACATACGGATCTGCAACCAAGGACTATGCTCAACCAAAGGATTCTACCCAATACTAAGGGACACCAAGAAACAACCAAAGGATTCTTCACTAAGGATCAACCTCTGCTTAACACAAAGGATCTCCACTGTAAAGTGCTCTCACTTGAAGCAGAAAGATGGCCACAAAAATCGTAACACCTGCAAATTGACACCCAAACAGCTAGTGACCATCACCCTACAACTTCAATTACAGAAGAAATTGTGACATATCAAAATAAATAAAATCAAATGCTCTATTACTTATGTCCTACCCTGTATCTCATAAATTTTTAGAGTCAGAGGTTTTTATTAATTAGAACCTCAACAGAGTCCACTCCAAGAACTCAAAGAATTGGATCCCTAGTGTTAAATAATTAATTAAACAAAGTTTCAAGCTTTCAGGATATTAATTTTTAATTAACTCCATAATAAATACTTAATAATGCTAGGTATGCAAAGTAATTTATTCATATTTTCCGCAATTACAATATCTCAATATTGGAAGAAATTTATTCTATAGATCATGTACTGTATGCATCAATATTTTTGCTCAGAAGTAATAAATAAATAAATAAATAAATAAAGATCACATTTCTTAACCACAATATGTTTACTTTAAATTTCTGGTGTCAGAAATATTGAAAAGTTTTTTTGGACCATATGACCTTTAGGCACCCCTTTTACAATTTGATTCATACGGACATTTTTTCATTTACACAGTCAAAATCCGGTTGTTTGTTAACAGACGATTTTTAGATTTTTTTGAAATTACAAAACTAACCCCTAACAAACAACCGGATTTTGACGGTGTAAATGAAAAAAATGTCCTTATGAATCGAGATCGCAAAAAAGGAGTGCCTAAAGGTCATATGGTCCGTGAGTTAAAATGAGTTCCTATAATTCAGGAAAGATGAATAGATAGAATTCAGAAAAATAACCATGTGCTTCAAAGAAAAAAATTACTTAATTTAAAGATTAGTATATCTCAGTCGGTAGAGCATTCGGCTAGAAACCACAAGGTTCTTAGTTCGATACCGGTCCCTGCCAACTCAGCGTATGAGTAGCACAGGGATATGTGCGGTAAAGTAAGGAGCTGATGGTAGGTGTGGCGCTCCACCTCAGATGCTAAAACAATCTCCTTGGTCTAGCGCTAGTGAAAAGGGGATAGACTCCCTCGCTGACTGGCTGATACCGACTTTAGGCCACCCCGTCGACTTTACTTACTTTACTTTATATATATATATATATATATATATGAAGATAGGAGGGTTGGAGTAAAATCCGACAGTATGAGGAAGGTAAAAGGAAAAGTGGACAAAAGATAATGACTCGAACAAGTAGAAGTAAGAGAGAAATATTTTGTTCCTCTTCACGCGAGGAACTCATAACATAAAGTTAGACTGATGAAGTTCCTCGCATGAAGAGGAACAAAAATTTTCTCTTACTTCTACTTGTTCGAGTCATTATCTTTTGTCCACTTTTCCTTTGACCTTACCTCATATATATAAGTTAGGGTGTTTTCACTACCTTAACGTAAATGTACAATACTCTAAAAATGATACTGAGCACTCCACTTATGAATAAACAAACAAACTCTTGCAGACTTCTTTAAAGTGCAGGTGTGGTCTCCCTACTGGTCGAGTGCCCTCTACTAACTCACCATACAGTAAGTCTTTAGGGATGCAGCCTTTGTCCACCCTCCTGAGGTGGCCAAGGCAAAGATAATGTCAGAATTTACTAATTTAAACAAGGAGACCATCAGTAAGACGTACAACAGAGTCCAAAGTTGTCTGGAGGCCGTGGAACAAATGGTTATTTATTTGAATAAATTCAAGATACGAGTGTGAGTAAAAAAGTAATGCCATTTTGTTTAGGCCAGGTATAATTATCAACACAGTAACATGTATCATACATCAAAATGAAGATGGTCCTCTGTAGATCACATCCCTACTTCTCCACATAGTCAGTGACTGTTCTTTGAGCCACTTCTTTACTACAGATTTCACTTCCTCGTCACTAGAATAATGTTTGCCTCACAAACTCTCTCTCTTTGGGTTGAAGAAAGACAAAAATTATTCCTGTGATGAGGACGTGAAATCTTTAGTGAAGAAGTGGCTCAAAGAACAGTCAACAGAATTTTATAGGGCTGGGATACATGCTCTTATTCGAAGGTGGAACATTGCTACTGAGAGAATGTGGAGAAGTAGGGATGTGATCCACAGAAGACCAGTTTCATTTTGATGTATGATACATGTTTCTGTGTTGGTAATCATACCTGTCCTAAACAAAATGCCATCTCTATATATAAACCATTAAACTAGTATATTTAGATATATGTAACTAAGAATATCCAAGTTATTTTGATTTTAATAAGAAATTTAAACTTCCCAAAAGAAACTAAAATGATAACTGAATATATTAGTTATCTAAGCCTTTGAATCCTTACCCAAAAGATGCCCAATATCTAAGATCAATCATATATTTTTATCCCTTTCCTTTAAATTTCAACCACTTTCAAATCCTTTTTTTTCTTTCTTTTCTTTCTGTTTTCTTCTTTTACAAACTCTTGATAATATTTATGCATTTTTCTTTAGTTGATTGGTTATAAATTTCAACACTTATCGGGTTATTCACTGCCAAAGTCATTTTGCATTGCTTTACATAACCAAGGGCCAGGTTAGCTCAGTCGGTAGAGCATTCAGCTAGAAACCACAAGGTTCCTAGTTCGATACCAGCCCTCGCCAACTCAGCGTATGAGTAGCACAGGGGTCTGTGCAGTAAAGTAAGGAGCTGATGGTAGGTGTGGTGCTCCACCTCAGATGCTAAAACAATCTCCTTGGTCTAGCGCTATTGAAAAAGGGGATAGACTCCCTCGCTGACTGGCTGATACCAACTTTAGGCCGCCCCGACGACTTTACTTTACATAACCAATGATAAGCATTTGTAAACTATTAGGACAACATGTATCTATTCTTATTACTAATAATTTATATACACTTGGTATACCTCATTTTGTATATCATCCGCCTAGGTACCACAAGGTTCTGGTTTTGATACAGGCCCTTGACAACACAGTGCATGAGTAACACAGCTTGAATCAGTGCTGTAAAGTGGGGAGCTGATGGTAGGTGTAGTGCTCTGCTTCAGATAAAAAAAAAACAACAATTACTGACACTGACACTCTGCTGACTTTATTATACGGTTTAAGTAACTATTTAATAATAATCATTTGTTTACACACAATTGTGTGGTGTCAAGTCTTCCTGTCTAATACAAATATTTTCCACACAGTTATATATATATTTACCAACCCTTCTGTATGAGCAGGATGTGACACAAGGTCAATTTCTTAAGCAGAGTTTAACAGGTTTGAATTCAGAGTTTTCCTTCTCTTAGACTGGTTGTCTAACCAAGGTTAAAAAGCCCTGTCTGTCCTACTATTTACCCATAGCTGGAGAGAGAGTAGTTGGATTCATACCTTTCCCAAAGTAGCTTCATCTAGGATTTGAACTCGGATTGACAAGTTCATTTCCTACAACTCTAACCATTAGACTACGTGCCTCCAACTAATTCTCTTAGACTGGTTGCCTAACCAAGGTTAACAAGTCCAGTCTGCCCTACTATTTCTCCATAGCTGGAGGGCGAGTAGGATTAATACCTTTCCCAAGGGTATTAGCGCTAAGTGAAATGCAATTACCACATGCAGGATTTGAACTCGTGGCGACAAGTCCATTTCCCATGACTTTAAACCATTACACTACGCGCTTCCCACACAGTTATATAGTTTCTAGTATTCTTATCTAATAATAATATTGAAATTGATCTTTTTAAAATGGTAACAGATAGGTATTTACCTAACCTGTTTTCAATGGTAGTATGTGACACAAGGTCACAAGAATGGGGCATCTAGTGAGGATTGAACTCACTATTCAGTTTTAACTGATCTGTGAAACTAGCTTGCTAACCATTTAACCATGATGGGATGCTCTTAGGACCATAACAGGTACTAACAATACATATCTGAGTGGACTTGGGAGTAATGGTAACAAAAGAGTGACTCTACACTCCGCATAACTCCAGAACTGAACCCTCACCACCGGATAGAGTTTAGTGCCATATGCGGGATGTTTGTGAGCATATATTATACTACCTTATGTATGTATGTATGTAATATATATATGGGAGAAATAAGAGGAAATTGATCCGACAGTATGTGGAGAAAGGTAGACAAACACGGGATGTTGTAGAAAATGGATGTTTATTGTATGTTGTAATGTCGATGTAACGTTTCGGTCTGTTAGACCTTCTTTAGGACTTTGGATTGGTTTTTGTTTAGTTTTACGGCATATCAACCTCAGTGGGTCATTTAATGCCGATAAAGTTTTGAAATAAATTCATTCTTAATGGATAATACAATTTTGTTTATGAACTCATGTTTTTCTATTTAACCCATAGATGGGACCCCAACAGGTACTACCACTCCGGGTCAGAGTGGACCAGGGAGCAATGGTGATGAAGATGCGCTTCACATTCCCCAAACCTCCAGAACTGGAAGCTCACCATCAGATAGAGTTTAATGTCATTCCCAGGACATGTAACCCGCAGTCACTGCCTTCTAGCACCCATATATAAAAAGGGTTGGGGCTTGCCATAGAGGCAATAGGATTGGGAAAATAATATAGATGCTAGGGCTTGACGTGTCCAGCTGATTGATTGGAGGGGGCCTCTCCGACCGCCTGTCTAGCACAAGATAGGACCAAAGTGGAGTATTACAAGTCATGAACTGCTCATCCACCTGGGTTCTATCCTTAAGCATCAAGGGTCGCCACCCACGGCCAACAGGTGGCCCCATTGGGGGAGTCTTACCCCTCTGCAGAGGTGCATTCTAACACCCCAGCCGACAGGGCAACTTTGATTGAGTTCTTGCTTTAATGGTGAACATTTTCATACTGGTGAATTAGGAGATCATGAATAAGGAGAGGGATGGTCAGTTGTTGATGTTAGCAAAGAGATTTTCCTATATATATATATATATATATATATATATAATAAATAAATCAAGCACAAAGCATGTATCTGGTTGTAGAAATTTGATGCATTTTTGTTTGCTTTTTAAATATAGTTACATTTTATGGAATTTAAGATTTAAAATAAGAAAAGAGTTATTGTTAGTTACAATTCCACTACTGCTGTAGTAAAAATGTGTGTATAGGAAGGGGGTAGGTATCACTAGGCTTAGTTACCCCTCCCCCTCTTAGCATAAATGGATCCTGAAAATGTAGATAATGACAATGGCATTATTTTTTTATTTCATTTTTATGCATTTTGACATGTATAGTTTGTATATAGTTATTCACTAAACTTAGCTTAGTTGTGGCACAAAGCCAGACAAATGGGGCACCCATTGAGAATCAAACTCACTAACAATGGTCTCCTTGACCACACTGAGTATCTCTAATTACCTTGTTGCATTGAGCAAATTGGAATTGTTTTGCAAAGAAGACCATTTTTTTCTCTTGAAAACCTTTTGCAGAGTCTTCATTAACCCAATCTTTAAACATCTCCACCAATTTCATCATAAAAAGTAAAGTAAGTAAAGTCATTGGGGTGGCCTAAAGTTCGGTATCAGCCAATCAGCGAGGGAATCCATTCCCTTTTCACTAGCGCTAGACCAAGGAGATTGTTTTTGGCATCACCTTACTTTACCACACAGATCCCTGTGCTACTCATACACTGAGTTGGCGAGGACTGGTATCGAACTAGGAACCTGGTGGTTTCTAGCCAAACACTCTACTGACTGAGCTAACCTGGCCCCTAAAAAAAAAATATCATAAAAAAGTATTAAAAAAATATCATAAAGTATTACCTAAAAAGTGCTTGAACATAAAATCTAACCAGATTTATACTCAATGCAACAAGAAAATGAAGTTCAATGTAACACATCACTCAATAAGCCTGACATATAGATGGCGCCACTAATAAAAAAAAATCCTTATTATTTTTATAAAGTGCTAACCTTCAAATGGCATGTGCCAAAATCTGAGCCCAATTAGATCATTAGTTTACAAATTACATTATTTAAATGAAGCTACTGTTGCAAATTTTCTAAACAATGGAAAAGTCTGAATATTCTATGTTGATAAAGCATAGCGTTCTGATCTTAGTTGAGGAGACAGCTCCAAAAAATTGGACCATATGACCTTTAGGCACCTCTTTTGCGATCTCATTTCATAAGGACATTTTTTTCATTTACACCGTCAAAATCCGGTTGTTTGTTAACAGACGATTTTTAGATTTTTTTTAATTATAAAACTAACCTCAACTTGATTTTGACGGTGAAAATGAAAAAAAAATGTCCTTATGAAACGAGATCACAAAAGGGGTGCCTAAAGATCATATGGTCCGAAAAATCAGTTCAAGTGATACAAAATTTTGCATCTGCTTATTTATACAAAGTTAACTAGTATCCTTTGTTTAAAGTTTCCCTATTATTCCATTAAAAGAAACAAAGTGAATGGTTGCCATATTGAGCCTTTTATTCATCAGTATCTGATGTGATCTTCCTGGATTATTAAGCTTACCGCATTTAGTAAAATTGCTCTCAGTTCGAAATAATTGGGCTTATGACTTCAAAGGATATTAATTTAAAATTTGGTGCATTGTCATCTAGATTTTAATGGAAACATATTTTATATATATAGATAGATATGCTCTTTTCTCTACATATATCAATTTAATGTATTAACTTGTGTCTATGTATATGAATTTCTGCCTGAGAAATTTTAGCTAGAAGTTTATTTTACATGCTTAAACTAAAAGATAAAAGGTATGGTACATTTTACCTTAGAAAGCAATGATTATATTCAATACTACATTTTTAAAATTACAATAACTTACATTGTCTTTATATGTACAAATTTAAAAAGATGTTTTAAATGAATTGTTAATTTGGCGCTTAGTAAACAGATATTTAGTTATAGTGAAAGCAAGCAGTTTGTTTGTTCGTTTGTTTTACGGCATATCAACCTCGGTGGGTCATCAAGGATTTGAACTCGGATTGACAACTTAATTTCCTACAACACTAACCATTTGACTACACGCCTCCAACTAATTCCCAATAACTAATTCCTGGCTATGAACATAAAGAAGTTGGCTATCTCCAATTCACCATAGTTGGCAGTTAATACTATAACTACTTTTTTCATTTCCTGTGTCAGATCAGAAGCTGATATTTTAATGTTGTTGATTCAAACTGAGCCAGAGAGTCTGAAACTATGCCAGCCTTACTAAGAGAACCAAACTGCACATCTACAAAGCGTGCGTTCTCAGTACTCTCCTATAGAGTAGCGAAGCCTGGATCACATACTCATGTCATGTGAGGAAACTGGAAATTTCCACCTCAGATGCTTACAACATATTCTATGCATACACTGGCAGGACAAAGTGCCCAACACATATGTGCTGGAATGTGCAAACATAAACAGCATGCCCGCCATCATCTGCAAGAGATGCTTGCATTGGCTTGGCCACGTCAGGAGGATTGACAAAGGCAGCTTCCCCAAAGACCTGCTATATGGTGAATTAGTAGAGGGCACCCGACCGTTAGGGAGACCACACCTGCACTTTAAAGATGTCTGCAAGAGGGACATGAAGACATGCCACATCGACACCAAACACATGGGAGGCTTATGCAGAGGACCGTACGACCTGGCACCTCCTTGTCAAACAAGGAACGAAAAGGAGTGAAAAAGAGAGGAAAGAAGCCGACGCAGAAAAGAGCTATAAGGAAGGAGAGACAATAACATCTCCAGCAAGCATCACCGTTTGTTTGCAATCACTGCACCAGAGATTGCCATTTAAAAATTGGTCTGTTCAGCCACTCACACAGTAGCAGAAAAAAAAGTGGTCACTACACCATCATCTTTAGTAGGCGGAAGGATGCTAACACAACACACATCTGAATGAGAGATGGGAATGTTAAAATTTTGCATATGCTTTGTAGCATCCACCTTTGGTCATTTTTTAATTGATTGACCAATGAATTTTTATTTTTGGCACAATCTGTACAGTTAGAAATGCAGAAAAATCTGATATTTTTGGCTTTAAGATATAACTTATCCCATGTAAAATTTTTTAAAATTCTTCTAGAAAATGATTTAAATTGTCAATATTTACATTGTTCTTGAATTAAAAAAAAATCAATTAAAACTAACTTAAAACACTCCCTTTATTTTTCTTCATTCTCACCCTGAAAATAATTAAAACATTAATGTATGTATATTTGAAAAAAACAAAACAAAAACATTTAGGATTAACCAGCAAATATAGATATAATCATTAGATTAAGCCAAATTGTTTCATCTAAAAAGTCTTATCTTTTATGAAAACATTTTTTAAGATATTAACAATTCAGACAGTTTTCTTTTTTTTGTAAGTAAAAATATTTTAATTCTTAAATATATTGAGAAAAATATAATTTTGCTTGATTTATTTTTAGAAAAAAGAACAACGCCCATCCTTAAGGTATAAATTGATATTTATAATCAATTTATATTGCACTTAAAAATTAACAAAGGTTAAGAAAAAAAATAGGTTATTTGCATTTTTGTGATTCTTAATAGCTTTAATCATTTATCTTAGCTATTTTCTAGAAAAATAATTTTACATCAATAAAATTACAGAAAGTTTTTTTGTTTATGTAAATCATAGACATATTTCATTGGGTTTAATTTGCAAAATAAAAAGGTGTGTGTACATTAGATCCTGAAATTAATTAATCAAGCACATTATTGTATAAATACTTAACTGAAACACACCCAAAATTATATATATATATATGAATTGAAAAAGGTCTATGAAAATTTCTTCTTTTTTTTCTAACTGGTATTTCTGAGATTCCTTTCAAATTCTTCATTGAATAAATTCCCCACTTTTTCATTTTAACTCTCATTTTCTTTGTTTCTATTGCCTTTATTGAGCATAAATACAATGAGTGTTTAATATATATATCTATTAGCTCAGTCGGTAGAGCGTTCGGCTAGAAACCACAAGGTTCCAAGTTTGATACTGGCCCTCGCCAACTCAACGTATGAGTAGCACAGGGAACTGTGCGGTAAACTAAAGAGCTGATGGTAGGTGTGGCGTTCCATCTCAGATGCAAAAACAATCTCCTTGGTCTAGCACTAGGGAAAAGAGGATAGACTCCCTCGCTGATTGGCTGATACCGACTTTATTATTATTATAAATCAATATCACACACAGACTGGCCCCTGATTTTTAATCCCAAAAGCATTTAATGATGGAATGAATACTACTGACGGTACTTGAATTTGTTTGTTAAAACCTATGGAACGAGATATTCTGATACCATTCAAATTTAAATATCATGTTAACTTTACTAAAACCTCATGGACTTGACTACAGATTCAACTGATCGAAAGAAACTGACTAATAAACATTTGAAAGCAATTCTCCGGATTGGATGTAGCAATTCAAACCTAACATTGACGATATCTTGAAAGGCAAAATTAAGTTTCAAAAATCTCACTAAGCCTTTCTGCTAAAGTTGTGTTCTTTGATATTGTTTTGAAAATAAGTATGTTGGTTAAATTTGTTTTTGTGCATCTTATGCCACTCTTCCATGAATATAACATGGAAAGATGAAATATCTTTTACATATTTTTCTCAGAGCTTTCGTTCTGGCTAGCAAGTATTAAACACAATAATAATGTGGCCCACACTCGTTATTTTTTCAAGTATACGGCACACCATTAAAAAAAGTTTGGTGATCCCTGGTCTAGTGATAGGCATGTAACATAAGCTATTGCTTGAACTACAAACTTGAACAGATTTTCTTTTTGAAGTTTTGATTTTCTGAAGATTGGGAAAAAACTCTGAGCAAAAAGATAAAACTTTGGTTTGTCTAGGAAATTTTCAGTTCTGTCTATTTTACACAGTTAAAGAAAAAGATAAAAACTAAAAGGTCCAGTTTAGCATTATATCCTTACATTGTAAATTGAACTCTTGATATATATTGTTAAAAGTTTTGAAATTAAAAACTAATATTCTAAAAGCATGCTCTGGGGTCCCATGAGTAACCATGGAAAAAGTGATGACCATATCTCTTGCTGTCCTTCAGTTGTATGATGGCAGACCGAGAGACAAAAAGACATTTGCTAAGATGATGGTAAGATGATGCAAAAAAAAAAAAAGATAAATAAATAAATAAAAAAATTCACAAAATAAGTGTCAGGATTTTTTTTTTTTTGTGGATAAAAAAATAAAAGAGAGGATGAAGATTTTTTTTGTTGCTATTTTTTATATTTCATTTTTTTTTTTTATTTTTTTTATTAAGCAATACTCTTTCTTGTGGCAACAAATAATGAATATAGCTCAGTCGTATTGCGATAAAGATAAGGACAAAGATGATGACAATGACATTGACTAACTCTCCCCCTCCTCCGATAAGGGTTATTGCCAGACAGTTGCCAGCGAACCTGACATGATCATCGGACTGAAGCAGTAAGGTGGTGTTGGCAGGGGATTGCCAATTGCAGAGGTACTTGGAGAGACAACAGGAAAATCTTCTGCATGGCTGGCACTGGTTGTCATTGATAGATGCCTATGTTATATGCAAGGGTGAGGTAAGGGAAATGATTTCAGTAGGTGGAGTCTGGGAAGTTTCTCAGGGTGGAGAAGACAGAAAACACCAAGTTCATTCATTTCTTAGAATGTGTGTGTGCATGTGTTTTAATATCTACGTACCTTACTTATTGTCTATGATAAACTCTTTGTTAATATCTATATGTGTATGTAACTTTGTGTGTCTTAATATCTACGTACCTTACTTATTGTCTATGAGAAACTCTTTATTAATATCTATATGTAACTTTGTGCGTCTTAATATCTATGTACCTTACTTATTGTCTATGAGAAACTCTTTATTAATATCTATATGTGTATGTAACTTGTGCATCTTAATATCTTATGTACTTATTGTCTATGAGAAACTCTTTATTAATATCTATATGTGTATGTAACTTTGTGTGTCTTAATATCTACGTACCTTACTTATTGTCTATGAGAAACTCTTTATTAATATCTATATGTGTATGTAACTTTGTGTGTCTTAATATCTACGTACCTTACTTATTGTCTATGAGAAACTCTTTGTTAATATCTATATGTGTATGTAACTTTGTGTGTCTTAATATCTACGTACCTTACTTATTGTCTATGAGAAATTCTTTGTTAATATCTATATGTGTATGTACTTTGTGCGTCTAATATCTATGTACTTACTTATTGTCTATGAGAAATTCTTTGTTAATATCTATATGTATATGTAACTTTGTTGTCTTAATATCTATGTACCTTACTTATTGTGAGAAACTTTGTTAATATCTATATGTGTGCGTAATTTGTGTGTCTTTATCTATGTACCTTACTTATTGTCTATGAGAAACACTTTGTTAATATCTATATGTGTACGTAACGATGTGTGTCTTAATATCTACGTACCTTACTTATTGTCTATGAGAAACTCTTTATTAATATATATGTGTATGTAACTTTGTGTGTCTTAATATCTACGTACCTTACTTATTGTCTATGAGAAACTCTTTATTAATATCTATATGTGTATGTACTTTGTGCGTCTTAATATCTACGTACCTTACTTATTGTCTATGAGAAACTCTTTGTTAATATCTATATGTGTATGTAACTTTGTGTGTCTTAATATCTACGTACCTTACTTATTGTCTATGAGAAATTCTTTGTTAATATCTATATGTGTATATAACTTTGTGTGTCTTAATATCTATGTACCTTACTTATTGTCTATGAGAAACTCTTTATTAATATCTATATGTAACTTTGTGCGTCTTAATATCTACATACCTTACTTATTGTCTATGAGAAACTCTTTGTTAATATCTATATGTGTATGTAACTTTGTGTGTCTTAATATCTACGTACCTTACTTATTGTCTATGAGAAATTCTTTGTTAATATCTATATGTGTATGTAACTTTGTGCATCTTAATATCTATGCACCTTACTTATTGTCTATGAGAAACACTTTGTTAATATCTATATGTATGTAACTTTGTGTGTCTTAATATCTATGTACCTTACTTATTGTCTATGAGAAACTCTTTATAATATCTATATGTGTATGTAACTTTGTGTCTTAATATCTACATACTTACTTATTGTCTAGAAAACTCTTTGTTAATATTTATATGTGTATGTAACTTTTTAGCTGTGTTGATAAGAGTTTACAAGTACTGGACTGATAAAAAATTATTTTGCTTTAGTTTAAAAATTAATTTAAAAAAAAAAATGATAATGTTTATTGTTATCTAAAAATTCTTTAGAGTTCTAGTTTCCATTTTTTAAAAATATTAGTATCCTAAATTAAATTTAGTGGTGTTGTTACAAGTGTGGAGTACCCTTCATTGCTATTACTCCAAGGTCCACTTTGATCTAGATTGGTAGTATCATTTATAGATTCCTTAGGCAAAAATGCTTTTATAAACCAATTTTTAGGAGTAGGGAAGCTCTAAAACTTATTTTAGAGACAAAAATAGGTTACAAAAAGTTGCCATTTTTTGCAACCCCCTTCAAATTTGGAGAGAGCTAAAAATCAACATAACTCCGGCAATTTTTGGAATTGGAAGCTTAGATTTTTGAAATTGGCTAACTTTATCATAATCCACACTAAGACAAAATTTCAGAAAAATTGAAGGGGTTGGGTGACATTGCCTGGATGATTTGACATGGAATTACACATATATATATTTTTGGAGGATATGTGTTTAATTGAAGTCATACTGAATGTCTGCTAACCTCAAACCTTTTTTAAACATTATTATATCATTTACATTATTTACCTTGCCTTCCATTACAGTTCTTTTTTTCTTTAATAAAACATGTCAACCTGTAAAGAATTATTTTATGCCTATAGGTCATTACATTTTTTTCTGTCATCATTTCTTAAGAATTTCTTTGCTCACAGTTGTATGGTTTCATGTATTTCTATCTAATACGAATAGGTTATTTCCTATAAGTCTAGCATAAACAAAGGGGAACCACTGATAAATTATTTATTCATTTTCCCATTAAATTAACCCTAAATCCTAATTCCGTCTTCTTTTTTCCTAGTAGATCAATGAATAAATAAATAATTTATCAATCAAGAGTGGTTCCCTTTTGTTTATGTTGGACAGGAAATAACCTTCTAATAATTATATAGAAGGAAAAATTTGAATTTAAACCAACTTTACTCTGCTTAAAAATTGACCTTGTCTGTAGCAGAGGTGTTAGATAAAAACATACCTCTTTTCAAATACTATATCAATTCGTTCTGAAAATAATGTCCGATTTTACATTTAAATGTGCAATAAAAATGGCCATTATTTTTCAAACAACCTAATATATTTGAAATAAGGCATTTTTAATGTAATGGTTCTGTTTGTTCTGTTTCTTGCTTAAGGAAGATTTGCTTGGTACTGTTTTAGAATGTTACATTTATTTGTTGGTTTATTTCGGTTTTGGCTATATTAATGCTAAAGTTAAAACTGAAAGATCATTTTGATAACCTGTGACAAATATGGAATGAATTGTTTTATTGCAAACTTGATGATTGATATTTGTCATGGAATCAAAGATTCCTACCAAGATAATTATTGTGAATAAGATCTAAATTTAATATAAAAATCTTGCCATCACCCAATGCACTTAAAATCCACAAATTATGACATTAAAATTGTCAAACACTTATTTGAATGTAAAGACAAAAATCTTTTATAAATTTTACTTTTAGTTTATATCTTTTTTCTTTGAATGTTTGAGATGAGGCTTGATGATTAGTATTATCTGCATTATTCGGACTATTGTCCCTCTCTTCATACTTCGGAGGGCATATCGGCCGAAACGTTGTACAAATAACAATGAAGATGGGGACAATAGTCCGAATAACGCAGATAATACTAGTTTATATCTTATTTAAAGGGCCGGGTTAGCTCAGTCGGTAGAGCGTTCGGCTAGAAACCACAAGGTTCCTAGTTCGATAGCGGCCCTCGCCAACTCAACGTTATGAGTAGCACAGGGATATGTGCGGTAAAGTAAGGAGCTGATGGTAGGTGTGGCACTCCACCTCAGATGCTAAAATAATCTCCTTGGTCTAGCGCAAGTGAAAAGGGGATAGACTCCCTCGCTGCATGGCTGATACCGACATTAGGCCGCCCCGATGACTTTACTTACTATATCTTATTTGGAAAAAGAATAAAAAAATATTTTTTTGTGCTGTTTTTTATTTTTCTTAACTAATATATGTATTTACCTAACCCCTCCACATTGAGCAGGATGCGATACAAGGTCAATTTTTAAGTGGAGTTGAACCATGTTTGAATTCTGTTTTCTTTCTAGACTTGTTGCCATACCACGGTTAAAGGGCCCACTGCCCAATTATTTTACCCCTAGGTAGAAAGAGAATATTTGGACCAGGATATCACCCAAACCATCCGAGTAAGACAGACAAGACACATGGGACACAGCTGGAGAAGCAAGGACGAACTAATAAGTGACGTCCTCCTGTGGAAGCCAGCACATGGGCGTGCCAGTGTGGGCCGTCCAGCAAAGACGTACATTGATCAACTCTGTGCAGATACAGGATGCTGCACAGATGACCTCCCAAGAATGATGAGTGATAGGGGCGGATGGAAAGAGATTGTCATGGATATCCATGCCAACAGTGTGACCTGATGATGATGATGATGATTAGTGCTATGTAAAATGCAAACAGCCTTGTCCCAGATTTGAACTGTTCACCATGTCCATTTCCTAGAATGATAACTTTTAGACCACGAGCATCTTTCTTTAATGATACTAGCAAATATATGCACCCTCTGGGTGCAAGTATTTGAATTTTAATGTAATGAAATATGTTAAATTTGAAATACTTTTGAAACTAAATAAAAATCCAAATAAAATGATTTGAAACAGAGGGGGTATAATCAAAGAATAGAACAACTTTGAAACTAAGTCTTCCATCATTTTCCATCACTCCCTCCTTTTATTGCTGAATTTTCCTAATTTAACTATTTAGTTAAATTAGGAAGTAAAGAATAAAATTACTGTTATTTCTTTATATTAATGGATTTCTTTTAAGATTTATCCCCGAGATTTTTGCTCATATTCATTAAGAAAAAACCAAACAATTAGAAATCAATAATACCAAGTGCATATTTAATAAAATCAAACTTTTAATATCAATATGCAAATTAGCTTTCCTGTTCACACTGTAACCCGCTATTTTGTTGCATATATAAATACAATTGCATGTTATTAGAATGTAGATAAAGTCAAAAGTATTAATAATGTAAAATAATTTTATTAATAATTGAGGTTTAAATAAAAATAACAATCATGGACAATGTGGCGTAAATAACAAAGGGGATTGTGAGTTGAGAAGTAATATAGTTTCAGTTACAGACAGACAAACAAACAATCTCTATTATAATAAGATATGATTACAAAGGAGTGAATTATTAATTTTAGAATATATATATATATATATATATTTACTAACACTTCCACACTAGCAGGATGTGACACATGGTCAATTTCACAATTTTGAATTCAGAGTTTTCCTTCTCCTAGACTGGTCGCTTAACCAAGGTTAAAGATACAAATATTCCCCACTATTTACCCACAGCTGGAGGGAGAATAGTTGGATGCATACCTTTTCCAAGGGTATTAGCACTATGTAAAATGCAAACAGCATTATCCAAGATTTTTACTCATCCTGCCATGTACATTCCCTATGACAATATCCATTACATCACATGCCTCAATATATATATCATATATGTAAGAGTAAGATAATATGAAAAACACACAGATGTTGTTCAATTAAAGTTGTTTATTGTGCTGATATTGCAATATTTCGATCTGTTAAAAATCTTCATCAGAGCATGTTATGTTGTGTAGAAAAGAAGACAATTTATGAAAATTGTGACCGTTTTGAGATGGGATTAATGCATACCAGACATTTAAGAAAAGAGAATATTTTAAATTTTAAACAAAAATTCTCCAAGAGCATGTATCACATTCATAATCAGGTATAACAGATTTTAGCAAGAAATAGAAATATTTGTAAGGGGCCGGGTTAGCTCAGTCGGTAGAGCATTCGGCCAGAAACCACAAGGTTCCTAGTTCGATACCGGTCCTCGCCAACTCAGTGTATGAGTAGCACAGGGATCTGTGCAGTAAAGTAAGGAGCTGATGGTAGGTGTGGCGCTCCACCTCATGCTCAAACAATCTCCTTGGTCTAGCATTATTGAAAAGGAGATAGACTCCCTCACTGACTGGCTGATACTGACTTTAGGCAGAGTGGACCGGGTCAGAGTGGACCAGGGAGATAGTTGATGAAGGGGTGCTCCATATTCCCCAAACTCCAAAACTGGAACCTCACCATCAGATAGAGTTTAACGTCATTCCCAGGACATATAGACCCACAGCCACCGCCTTTTACCACCCATATGATAAAAGGGTTGGGGCTTGTCATAAAGGCAATAGAATTGGGGCAATCATATAGGTGCGAGGGCTTGACATGACCAGCCGATTGATCGGAGGGGCCTCTCTGACCGCCCGTCTAGCCTAAGTAAGGGTCTAAGTGGAGTGTTGCAGGTCATGGACTGCTCATCCACCAAGTCTCCGTCCTTAAGCATCATGGGTCACCACCCACGACCAACAGGTGGCCTCATTTGGGGTGAGTCTTACCCCTTTGCAGAGGTGCAGTTGGTACATTCTAATGCCCCAGCCAACAGGGCGTACACACAATTATGTTCCTACGTAACACAATTACTACGTAATGTAGGAACATAATTGTGTGTGCACCCTGTCAGCTGGGGCATTAGAATTTACCAACTGCACCTCTGCAGAGGGGTAAGACTCATGAGTTGCCACAATCATCAGACTAAAGTAGTCAAGCTACTTTACTCCATTTCCCATCTGATGATTGTTGAAACACATGAAATTTCATAATGGAGCGAGTAACTGGAGACCATATTTTTACATCAACAAGCGGAAGATTTTGTGATGCCAGAATACTTAGCTATTAGATTAAAACATATTACATCTTATTTATTATTAATTCATTTAATGATAAATAAAGGAAACAAGGTGAACATTCTCTGAGTGTGCCAATTCCATAATTTTTGCCATATGAAGTAGTAAAAAATCATTTCTAATGCATTTTTATAGTAAAAATCATTCCTAATGTGTTTTTATAGTAAATATATAAAAAAAGAGTGAACATTCTATAACTGTGCTAATTCCATAATTTTTGCCTGAGGTAGCAGTAAAAAAATCATTTTTTATGAATTTCTACATCAACAAAAGTTATATTCTATGAAGCCAGAATATTCAGTTATTAGATAAAAACATATTACATGTTATCTGTTATTAATTCATTTACAGCTCAATAAAAGAAAAATAGGTGAACATCCTCTGAGAGTGATAATACCATAATTCTTGCCTGGTGTAGTAGTAAAAAAAATATTTCTGATCCTTTTTTTTATTGTAAAAAAAAGCATTTTTATAGTAAAAAAAAACAAACAAAAAAAACAAGAAAAAAAGAACATTGATTCACAATACGGGTATTTTATTAATGTGCTAATTCCGTAATTTTTGTGAGGGGTAGTATTGTTTACTGTACCCACCTGAATAGTCAGTAGGTTCATTGCTTACTTTGCTGGTCTAGCAAGAACTGGTGCTCCAAGTAATTTAATTATGTCCAATTATGGTGATTCTTTTTACACATGGCATAAATTTTCTTATATAGTTATTTACTAAGCTTCGCTTAGATATGGCACAAGGCCGAATGTAAGGGGCACCCGGTGAGGATCGAACTCACTAGTCATGGTTTGCCAGTCTTCCTTGCTAACCTAATGCATCAAGAAAATACATTCTATTTTTTCTTCAGAAACAAAAAAAGGTAGAATTATATGTCCAATCATTTTATTCAAGAATGAATTTTTTACTTTAAAATTTAACAACCATTAAATCAAATACAAAGCATTTAGAAAGTATTTTTTTAATTTCATTTTTATTTATTTTATGTTCGGAAACTGTGGATCCCTGGAGAGAATGTTTGATAATAGTTAGATCCTCAGTTTAAAATTTAAACTTCACAAATTTAAAATTAAGACAACAAAGTTTGATAATAATAATTGATTTTAATGGCATGTCAAGATGTCTAGGGTTATTTTATGCCTAGAGATTAGGGAATTGCATTCAGTGTACATTTATATCTACAATTTTTGTTTAGTTGTTTAATGGTTTTTTGCATATAGTTGTATGGTTTCAAGTATTCCTATCTAATACTAATAATTATATATATTCACCAACCCCTCTGCATGAGCAGGATGTGACAGATGGTCAATTTCTTAAACGGAGTTTAACAGGTTTGAATTCAGAATTTTCCTTCTCCTAGACTGGTTACCTAGCCATGGTTAAAGAGCCCATGTCTATCTTGCTATTAGATCCATAGCTGGAGGGAGAATTGGGTTTATTTCCCAGGGGTATTAGTGCAATGTGAAATGCCAACCGCTTTGCCCAGGAATTGAACTCAGGTAGACAAGTCCATTTCCTATGACTCTAACCATTAATCCAAACACCTCCATCTAACAATTATATGATTTTAATACTAATTATCATATGATTTTAATTCTTTGCCTACTTTAAGCTGCTCATAGCAACTCATATACCCAAGAAAAATACAAAGACTAATGGTTAGTTTATAATAATTGAACAGAAAGACTAAGATTACAATAATAATTGGACTTTATTCTAATAGAATGAGTTCTGGGATAAATAAATAGAGCTTTGAAATATCTCATCAAATAGGTAAAAATACTAAAAATATTTGGTACAGCCATTGGGGAAAGAGTTAAGTAATTATTTCTATTTATCAATAATCATTTGTTTTCACACACACATATACATACATACATACATATATATATATATATATATATATATTATTTGTATTTATCATTTGCACACACACATACATATATATATATATATATATATATATTATTTGTATTTATCATTTGCACACACACATACATACATACATATATATATTATTTGTATTCATCATTTGCACGCACGCACGCACACACACATATATATATATATATTATTTGTATTTATCATTTGCACGCATGCACACACACACACACACATATATATATTTGTATTTATCATTTGCACGCATGCACGCACACACACACACACACACATATATATACATATATATAAATTATTTCTATTTATCGTTAATAATTTGTTTGCACATATGGTTTAAAGTAACTACAAATAATCTTTAGCACAAAATTATAGTAAGTAACTAATCTAAATACAAATAATTTACTGTTATATAGCATCAAGTATTCTTACTAAATACAAATAATTCTTAAACCAATCTATTTGACCCATAGATAGGACACTAACAGGTACTACCACTCCAGGTCAGAGGGCAATTAATGGGTACTGCACACTCCTCCAGAACAAGGCCTCACACTCAGATGCAATTATTTAGTATCATACTATAGAGAGATTGATAATAAGCCAACTGTCTCAATGGATGGATGATCTATCCTGAATTATGATGGATTACTTGTCTGGTAAGCTATACTGGACAAGTTGACAATCCAAACATCTATCCGGTGTAATCATTCCTGTTTCAAAACATCAGAAAAAATCATAGGCATGGTCTACCAACCGATCGGGAGTCTTTTACTAATTTGCTGTTCAAAAGATCTTTATTGTGTTTATCATAATGCTAACAATAAAAAGATTAGAGAAATATCAGTTGGTTGATGATAAAAAAGATTTACATTTTGTTAAGATATAACGTCTAGACTAAAATGTCTTTAATTTATGCATTAATGTTGAAAGCTAGACTATATGTTTTATTGCCATTAATCACACTTGTCTGAACAATAAATGATTTCGGCTGTTTTATTTTGTTTTTATATATTCCTTACATAGATAAAGTTCTATTGAAAAACTGTAGTAAGTTTAAGTTATTTATTTGAATTTTTGAGATGAGGTTTGATAATTTTTATCCTTTAGATTTTTCAGACTGTTGTCCTCATCTTTATTGTTATATACACAATGATTCAGCTGATGTGCACTCTGGCCCACTTCAGGTGTTTTATTTTTTAAATTTTTTTGCTAGTCTATATAAAATTATTATATGCACAGAGTAAATTTGAATAATCTTATCTCTTTGAATTAACAAATCAAATATTGAGGTCTACATTGTGAATTTTTGAGATGAGGTTTGATAATTTGTATCATTTAGATTTTTTGGACTGCTGTCCTCATCTTTGTTATATACACAATGTTTCAGCTGATGTGCTTTCTGGCCCTCTTCAGGTGTTTCTTGTCAAACTCAGAAACCTTCTTATTGAAGTCGGGAGCTTTCACAAAACTTCAAACTAAACCTTTTATTTAATCCATTGGGGGTAGATTATTTTCATTCTGTTAACAAGATAGATAGAACTGTTATGCTATGTTAAGCATTTTATACTATTTTAGCCTGCAACCTACAGATGATTTTCACTTAGAATTGTATAAACTTATATCCATTGCACCACATATCCAGCTGGATGAAATGTTATGTATATAATGATAAAGATGAGGACAACAGTCCAAAAAATCTAAATAATACAAAAGTTTAAGTTATACAAGATTATTGTAGGAAAAAGATCAACTAGATTGGATAAAAAAAAACAACACATATATTAATAATGGAGATTAGGTCTCTATTTGTCTGTAATCAAAAATATGTCACTGCTTACATCACATTACCCAAAATCGTCTTAGCATAGAATAAATACACTCAAAATTTGAGCATTCAACCATGGACGATCCTCATTGTTTTTTAAAACAAGTTTTGATAAATATATGTCCTGTTTAAATATTTTTATATAGTTTTTTTATTTTAATATATATCTAAAGTTATCAGAACTAAGTTTTCATTTCAAATTGTTTAATTTTTTACTCTTAATAAATTTGACAATTTTACTTACTCATGGTACAAACTCTCTGACAATGACATTTTAACTCCCACCCTCATGCAATATCTTTCCAAATTTTTTTTTACACCATCCAGAGGGCGTTTTTTGGGGGTTTTTTTTGCTAGTCTATATAGAATTATTAAATGCACAGTGAATTTGAATAATCTTATCTCTTTGAATTTGTTGAAGTGAGTTAGTATATTGCTTTGAACAACAGCAACTAGCTAAGCACAACTGAACCAGTGCCAAGACAATTGGTACATGGGAATCAAGAATAGTCCACTCATGCATTTGGGTGGTTCCATTCCTTGTGTCCTGATTGGCTGCTTGGTTTCTATGATGTTATGAGGCTTCATAAATAACCTGGCATTTTGCAGTAGTATTGCAGCAAGATAGATTTGTATTCAGTTACGACTATTCTTTGCCTTGTCTTACCAATTCGATGGTAATTGGAACTAGTATGATTATTCTACAGAATTACCAAATCAAATATTGAGGTCTACATTGTGAATCCTTGGACAGAGAAAAATTATTTGTTACATAGTTACCAAACAATTATTATACACAAATCTGTACCATATACAATCATACCCTGCCCTACATCATTAAGTGGTTCCTAAAGTCATGATTGAACAAGGTTTTTTTTACATAAACTGGACATAATGCTTTAAAAATGCCTTACAATTAGAACATGATAAAACTAACATAAATAACCCATGAAAGAATATCTTGCTAAACACACACAAAAAAAAAACACATTTCATTCATATTTTTAAAAATACAGTAAAACAACAAAATCATATACATTTGTTTACAATTTTTCAATGTAAATATTTCATTGTACATTTTTCAATATTTATTTCATTGTACACTTGTATATTTATATATACATTTTTTATGTGATTTTATTATACTTTAAATTCTTTTTAGCATCTTTTATCTTTCAATGTTGATTTTTATGTATTTTATTTATAGTAAATATTTTTCTGAAATAAAATCTATTCATCTGATGTTTTGTTAGGATGTTGCTGAGTGACATAGAATCAGCTGTAATGATGTTTACTGAACTGAAATTTTGTCTAGAAAAGTGGTGTAAAGGTAATATTTGACATAAAGGATGTAAAGTAGAATATTACTGTAATAAGATCTGAATAAATCTAATAATTTAAAATAAAACAATTTTTAAAAAATTGGACACATGGCATAGGGGATAAAAGAGTAACTTTAAGACAGTTCTAAGTGACAGTTATCTCTAGACTGCAGGTTCAATCCTGGTCAAGGGCAGCAGTAACATAGAATTATAATTAATACAGCTTAATGCCTCTACCCCAGCTATGGTTAGTGAAATGAGAACAGGATACCTCCATGGACTGAAGGGTTAGGTTCAAAGTTCCATGATGGCTCCCGATTACTCCAAGAAGGTTCCAGAATCTGACAAGAAATACCTGAAGAAGGCCAGAGGGCACATCAGCCGAAATGTTGTACAAATAACAATGAAAATGAGGACAATAGTCCGAATAATGCATTTCCTGGTTCGATAGCAGCCCTTGTCAACTCAGCGTATGAGTAGAACAGAGATCTCTGCAGTAAAATAAGGAGCTGATGGTAAGTTTGGTGCTCGACCTCAGATGCAAAAATGATCTCCTTGGTCTAATGCTAGCAAAAAGGGGATAGACTCCCTCACTGTCCATCTGAATGACAATAGGCCACTCCAAGCACTTGGCTGACTTACTTTGTATTACACACATATGATATTGTAAATTGAACATTTCACTCACTCCCACTTTTAATATAAAACTTAACCATTCTTAAAAAGGAAAAATTCCCACCCCACAAATTAAAAAAAAATAATATATATATATATATATATATATATATATATATATATATATATATATATATATTTAGGCAAAGCAGATGAAACTATGTATGAAAATTTTTTGAAAAATGGAGGCGCATGGTCTAATGGTTTGAGTCGTAGGAAATGGACTCGTCACCCCAAGTTCAATCCCTGGACAAGGCTGTTTGCATTTCACATAGCACTAATACCATTGGGAAAAATATGAATCAAATTCTCCCTCCAGTTGTGAGTAAATAACAGGGTAGACTGGACTCTTTAACAATGGCTAGGTAACCAGTATATGAGAAGGAAACTCTGAATTCAAACCTGTTAAACTCCACTTAAGAAATTGACCTTGTGTCACATCTTGCTCGTGCGGAGCTGTTGGTAAATAAATAAATAAATATATATGTGTGTGTGTGTGTGTGTGTGTGTGTGTGAAAATTTTTTCCTACATAAATATATTGGTTTGCTAAACTGAATGTTAACACTGATTTTGTATGAGAGACAAGAACTAGGTCTGGATTTGTCTCACCTCACTGATTTTCAAAGAGGTGATGACAGACATGACAGTATTGAGAAAAAAATGTGATAAGAATTCTTGTTTTTATATGACTGGGTCACGAACCACTTAAATTTATTTTGATATCTCAGAAAAAACACATTTATTTTGAATGTGATTTGTGTGTTTATCTTTTTGATTAACAGTGTATAGTAAACATCTGTAACACAAGTTCAAATCCTGGTTGAGGCTCTTTGCATTTCACATTTTGCTGATACTCTTAGGAAAGGTATGCATACAACTATTCTCACATTTAGCTATGAGTAAATAGTAGGGTGAACTGAACTCTTTAACCTTGGTTAGGCAACCAGCATAAGAGAAAGAATTATAGGGTGAACTGAACTCTTTAACCTCGGTTAGGCAACCAGTGTAAGAGAAAGAATTATAGGGTGAACTGAACTCTTTAACCTTGGTTAGGCAACCAATGTAAGAGAAAGAGTTATAGGGTGAACTGAACTCTTTAACCTCGGTTAGGCAACCAGCATAAGAGAAAGAATTATAGGGTGAACTGAACTCTTTAACCTTAGTTAGGCAACCAGTGTAAGAGAAAGAATTATAGGGTGAACTGAACTCTTTAACCTCGGTTAGGCAACCAGTGTAAGAGAAAGAATTATAGGGTGAACTGAACTCTTTAACCTTGGTTAGGCAACCAGTGTAAGAGAAAGAAAACTCTGAATTCAAACCTGTATTTAAACTGTACTTAAGAAACTGACCTTGTGTTACATCCTACTCATTTGAAGGGGTTGCTAAATGAATATATAGTAGACATATAGCTGATAATTTCTTAGCCAGAGACAAAAAATCTTTTTGTTATGATATTTCTTACCTGATTACTTGACAAGTAAGACTCAAAAAATATTGTGATGTTCAAATTTGTATATCCTGGGTATTATTGAGGTCAGTTAGTTTACTGTTGGTTTGAACAACAGCAGCTAAGTACAACTGAAGCAGTGTCCAAGACAATTGATATATATAGAAATCAAGAATGATCCTTTCATGAATTTGGGTGATTCCATTCCTTGAGTTCTGATTGGCTGTTTGATTTGAATGATATTGTGGAGTTTTATAAATACCCTGTCATTCTGCAGTAGACTTTGCGACTATTCGGGTTTGTATTGGGTTACAACCGTTTGTTGCCATGTCTTCCCAATTCAACGGTAATTTGAACTTTGATTATTCTTCAGGTATGGCACTAAGCTGCATCTGGTGGTGAGGCTTTTGTGTGGAGAACCCAATGCCATTACTCCTAGTTCAACTCTGACTCAAAGTGGTAGTACCTGTTCAGGTCTCATCTATGGGCCAAATAGATCTGTTATTATAAATTATTTGTATTTGATAGGGTTTGGTTTAGTTTGGTTTGGTTTATGGCATATCAACTTCAGTTGGTCATTTAATGCCGATAAAGTTTTGAAATAAATCAATTTTTAATGGATACACAATTTTTTTTTTTATAAATACATTTTTCTATTTAACCCATAGCTGGAAACCTAACAGGTACTACCACTCTGGGTCAGAGTGGACCAGGGAGCAATGATGATAAAGAGGTGCAATATCATTCCCCAAAACATCAAAAAGTGGCACCTCAAGCTAGGGCTTGATTTGACCATCTAATTGATCAGAAGGGGCCTCTCAGACCGCCCGTCTAGCCTAAGTAAGGGTTTATGTGGAGTCTTGCAGGTCATGGACTGCTCATCCACCAAGACTCCATCCTTAAGCATCATGGGTCGCCACCCACGGCCAATAGGTAGCCCAATTTGGGGGAGTCTTACTCCTCTGCAGAGGTGTAGTCGGTGCATTCTAACACCACAACCGACAAGCCGGGTATTTGATAAGAATACTTTGAAGAATAATCAAAGTTCCATTTACCGTCGAATTGGGAAGACATGGCAACAAACGGCTGTAACCCAATACGAACCCGAATAGTTGCAAAGTCTACTGCAGAATGACAGGTTATTTATAAAACTCCACAATACCATAACTGTGTACAAACAAATGATTGTAGACATAAAAAGTGAAATTTAAATTTAAAATCAAATTATATATATATATATATCTCTACCAACCCCTCTACATGAGCAGGATATGACACAAGGTGAATTTCTTAAGTGGAGTTTAACAAGTTTGAATTCAGAGTTTTCCTTCTTCTAAACAGGTTTCCTAGCCAAGGTTAAAGAGCTCAGGCTCTCCTACTTGTTACCAATAGCTGAAGAGAGAGAGAGAGAGTAGTTAGATGCATATCTTTACCAAGGGTATTAGCACTATTTGAAATGCAAACAGCCTCATTCAGGAATTGAACTCTGGTCGACAAGTCCATTTTCTATGCAGTCAGTGTATTCTAAGCCCCACCAACAGGGCTAACAAATGTGAAGGTATTGTGATGGAGAATGTGGAACAAGATATACTGATTCCTTCCAGTAAAGAATTCATAGACAATCTTATGGGCCATCCTGACTGCTTTAAGGATGAGCACTTGTCCAGTGGAATTGGATCCTTGGTAATCCTCTGGTAAATAATCCTGAGTATTGTACGTCCCTCCTCAATGATTGCAAATAAAACTATGGCCAGTATCAGTGTTTAAGTAGTGTATCAGCCATGCAGTATGGCTGGTGATTGGCAAAGGAATAAACCATGTGACCTCGGCTGGTCTCTAAATTCAGGTGGGGAATTAGAGCACACCTTATATCACAAACATTCCAACAAATTCATTTGGCACTCAAACTTTTATTGATGAAAGGACAATTAGAAGGAAAAAGATGAGAAAAGAGGATGGGTAATTATGAACTTTTGTTTAGTGAATTAGGGTGACCCAGAAAAAACAGAACCCACAAATTTTGTAATAAAACTGTTCCTTTTAACTGGGGGGGGGTAGGGTTGAGGTTGGGGTTTAGGGTTAGTTTAATGGGAAAATAAATAAATAATTTGGGTTCTATTTTTTTCTGGGTCACTCTGTACAAGGTGACCCAGAAAAAACAGAACCCAAACCCTAACCCGCCTAGTTAAAATGAACAGTTTTATTGCAAAATTTGTAGGTTCTGTTTTTTTCTGGGACACCCTAATTTACTAAACAAAAGTTCATAATTACCAGAGGATGTATGTAGAAAAGTCCCTTATATTACATACATGTGTGTGAAATGACTAAGAAAAAGTGGTTGTCTACTTAAGAAGAGGTATTTGTTGTTTGAGTGTGTCCAGAATTATATGTGAAAGCTTTCTATATAATACACATGTCAAATAGTTTGCAATTTTCTACAATCATTAAGCCAGGCTCTTGGAGGCTATTCTTGCTACTTCATGTTCATGCCTTTATTTTATACCCAGATAGGTTGCTATTACAATGGCGGATGTAATTTTCTACTGATTGTAGAAAGAGTCTGTTGCAGACAAGGGCAGATAATCCAACGGTGGAAAATGACAAAACAAAGGTAAGTAATCTGTATGCAAGCAGTGACTACCAGGGGTCATAAATGCTTATCTCGATTTGCTATAAGAGGGTCAGTTTGCATAATATTAAATACCTCCCATAGAATACATTCTTGGCTAGTATTGTGAATACACGTAATCATAATTTGATATATATATATATATATATATATATATATATATATATATATATATATATATGGTTTATCCTGAAGTATCTAGGCATTTTTAATATTGCAAGCTCAGTATAAGCAATGACTAGCAAGAAGTTATAGATGTTAACCTCTCAAAGATGTTTATCAACTTATAAAAAAGTAAAGTAGGTGGATTGGCCTATTGTCAGTATCAGCTGGACAGTTAGGGAGTCTATCCCCTTTTCTCTAGTGTAGACCAGGGAGATTGTTTTTTTTGCATTCGAGGCAAAAGGCCACACCTACCATCAGCTCATCACCTTTACTGCACAGATCCAACCCATACTATTCATGTGTTGAGTTGGTAAGGACTGGTATTGAACCAGGAATCTTGTGGTTACGAGGTGGATGCTCGACCAACTGAACCAAACCACAAAAAACATAGGTGAGTATTAGGCTAATGTTTATTGCTACAATAAAACAGTCAGTTTGTATAATTTAAAATCCCAATACAATGGCTACCAAGAAGCTACAGATGTTGACCTCTCAAAGATGTTTATTAACTTATAGATCACCACAAAAACATAGTTAAGCATTATGTTTGTGTTTATTGCTGCAATGAAAAGTAGACCATAGTTTGTATAATCTAAAATCCCAATACAATGGTTACCAAGAGGATATAGATGTTAACCACTCAAAGATGTTTATTAACTTATAGATCCCCACAAAAACATAGTTAAGTATTATTTTTGTGTTTATAACTGCAATAAAAAGTAGACTATAGTCAGTTAATGTAATTTAAAATCCTAATCCAATGGCTAGCAAGAGGATATAGATGTTAACCTTTCAAAGATGTTTATTAACTTATAAGTCTTGGCAAAAACATAGTTAAGAATTATGCTTTTGTTTATGGCTAAAATAAAAAGTAGGCCACAGTCAGTTAATGTAATTTAAAATCCCACTAGACTTGTATTTGTATAATATATTCTGAAGAAAAAAAAAGATTCAAAAGTATTATAAGATTCTATGTGTGTGAAAAGTCAGAATAATTTATTTACTTCTCGTCTGATTTGAATAAATTGTATAATTTTCTTATAGTATTGAAATAACTAAATACTTATATCGAACTGAAACATCACGTTGCATTATTTTGTCATGAAGCAGATGTGGAATTCATTAAGAATTTGAATAAAAGAAAAAGAAATAAATAAGATTATTTGATTTTTAATCAATCAGTGTAAATGGATAAAAAGAATTTAGCCATTAAGTATATTGCATTGAAAGAAGTTGAAGTTTGAAGAAGCCAATGATGTATTTCTCAATTACATCGTTCTTCTTTTCTCTGCTTACTCCTCCCCAGAGCCACCCACCCCCTTTTCAATAATTAGAAACTGTCAATGGGGCATTTCTTCGTTATTTGAGAGGAAATTAATTACAATCTTCATTTCAGGAAAAATTATTCGATTTCCAAATGTGTGAACCATTTAGTAGTGAATGTCTTTCTTTGTGTCCTTTTTATTTCTCTTTGTTCTAAGAATGGTGGCTGATTTGGCATTCAAAGAATTCCTTTTCAAAAATCTCTCTCCACCTTGCTCGCTTTCATTTATTCTATCTTGATGTTTCAATCATTTTCTTCTTTTTTCCTTCATTTTTTTTCTTCATCTCTCATCCACTTCCTTCTTCTTTTTGACCTTTTCTTCTTCTCTGTCTTTTTCATCTTCCTCGCTTTCTTTTATTCTATCTTTATGTTTCAATCATCTTTTTTCCTTAATTTTTTTTCTTCATCTCTCATCCACTTCCTTCTTCTTCTTCTTTTTGACCTTCTCTTCTTTATCTTCTTCATCTTTCAATTTTCTTCTTTTCTTTTTTAAATTTATATTCTTCCCTCTTTCTTCTTGTAATTTTCTAGCTGTTGTTCCATTCTTTAAAAACAGATGACCCAAGGCAGAGTAATTTTCTGTTTCAACTTATACCAAATTGTTTCACATTTTACGAATAAGATTTATTTCTTTAGAGAGAAAACTTATTTCGTTCAAATATTAGTTAACTGCCACTGACAGACTTCAAACTGTAATGTTTTACACAATTAGCAAATAAGTTGATTGAACATTGGAGCTGGAATCAGAGGATTTGAGTTCAATCTTTTATACTGACAACAAAGCACATTAGCTAGGCAATTTTTCCAACAATCAAATTGGTAGTGTATTAAACAGAGTTTAACAGTAAGGTCAGGTATTTCAAAGTTTATAATAGAATTATACATTAAGGTCTTCAAGGAAGTTTTCTGTCTCAAAATTAAATCTTCCAATTCATAAAAGGAGAAAACCAGTAGAATGAGACTTTAGAATATTTCATCTCAGTCAGGTGAGCCTTTGCTTTGCTCATCTAATCTCTCTCTCTCTCTCTATATATATATATATATATATATATATATATATATATATATATATATATATATTAATGAAATAAAAGTTTCAATTGTGTTGTAGAGAATAGTGAATGTCTGCCCCTCTTAAAGATGATAGAGAAAAGGAGAGGAGTAATTTTCACGAAATATATTATCCCCCCTCACCTTTAAGTATTGAAAACTTCTTTTTTGCAATTCAATCAAGACTTTTTTTCTAAGTTGGAGGGGGTGCAACAGAAGCAACAAGTAAATGCATTTAAGAATTTAATGGTAGCAAACATTCATACATTTGCATGAAACGTCAACTAATTTCTGCCCAATTTCATGAATCAGGGCTAGTTTAGCTCAGTTGGTAGAGCATCTGTCTAAGAATCACAAGGTGCCAGCTTGTATAGCAGTCCTTGCCAATTCAGTGCATGAATAGCACAGATTGGGTAATCTGATCTGGGAAGTAAAGCATCTGGCAGCTAATGGTAGGTGCGGTACCTGACCTCAATAAAAACGGTAATCCTTAACTTGTTCCTCATAAATTCCTACCTACAGAACCCTTATTTTATGTCCGTGTTTTTGCAATAAATGTTTGATTTTTCTTGCATCCGTTATTTTACAATACTAAATATATTTTCTTTATTCTTTAACAAATAAACAAAATATATGTAAAATAATGGGTGCAAGAAAAATAAAACATTTATTGCAAAAACACGGACATAAAATGAAGGTTCAGTTTATCTTATGGTAGGAATTTACAAGGAACAAGTTAAGGATTACCATAAAACAATCTCCCTGGTCTAGTGCTAGCAAAAACTCCCTCACTGTTAGGCTGATACTAACATTAGGCCACTTCACAGACTTATTGGTATAGAGATTTGATTGATCTTAATAGCATGTCAACTTGTTTCGGGTTATTTTATGCTTAGAGGCTAGGAAATAGCATCTGTATCTATTTTTTTGTGTAGTTGCTTCTTAAGATTTTTTTGCACATGGTCCTATCAAATACAAATAATTTTTCAACAGATCTATTTGATCCATATATATATATTTACCAACCCCACCGCACGAGCAGGATGCGACACAAGGTCAATTTCTTAAGCAGAGTTTAACAGGTTTGAATTCAGAGTTTTCCTTCTCCTAGACCGGCTGCCTAACCAAGGTTAAAGAGCCCAGTCTGCCCTACCATTTACCCATAGCTGGAGGGATAGTAGGATTCATACCTTTCCCAAGGGTATTAGCACTGAGTGAAATGCAATTACCACGTCCAGGATTTGAACTCGGGCGATGAGTCCATGTCCCATGACTTTAACCATTATACCACGTGCTTCATAATTTGATCCATATAAAACCCCTAACAGGTACTACCACAAAGGGACAGAGTGGACCTGGGAGTAATGGAAATAAAGGGGTACTCCACAATCCAGATCTGTGTACCCATGTGTGTACTAACATTGCTTTTTGTGGATGAGATATTACTATCTTGGTATGTGAACTGGTCTATTAATTTCAGGGGTTCAACATCCAGTGCCAAGATGTCTTCATCTTGTTTAAAATGCATGAACTCAGATAAAACTGAGTTCACATAGAAGCCAATGCCTCTTGCTGCCTATGCAGTGGTGATTTGGCTTCAACCTGGTCTCATGATGGAATTATAAATAAATCCATTGTTATGGTTCTTCTAAACACATTCATGAATATGCAGTTTTTTGTTGTCTCAGAGTCCTGTGACCTTGACAGACAGGGAAAGGTTTAGAAAGGAGAGGTGCATGGACAGACAGGATTAGGTCTAAGCAGAGGTGAGAGATGAGAAGAGGAACCTTAGATACTACTGAGAAATTTTGTTGCTATGATTACATGTTCTTAGCATTTCTTGGATTATTGATGGTCATTATCAAAAATAATGGATGTAGAGTTGATATTGTATGGAGACAATAAATAACTATCTTCCTTAGAGAATGGACATGTCCATGGGGTGTCATATGACAGTCTTAGAAAACTATTCTCACCCCTTTTTTGCCTCTGTTCTTTACACAGTAGAGACATTGTTTTCTGCTTCTGGAACAGTAAAGAGATTTTTCTTTCTATCATCATCATCATCTGTATCCCTTCCATATGCTGCTGATGGGACCATATTACGTTAAGGCACCCCTTTTCGATTTCGTTTCATTAGGTCATTTTTTTCATTTACACTGTCAATATCCGGTTGTTTGTTGGGGTTAAGGTTAGGGTTAGAACCTCTAAACCCTAACAAACAACCGGATATTGATGGTGTAAATAAAAAAAATGACCTAATGAAACAAAATCGAAAAGGGGTGCCTTAAGATAATATGGTCCAAAAAAAAAAAAAAAAAAAAAAAAAAAAAGGACTATTTCTAGCTGTTGGAACACATTTATCTATTCTTTTCAATACTACTAGTATATGATGTATGTGTTAAATCTTTTCTGAAAGGTAGTCATGGGAATGACTTGATGAGTATATCATTGATATACTAATGTTGGTCTTTGGTGACTTGAGACTTGACTAAGTATCTTTCCAACCTCTAAGCAAACTAACACTCTTATTAAAGTAGGAGATAATTGTTTGTATTTGTTTATTTACTATAGGTTACTAACTTGTTTACAAAGTGCATGGTGAATGGATGAAAACACAAAAAAAAACTAAAAATTAATAAATATTTAATTTTATTATTTTCCAAACCTGAAATACTACAAAATCTATCGGAAATTTGGGTTATCTGTCCTTTAGTCGGTTTCCGGAAGTCCAGACGCTAGGGAGCAGAGAGGGCCATAAATCAACAGAACAGTTTCAGCAAGCACCGAGGGAAGAACAGTCAACCACCCGTGAGAGTCAACATGGGGAACTCAACAGGCAGGCAAGAGAACAGTTTTAGCTGCGGCCGAATTAAGGTCAGCATCAGTCTAGGCACCCACAGGGGTAAGACCAGACAAACCCACGGACAAGGCAGCAGTCCGAAACAGAACACTGACAAAACAAGAAACCACTACAGATACAATTCTCCAAAAATTAAGTAAAACACTTGTCACTTGCATCTAATATTTCTCTACCCACCGAGCGAACATGTTTAGCAACCTTCAAAGAGACTATGAACTTTCACAAATTCTTGAACACATTTCTTACATTTGCACCCAATAGAAATTGTTAAACCATTTGTATACATTATAGTTGCATTGTACCTTTTCTGAGTAACATCAGAAATACTTTTGTTTTGTTTTGTTTTGTTTTACGGCATATCAACCTCGGTGGGTCATTTAATGCCAACAAAGTTGTGAAATAAATTCATTCTTAATGCATAATACAATTTTGTTTATAAACTCATGTTTTTCTATTTAACCCATAGATGGAACCCTAACAGGTACTACCACACCACGTCAGAGTGGACCAGGGAGCAATGGTGATGAAGGGGTGCTCCACATTCCCCAAACCTCCAAAACTGGAACCTCACCATCAGATAGAGTTTAACGTCATTCCCAGGACATGTAGACCCGCAGCCACTACCTTCTAGCACCCATATGATAAAAAGGGAATGGGGCTTGCCATAAGGGCTATAGTGTTGGGAAAATAATATAGGTGCTAGGGCTTGATATGACCAGCCGATTGATCAGAGGGGGCCTCTTCGACCGCCCGTCTAGCCAAGTCATGAACTGCTCATTCACTTCTATTCTTAAGCATCATGGGTCAACAGGTGGCCCATTTGGGAGTCTTACCCCTGCAGGTGCAGTCGGTGCATTCTAACGCTCCACGACTTATAATTCTGTTAAATCAATACAATGTTCAATTAATCCAGATTGGTTATATTGGATTTATTAAAATCTATATTCCATAAAAAAGGAAAAACAAATGTATTTCTGATGTCACTTAGGAAAGGTACAAGGCAACTATAACGTATACAATTGGGTTAACAATTTTTACTCATAATTCTGTTAAATCAATACAATGATCCAGGTTGGTTGTATTGGATCTATTAAAATCTATAATCCATACAGAAGAAAAAAGGTTGGTGAAATAGAATTATTTATTTGATTTAGTTATTTACCTAAGTACATAGGAATGTCCGTAACTTTATAATGGAAGGAATGCATTTATTTTTACACAAAATACAGTGGTAACTTGACTTACAAGTTTAATTTAGTGGTAATAAAACCAGGTAAGAAATGAATGTCTTTTTAAAACAGCTATCTACATCCTCTTCTCCAGTCCAAGAGTGTACTATCACTCAAAGCACAGAGTGTTTTAGACACACAATTATTGCATCTTTTATTCTGACTTACACATAAAATGAGCATCCAAATATTGGATTTATAAAAATCTATAATCCATACAGAAGAAAAAAGGTTGGTGAAATAAAATTATTTATTTGATTTAGTTATTTATGTAAGTACATAGGAATGTCTGTAACTTTATAATGGAAGTAATGCATTTATTTTTACACAAAATACAGTGGTACCTTAATTTACAAGTTTAATTTGTTCTGCTCTGTAACTGATAATAAAACCAGGTAAGAAATTAATGTCTTTTTAAAGCGGCTATCTGCACCCTCTTCTCCAGTCCTAGAGTGTTCTATCACTCAAAGCACAGAGTGTTTTGGACACACAATTATATCATTTACTTACACATAAAATGACCATCTAAATATTAATATAAGGAATACATTGGTACCTTGACGTACAAGTTTAATTTGTTTTGCTTGTCTTTGTATATCAAATCTATTTCTCCATTGAAGAACAAACAAGAGACCAAAATGTTATACAATGTCGGTTTAGTGCAGAATCAAGACAGAGGATTAAATAAGTCCAACAATAAAAATAGTAAGTTCTATTCATTTCTTTATACGGTGGTACCTTGACATACTACATAAAAAAAACTTGGTTTTTAAGACTTTTTTAAGGTTGAAAGGTAGTTATTCTCTACTCTGAACTTCTTTTTTTTACCCCAGTGTTTAAATTCATGTCCAAGATGACAAAGGTGGATCTCTGAGTGCAAGAAGAACCTTTGTTTGTTTGTTTAATGGCATATCATCTTCATGGGTTATTTAAAGCCATCCTTATAGAAGAACAGCATATTATGCTTATGATCATACCTTTACCAAGTGTATTTGTCCAAAAGTGAAACATGAATGGAGTTCAAAATTGCTACAACAGTCCAGCATGTTGGACCATATGACCTTAAGGCACCCCCTTTTAATCTCGATTAAGAAAGGATTTTTTTTGGGTATCCGGTTGTTTTAACAGACGATTTTTAGATTTAAAAAAAATAATTATAAAACTAACCCCTAACCCTAACCCCTAACAAACAACCGGATATTGACATTGTAAATGAAAAACATGTCCTTCTTAATCGAGATTAAAAAAGGAGTGCCTTAAGGTCATATGGTCCAGCATGTTAACCATTGTGCTATGGGGACTCTTCTCTGCAGGAAGAAGCCAAATCTTAAGAGAATTTGTTTACCTTTAAAACTTTGACAATATCCGTTTCTGTTTATTTATGTTATATTCCATACATTTTTCTTAGATTCACTTAGTCAATTGAAAGTTTGAATCTGTAAGGTGAGCTATAAATAAGTTGGAGGGAAAAACACTTTAAAAAATATAAATTTTTTTCTTCTTTTTCTAAATGTTGGGAAAAATCCCAATTTACAATTATATGAATATGTATAGATGTTTTCAAACCAAACTGATTTATTTTTTTTATTTTATTCAATATTTTTCTCCTTCTTTATTCCTCTTTAATATTTGTAAACATTTTTCCTTAGGTTCAATATTTTCCCTTTTGAAGCAAACCAATTTACCAAATAACTGCAACATCTGTTTATTATATTTTTATAGATCAAAGTTCAGTATCAAATGTGATGAAATCAAACATTTCAAGGCGACATTTTCTTTCTTTGTGCTTCCTCCATCTTTATTCCCCCCTTTTTTTTTCCCAATCTTTTTCCTTCCATTTTCTTCCCTCTTTCCTTTTTATTCTTTCAGCTTGTGCTCTTTTATTTTTTTATTACTGCTTTTTCTTTCTTTTTTAGGAAAAGAAATCTTTACTTTCAAAACTTCTCTTTCATTTACTTTCTATTCTGCCAATACTTTATTTCTCCCTCTTTTTCCCCTTCATCTTTCTTTTTCTTCCCATTTTGTTCCACAAATTACAGACCACCTTTTATGACTGCCTTTTCTCTTTCTTTTTCTTGGGAAAATCTTTTTACTTCCAAACATGCCTACCTCCCTTTCTCTCTCTCTATTATTTTCTGTCTTTTTATTTATCCCTCTATAATTTTCTCCCCTTTCTTCATGTTTGTTTTTTTAATGTCTTTATATTTTTTACCAGTTCTGTGCCAGGACAGTTGTTATATTTGCATAAAATGTTATACATTAAATCAACAACTATGTTGGGAGTGAAGTAGTATTTTGTTTGTTCTCTTTGTTTAGCCATTTAATTTATTCATTCTTTTTAACTATTTACTTTATGTTTTATTCACCATTTTTTTACAATTTTTTTCTTTGCTCTTCTTTCTTTTTAATTCTTCTATTTTGCTTTTTCATTTTCAAGTTCTTTCTTTTTTTTTCTCTACTTATTTTTATTTTCTTCTTTATTCTTTACTTTTCATTAATTTTCTTTTCTTCCTTTCTTATTCTCTAGTCTTTATTATTCTTTGAAATGAAAAGAAGTTTTGGTTGGAGGTGCATGGTGTAATGGTTAGAGTCATAGGAAATGGACTCGTCACCCTGAGTTCAAATCCTAAACAAAGCTACAGTTCACTTAATGCTAATACCCTTGAGAAAAGTATGAATTCAACTACTCTCCCTCCAGCTATTGGTAAATAAGAGGGCAGACTGGGGTCTTTTACCTTGGTTAGGCCACCAGTCTAGGAAAAGGAAAACAGAATCCAAACTTGTTAAATTGGCTTGGGGTGGTCGCTACTAGAATAGGCTCAGTCCTAATTAATAATCTATTTCACTAATTTTTTTTTTTTTGGCTTTCTTCTTTTTCATCTTCGGCTTTTATTTTTTCCTTCACTGATCATTTTCTCACTTTTTCTATTTTTTTGTAGCCATTTATTTTCATTCTCTGGCCATTTTCTTTTTCTTTTTTTCCAGTTTATTCTCACCATCATATCATTTCCATTATTGTTTCCATTCATTTTTCTTTATCTTGTCATTTCTTCCTCATCTTTTTTTCTATTTTCTTCACCCCGTCACCTTTCCACCAATTTCTGTCAGAATTCTTTCTTTCTTCTTTTCCGTTACTCAATTCTTGATATGAATATCAAAAAGAAAACTTGGGAAGAACCCATCTCATTTAATCTCCAGCTTTCATCTTCTTTCTCAAGGACCACAAACATCACACAGGAGAGGAAAAAAAAAATATATATATAATATATATATATATCTTTTCACCTTCACCCACTTTATATTTATTTATTTTTTTAACTGGCACACTACCTGCCAAAAGTGATGGGATTATTTATGTAGAGATTGGCACCTCTGCCTTGGATCAGAGTTGTGTATTTTGCCTAGGATCAAAGTGTCACTCCCTAGAACCTCTGACTAGGATCAGCATAGTATCTGTGCCCTCTGTGAAAGCATATATATATATATATATATATATATATATATATATAAAGATACCAAAAAACAACTCAAAACAGTTAGTCTACATTGTTCTGAAGAAGGAGAGTCAAGTCTCCAAAATATTAGAATGAAATAAAACAAAAGTAAACATCCCACAAACTGAGTTTCTTATATATTTCACACCCAATGCTTCACACTAAATTCCAAATCATATATATTATAGACATTTATATATGCGTAACATATATACTAATATGATATATACATACCGAAAACCAGACTCACCAGATTATAAATATAAATGGTTCATTAACTAACGAGTTTAATATGTTCCACTGATAACTCAATTTCCTTGTGTATCAAATCAATTTTTCCTATTGAAATAAACAAAAATGACCAAATCAATTTCTGTGCACCCCCCCCTAAAAAAAACACCCTATGTTTTTTTAAATAAGAAAAATGGCAATGTATTGCATAGATACATTAAAATAGAATGTAATGAATTATGTGCTGTAATATGTTTTAATGTTTCTTTTTCATAGATAATATTTTCTTTGATGTAATAAATTTAGAAATGATTTAGTGAACTTATTAATATAAGCATATTTGAAGCTCGCTGGTACTAAAATTTTACCTCTAAACACATAGCAAAATATCGATTTAAATCAGAGCTTATAACTCGGAAAACTCATTAGTTGAGGCACTCAGAAGTAAAGGTACCACTGTGCGTGTATATATATATATATATATGGAATTTAACTAAGGAATTACATCAACTTAGTTAATGTAGGGTAGGATCTTGAGGAAATCATTTCAATTTGATTGAAACCATGGTAAACCCTTTATTTTTCCTCTAATAATAATATTAGTATATTATTACTGCTCTGTATTTTTTAATATATTCAGCACTTTTGGATTATTAACTGATGCCACTGCGATGGAAAAGTTAAAGCAGCAATTGGATACTATATATATATATATATATATATATATATATAGATATATAGATAGATATAGGTAGATAGATAGATAGATAGTAGATAGATAGATAGGTAGATAGATAGGTAGGTAGATAGGATAGATAGATAGTAGATAGGATAGATAGATAGGTAGATAGATAGATAGGTAGATAAGATAGATAGGTAGATAGATAGATAGATAGATAGATAGTAGATAGGATAGATAGATAGGTAGATAGATAGATAGATAGGTAGATAGATAGTAGGATAGATAGATAGGTTAGGATAGATAGGTAGATAGGTAGATAGATAGATAGGTAGATAGATAGGTAGGTAGATAGATAGGTAGATATAGGTAGATATAGATAGATAGATAGATAGATAGTAGATAGGATAGATAGATAGATAGGTAGATAGATAGATAGATAGATAGATAGATAGGATAGATAGATAGGTAGATAGATAGATAGATAGATAGGTAGATAGTAGATAGATAGGTAGATAGATAGATAGGTAGATAGATAGAGTAGATAGATAGGTAGATAGATAGATAGATAGGTAGATAGATAGGTAGATAGGTAGATAGATAGGGTAGATAGGTAGATAGATAGGTAGATAGGTTAGATAGTATAGATAAGATAGATAGATAGGTTTTATATATGTATATGATTTTCTACTTCTCATTAAAACATCAAAAATTCTCTTTCATCTTTGACTTAAACTTTTGGTCAACTTGTTTGATATTTATGAACCTTTTTTTTTTTTTTTTAAATACAAATTGCTGCAGGAAAAGGAACCATCTTTGGAAAAAAGGAAATGCCGTTCATTTCATTCATCTGTCTGTGTGTCATTTTATTTTTTTTTTTTTAATTGAGAATTTCTGGGTTTGCTCCTAAAATTAAAAAAAAAAAAAAAAAAAAATTACTTCCGTGATGACTTTCACTTACCTGAAGCAAAAAGAATTTTCTGATTTATATATCTCTCATGTTTAATTCCATGTCAAATCATCCAGGCCATGTCACCCAGCCCCTTCAATTTTGATTTAGTGCATCTTGTGATGCAAGTATTTGCTTTGAATGAGTGTCCTGGAAAAATTTATCGGTCCCAACTAAAGTTTCTTAATAAATTGTAGGGGTTTTATTTATGTTCTAGAGAAATAACTAATCTTTTACCCTTGTAGCCTATCCTGTGTAATTCATTTCTAAGAAACTATTGAAATTTTGTACATTTGTGGACCATGTTAAAGTTAGACAATCCCCAAACTATTTTTGGAATTGGAAACCCAAATTTCAGGGATTGTCTAACTTTAACATGGTCCACACCTGTACAAAATTTCAGAAAAAATTGAAGGGGTGGGTGACAATTTTACTTTTTTCTAGATGATTTGACATGGAGTTGCCCTCATATAAGTGTCAATTTGTAATGTGAGAAGTGACATTCGAACCACCTACTAAAATTAAAAAAGGAAGATAACTTCTTTATCTATATCTATCTATCTACCAGCCTATTCCTAGTTATCTATCAGCCTATTCCTATCGGCCAGCCTAATCATACCTATCTATCTCAATAGTTTAATATCTAATCTATCTATGAAGCTTTAAGCCGACAATTTTTGAGAGATATGTGCTTAATTGAAGTCATACCTAATTTTGAAAATTAATTAGTTAATAAATTAATGAATTTAGGCGGGCATATATGTTCAAATGTAAGGCTAAACGAATCAAGAAAATGTCAATCCCTGAATGTACATTTCGACCTATTAGGTCTCATCAGCAAGGTTATAGACATGGGAGACTGCGCCGTGTGTGAGTCAAAACCTCGACTGTCAAGCTGACAGGCAAAGTCTCTAACCGTTACACTAGCTTGCCATTCCTACATTCTTCATTCGTTTTGAAACTTATTTATATTCCACTTTTTATTGACTTGCTACACGACAGTATGAAGTTAAGTAAACAAAACAAATGTGGGTTTTTTTTATATGGCTTTAAGCCGACAATTTTTGGAGGATCTATCAGCCTATTCCAATCAGTCAGCCTAATCATACCTATCTCTCTATCTATCTCAATATGTTAATATCTCTCTATCTATCTATCTACTAGCATATTCCTATTTATCTATCTATATGTCTGTCTGTCAGTCTCGAATTTTATAAAAGAGAGAGACAAATGAAAAAAGTTATTGTTGAGTCCTTATATTGATTGGCATTGCAGTCTCGCAAGATTATAATATAGTTTTTGTGCCCCTGAAGTTACAGTGCTTCCTGTGTCTGTGAAATCCAATGTTTGAAAAACATTCTCGACCACAGATGTCACATGTGAAGGTTGTCCCTGCAGATGTTGATGTGCCGGTGCTTTGTTGCTACTGCTTTCTTCTGGACCTCTTGGCTTCATGGAGTTGTGCCAGAGTGGTTTCAGACATGAACAGTTCACTACAGAGAGCCTGCCGCCACTGTGGGCGGTCCTGGGCCAAATTTTTCCAGCTGGAAGGGGTAATGCTAAGGCACCTAAGATCATTCATGCAGACATCATCAAAACACAGCTGGGGGTGGCCAATCTGTCTCTTACCAGACGAAAGCTCTACATAGAACATGTCCTTCGGGATTCATCATCCATATAGCGGACATGGCCCAGCCATCAGAGACGACACTGTCTCAGTAGAGAAAACCAGCCAGGAGGTTGAGTCCTTATGAATACGAGGTATGGCAGAAAAGTTCCAGGAGTGGTATCACAAAAAATTTATTTCAAATCCAAACTACAAGTTATCCCCTTCAAAGTAATCCTTCTGGAGTCTAATATACTTTCTTATTCTTCTCTGCCTTGCATGCACTTCTGGGAGGATTCTCCATAGCCCTGTCATCACAACCTTCTTCATATCATGCACATCCTCATAACAAGTTCCCTTGATGACCCAATTGAGCTTGGAGAAGAGAAAAAAAATCACGTGGAGCCAGGTCGGATGAGTAGGAAGGTTGCTCCAGCACAGTGTTGTTCTGGGCCAGGAACTCTTGTGCATTGAACGAAGCAAACACTGCTGTATCTCTTTGTAGACATGCTGGTTGATCTTCTGACCCTGTGGCAAGAACTTGCAGTGGATGATGCCCCTCACATCAAAGTTTTTTGACATACCTCGTATGCATGAATTATCGTGTATATAAGGACTCTTTCCCAACGACACAATCAGGTTCGTCAATGACAATTAGGAGAGATCAAGAACAAGTGTGATATTGTTTGGAGCATTAAAAGTAGAATGTTGAAAGAAAGAAGAATATAAGTTCTTTCTGACTTTACTGGTGATTTTTACATTGATCAGCTCTGTGCAGATACTAAATGACATGAGGAGGTCTTGCTAGGAGCTATAACCGATAGGGATGGGTCGTGAGAGAGAGTCATGGGAATCCATGCTGTATGTGTAACATAATAATGAGAAAAGAAACAAGTTCTGCATTGTAAGTTTTGACAATAGCTTGAAAGACATGACTAGCAATGAGAAAAAAAAAGAAATCGCTCAGAATTGTTTACTACAACAACAGCCAGATTAAGGTTTGGTTTGGTTTTACGGCATATCAACCTCAGTAGGTCATTTAATGCCAATAGTTTTGAAATAAATCAATTCTTAATGGATAATACAATTTTGTTTATGAACTCATGTTTTTCTATTTAACCCATAGATGGGACCCTAACAGGTACTACCACTACGGGTCAGAGTGGACCAGGGAGCAATGGTGATGAAGGGGTGCTCCACATTCCCCAAAACTGGAACCTTACCATCAAATAGAGTTTAATGTCATTCTCAGGACATGTAGACCCTCAGTCACCGCCTTCTAGCACCCATACGATAAAAAGGGGTTGGGGCTTGCCATAAAGGTAATAAGGTTGGGAAAATCATATAGGTGCTAGGGCATGACGTGACCAGCCGATTGATCGGAGGGGGCCTCTCCGACTGCCGGTCTAGCCTAAGATAGACAGGTGGTCCCATTGGGGGAGTCTTACCCCTCTGCAGAGGAGCAGTCGGTGCATTCTAATGCCCCAAAGGACAGGGCGGACAGTCTGATTAACATGTTCGTCATAGTCATAACGTTTTTAACAGTTGTAATCTTGATGTTTCTTCAGTAAAGTTTCTGGAATTTTGAACTGAACACTTTTTTTCAATCCAAAATTGTAAACTGATTGACAAAATGCAAGTTCAATCTTGCCAGTTTAGCTCAGTCACTAGAGTGTCTGACTAGGAACCACAAGGTTTTCAGGTTCAATACTGGCCCTCACCAACTCAGTGTATGAGTAGCACAGGGATCTGTGCAGTAAAGTGAGGAGCTGATGGTAGGTGTGGTGCTCCACCTCAAATGCAAAACAATCTCCTTGGTCTAGCACTAGTGAAAAGGGGATAGACTCCCTCGCAGTCTGGTTGATACTGGCTTTAAGCCACCCTGACAACTTGCTTTTATTTTTTACTTCACTTTTCAGCTACACTAGAGGATCCACATATGACTGAAAAAATGCTTGTATGTAACCAACATTTATGGATGTGCATGGATATTGTTATAGGAAATGGACGTGGTGAACAGAGTTCAAATCCTGGTCGAGGCTGTTTGTATTTCACATAGCACAAATACATTTGGGAAAGGTATGAATCCAACTATTCTATTCAAGCTATGGGTAAAATAGTAGGGCAGACTGGGCTCTTTAACTTTGGTTAGGTAACCGTTCTTGGACAAGGAAAACTAATTGAAATCTGTAAAACTGTTTAAAAAACTGTCCTTGTGTTGTATCCTACTTGTTAGGAGGGGTTGGTACATATAAACAAAACCAAAATTTGATTAATGAGCTACATATCATGTGAACAGATTGATTTTAATGGGATGTCAACCTGTTAGGGTTATTTTATGCCAAGTGGTTAGAGATCATGTTCCTTATATGTTCATATTTACATTTTTGTATAGTTCTTAAGATTTTTTTTTTTGGCACATGGTACTATCGAATACCAAATAATTTTTAAACAGACATGTCTCTCACCCAGGGCATTTTGACTTGGGAGGAAAATAAGAATATCTCATGAGTATATTAATATATATAATTCTACTGTAAAGAGGAGTAAACCCCCTCCCTCAGGGTGTGACCTGAATATGAGACTAAATTGCATCTAATGATGAGACTCTAGTTCTGGAAATTTGTTGAGCGTGAAGTACCCCTTCATTGCCATTACTCCCAGGTCCACTCTGACTGGAGTAGTAGTACCTCAAAGTTTCATCTATTGATGAAATAGATTTGTTTCAAAATTGTTAGTCTTAGGAATACTTGATTTCATATAACTTTAAATGATTTGTATTCCTTGAAGCTATAATTGTTTATGAAGGATTATTATTATATTAATCTCATAGCAGTTTTTTTTTTTCTGAAAAGTTTTCTCAAAGTTAAGGCTGATAAACTTCAGCACCAGACAAAAAGTAATTCTTTTTCTGTCTATTTATGGATAGATATTTTCTATAACCTATCTGATTATCTCAGTGCCATGCCAAGTAATTCCTAGCCATGGTATCTCTCAAAGCAATAGGGGGTACTTGGTGGTGCCCACCTGCTTTTACAAGTTACATGTAACAGGTTGTATTGGTTACCAGGAGCAATCCTGGACTTATTCATATGAGTATAAAAATTAGAAAATAAGCAGCCAGAAATAAATTAAATCATTTCGAATGATTAGATAGTTTTTGAAAGCATGTGTAGAAATAGGATAAATGTCTGAAATAGTTATTTCTAGACTTATAATAATTGTTGTAGATTGTGAGAATTCTATAGGAAGAAATTAGCTAGTGGTTAAGTAGTGTTGGCAGTAGTAGCCAGTTTGAAAGTTTGTTTTAATTTGGTTTCTGTGCTTAATGGCATCTCAACCTTCATGGGTTATTTAATGTCAAAGCCATCCTTGTATAAAAAACAGTAGTTGTACTATTTAGCCCATAGTTGGAGAATGAGGGTGTTTATACTTTTTTTAAGAGTACTAGTACAAAATAAAAACGCACTCCGGGCGATGTAAAAATAGATTTTTGAAGCATATTGCCTGAGGGGTGGGAGTTAAAAATTCAATGTCAGCGAGTTTGTACCCTAAGTAAGTAAAATCATCAAATTCATTAAAGGATTAAAAAATAAAACAATTTGAAATGTAAACTATAAATATGTATTAAAATAAAACAAACTATATATAGGTATATAATACCAGTCATGTATTTATTAAAACTTGTTTTAAAAAACAATGAGGACTGTCTAATGTTGCATGTTCAAATTTTGAGTGTATTTATTCTATGTTATGACGATTTGGGTAATGTGACGTAAGCAGTGACGTAATTTTTGTTACAGACAAAAACCAGAAGCGAATCTCCATTATTAATAGATTAGTTTGAAAGAGAATGTAATAGTGTGTCTAGAGTTCAAACTGACTAAGCTGTTGCAGCCAGCACATTAACCACTATGCCAAATAGTGGATAGGTTATTATCTTAGAAATGGACTCAGCAACTTAGAGTTCAAATTCTGGGCTCTATAGTCTTGGTACAGCGGGAAGAGGAAAACTGAATTCAAAACTAGCACTTCTTTGCTAATATTGACCTTATGTCACATCTTGGTAGAAGGTTGGGTAAACATACATCTAATCAGATATCATTCTTTGCATTCAATTTGTTTGAGGACAAAATACATCCAGAAAAAGGACATTCAAAATTGTTATTCAGTTTTAACAACTTCCTTCTTGGGGGAATTTGATTGAATAAAGGTATTTTATCACTTTGTGACTCTGTAATGGTCATAAGAATGTAGATTCTTGTTAGACCAGATTTATGGAAAAAAGAAAAGAGAATCATATTTCTAAAAATAGGACAGAGCCAGACTGACTGATGCCAAAATTCAAAACTCTTGCCAACTAATGGACATTTGGAGTAGGAGTAGAAGGAAGGAAAATAGCAGCAGAACAGCAAGAAAGGCAGTGGGCCAGTGAAACAGACAAGTTACATGATACCAATTCTCCTTGAACCAGGTGACAATATACAAGTAAGTTTAACCCGAATAAGATTTTGTAAAAAGGAAAATTCATAAACCAAACCACATCTTTGTAACTTGTTTTAAAAATACAAATTTATAATCTATATATATAAAAAGGAAGTTTGGTATGTACGTGTCGATGTATAACTCCAAAAATGGGAAGTCATTCAGATTCGAAATCTTGCATACCTTAAAAAACCTAACTAAAAACATGCCCAAATTTGGTTATTTGATTGTACATGTCAACGTATAACTCCGAATGGGACGTCACTCAGTACAAAATCTGCATACACTTTAAATCCTTCCTAATAAGAAACACGCCAAATTTGGTTATTGATATTTACTGATTAAGGAATATAACAATAATTAAAAAAAAATCAACAATTTGCAAAACTGTTCGTACCAGCTGCTGCTAATATAAATATTGTTCGCTGCCTGCTTTCTATTATAGCTATACCAGCAGTTTAGTTTTATTTTTAGTGAACGAAATCGTAGTCTAAGCTGTTCAGCTAGGAATCTCTCGCTTATTTATGGTCCAATCTTTATATATATCCAGTCATGGACTGGGTACTTTTGCTAGTACACTTATATAGGACATTTTATACGACTCAAACTTCTTTTGTGATTACTTGTACTGTTTTGCTTGTTTCTTTAATGTTACATTCACACAAAAATACCTCCAGCCTATATACAACAACCCTTATATATGTTTTGATTTGCCACAATCATACTTTAAGATATTTTTAGGAGACATGCTAGCATAATGTTTATTATCATAGAAAATGAATCAGCAATCCAAGTTCAAAATCCTGGCATTGGCTGTTTGTATTTTATTTTTATGTTAATGCCCCTTTTAAAGGCCACTATCCTTCTTACTCTTCCCAGCTATGGATTAAATAGTAGGCCAGCTGGATTCTTAGCTTTTTGGTTTTTGGACCTATCTCCCGCGAGAAGTACAGACAAATTCATATCTAACTACACTTTAAATTCTGATCTCTGGTATCCACATCCTGTATACATAGAAGAGATATATAGTAAATATATACCTTCTAGGATATTATCTATGCTTTATGTTTTCGCATGCAGTGTGACTCGCGAATCTACCAAATTTCATGTCTTAACCAAGCTTCACAGATATATCATATAATATATATATATATATATATAGTATCCATTGCTGCTTTAACTTTCCATCGCAGTGGCATCAGTAATAATCCAAAAGTGCTGAATATATTAAAATTCGAGCAGTAATAATACTACTAATATTATTATATAGGAGGAAAAATAAAGGGTTACCATGGTTTCCAATCAAGTGAAATGATTTCCTCAAGGATCCTACCCTACATTAACTAGTTGATGTAATCCTTAGTTAAATTCCAATATATATATATATATATACACGCACAGTGTACCTTTACTTCTGGAGTGCCTCAAACTAATGAGTTTCGAGATTATAAGCTCTGATTTAATCGATATTTGCTATGTGTTTAGAGCGTAAAATTTTAGCTACCAGCGAGCTTCAAATAATCTTTATATTAATAATTCACTAATCATTTCTAAATTTATTACATCAAAGAAAATATTATCTATGAAAAAGAAACAGTTAAAACATATTACAGCAACATGAATTCAGTACATTCATTTTATGTATCTATGCAATACATTGCCATTTGCTTATTTAAAAAAACATAGGGTGTTTTTTTTAGGGGGGTGCACAGAAATTGATTTGCGTCATTTTTGTTTATTTCAATAGGAAAATGATTTGATACACAAGAAATTGATTATCAGTGGAACATATTAAACTCGTTAGGTTAATGAACCATTTATATTTATAATCGGTGAGTCTCGTTTTCGGTATGTATAGATCATATTAGTTATATATGTTAACGCATATATCAATGTCTATAATATATATGACTTGCGAATTTAGTGTGAAGGCATTTGGGTGTGAAATAATATAAGAAAACTCAGTTTGTGGGATGTTACTTTTGTTTTATTTCATTCTAATATTTGGGAGACTTGACTTCTCCATTCTTCAGAACAGATGATAGACTAACTGTTTTGAGTGTTTTTGGTACTCTTATATATATATATAATATATATATATTATATAATGCTTTCACAGAGGGCACAGATACTATGCTGATTCCTTATGCAGAGTTTCTAGAGTGACACTTGGATCCTGGCAAAATACACAACTCTGATCCAGGCAGAGTGGCCAATCTCTACATAAATAAAATCCCACCTTGGCAGGTAGTGTGCCAGTTAAAAAATAAATAAAATAAAGGGGTGAAGGTGAAAAGATATATATATAATATATATATATTATATATAATAACATTTGTTTTCCTCTGTGTGATGTCTTGTTTGGTCCTTAGAAAGAAGATGGAAACTGGAGATTAAATGAGAGGGTCTTCCCAAGTTCTTTTGATATTCATATCAAGAATGTAGTAACGGAAAAGAGAAATAGAATTCTGACAGAAATTAGGTGGAAAAGGTGACGGGGTGAAGAAAATAGAAAAAAGATGAGAGAAATGACAAGATAAAGAAAAATGAATTGGAAACATAATGGAAATGATATGATGAGTGAGAATAAACTGAAAAAAGGAAAAAAGAAACATGCCAGAAATGAAAATAAATGCTACAAAAAAATGTAGAAAAGTGAGAAAATGAGCATTGAAGGAAAGAAATAAAAAGCGAAGATTGAAAAAGAAGAAAGCCAAAAAAAAAAAAATTAGTGAAAAGATTATTAATTAGGACTGCAGCTATTCTCAGTAGCGACCCACCCCAAGCCAATTGGAACAAGTTTGGATTCTTGTTTTCTTTTTCCTAGACTGGTGCCTAACCAAAGGTAAAAGACCCAGTCTGCCTCTTATTTTACCATGCTGGAGGGCAGATAGTTAATTCATACTTTCTCAAGGGATGTAGCATTAAAGTGAACTGTAGTTTTGTTTAGATTTGAACCAGGGTGACGAGTCCATTCCTATGACTTAACCATTACACCATGCCACTCCAACAAAACTCTCTTTCATTTCAAAGAATAATAAGACTAGAGATAAGAAAGAGAAAAGAAAATTATGAAAAGTAAAGAAGATAAAGAGAAAGTAAAAATAAGTAGAGAAAAAAAAGAAAAACTTGAAAAAGAAAAAGCAAAAATAGAAGAATCAAAAGAAAGAAGAGCAAGAAAAAAATTGTAAAAAAAATGGTGAATAAAACATAAAGTAAATAGTTAAAAGAATGAATAAATTAAATGGCTAAAACAAAGAACAAACAAAATACCTACTTCACTCCAACATAGTTGTTGATTAATGTATAACATTTTTATGCAAATATAACAACTGTCCTAGGCACAGAACTGAAAAAAATATAAAGACACTTAAAAAAACAAAACATGAAGAAAGGGGAGAAAATTATAGAGGGATAAATAAAAAGACAGAAAATAATAGAGAGAGGAAAGGGAGGGTAGGATGTTGGAAGTAAAAAGATTTTCCCAAGAAAAAGAAAGAGAAAAGGCATCATAAAAGGTGGTCTGTAATTGTGGAACAAAATGGGAGAAAAGGAAAGATGAAAGGGGAAAAGAGGAGAAATAAAGTGTTGGCCAGAACTAGAAAGTTAATTGAAAAGAGAGTTTTGAAGTAAAGATTTCTTTTCCTAAAAAAGAAAAGAAAAAGCCAGTAATAAAAAATAAAAGAGCACAAGCTGAAAGAAATAAAAAGGAAAGAGGGAAGAAAATGAAGGAAAAAGATTGAAAATAAAAAAGGGGGAATAAAGATGGAGGAAGCACAAAGAAAGAAAATGTCGCCTTGAAATGTTGATTTCATCACAATTTGATTACTGAACTGATCTATAAAAATATAATAAAACAGATGTGGCAGTTATATTGGTTAAATTTGGTTTGTTACAAAAGGGAAATTATTGACCTAAGGAAAAATGTTTACAAATATAAAGGCGAATAAAGAAGGAGAAAATATTGAATAAATAAAAAAAAAAATAAATCAGTTTGGTTTGAAAACATCTATACCATATCATATAATTGTAAATTGGATCTTTTCCCAACATTTAGAAAAAGAAGAAAAAAAAATTTTATATTTTTTTAAAGTGCTTTTCCCTCCAACTTATTTTAGCTCACCTTACAGATTCAAACTTAATGGACTAAAGTGATTCTTAAGAAAAAGGTATGGGAATTAAACTAAATAAACAGAAACGGATATTGTCAAAGTTTTAAAGGTAAACAAATCTCTTAAGATTTGGCTTCTTCCTGCCAGATAAGAGGTTCCCCATTAGCACAATGAGTTAACATGCTGGACCATTATGACCTTAAGGCACTCCTTTTTTAATTTCTCAGATTAAAAGGACTGTTTTTCATTATTTACAATGTCAATAATCGGTTGTTGTTAGGGTTAGGTTTAGGGTTATAGTTTTATAATTATTTTTTTAATCTAAAAATCGTCTGTTAAAACAACCGGATATATTGGTGCAAATGAAAAAAAAATATCCTTCTAATTCGAGATTAAAAGGGGTGCCTTAAGGTCATGTGATTCCAACATGTTGTGACTGCGACAATTGTAGTAAGCATTTTGAACTCCATTCTGTTATTAAGTTCACTGTTTGCGAACAAATACACTTTTTCGTAAAGTATGATACAGCCCTCATCCCTCCATGCATCAATACATAATAACCACTGCTGTCTTCTTATAAGATGGTTTGGTAAAACAACCAATAGGATGATAGCCATTAAACATAACAAACAAAGTCTCTTGCACTCAGACCACCATCTGGACATGAATTTAAAACACGGTAAAAAAAAGAAGTTCAGAGTAGAGAATACTACCTTCAACCTGAAAAAAAAGTCTTAAAAACCAAGTTTTTTTTATGTAGTTTGTCAAGGTACCACCGTTATAAGAAATGAATAGAACTTTACTATTTTTATTGTTGGACTTATTAATCTCTGTCTTGATTTCTGCCACTAAACCGACATTGTATAACATTTTGGTCTCTGGTTTGTTCCAATGGAGAAATAATTGGAATGACAAAAGAAATTGAGTACAAGCAAACAAATAAACTTGTACGTCCAAGGTACCAATGTATTTCCATATATATTACATATTTAGATGGGTCTTTTATGTGGTAAAGAAGAGAATAGAATTACAATAATTGTGTGTCACAAAACACTCTGTTGCTTTTGATGAATAGAACCACTCTAGACTGGAGAAGAGGGTGAGATAGCGCCTTTAAAAAAGAAGAGGACCAATTAAAAATTTTTTCTTTTTTTTAACCCCCCCTTTGGTTTTTTTAATTATTTTTCAGTTAAAAACAGGCAGAACAAATTAAACTTGTAAATTAGTACCACTGTGTTTGTGTAAAAATAAATGCATTACTTCCAATAAAGTACAGACATCCTATGTACTTACATAAATTAACTTAAATCAAATAAATAATTTATTTCACCAACCTATTTTTCTTCTGTAGGATTATAGATTTTTATAAATCAATATTTGGATGCTCTCATTTTTATGTGTAATCATGAATAAAAGAAATGCAATAATTGTGTGGTCTAAACACTCTTGGCTTTGAGTGATAGTACACTCTGGACTGGAGAAGAGGATGATGATAGCTGTTTTAAAAAAGACATTCATTTCTTACCTGGTTTTAATTACACTAAATTAAACTTGTAATCAAGTTACACTGATTTTGTGAAAAATAAATGCTTCCTTCCATTATTAAAGTTACGGACATTCCTATGTACTTAGGTAAATAACTAATCAAATAAATTAATTCTATTTACCAACCTTTTCTTCTGGTATGGATTATTAGATTTTAATGAGATCCAAACAACCAACCTGGATCATGTATATTGATTAACAGAATTAATGAGTAAAAATTCGTTAACCCAATTGTATACGTTATAGTTGCCTTGTACCTTTCCTAAGTGACATTCAGAAATACATCTGTTTTCCTTTTTTATGGAATATAGATTTTAATAAATCCAATATAACCTATTCTGGATAATTGAACATTGTATCTGATTAACAGAATTTATAAGTAAGAAGGATAGAAACAAAAGTATTTCCACCCTGTTCGGCTTGGAGCGTTAGAATGCACCGACTGCACTCTGCAGAGGTAAGACTCCCCAAATGGGGCACCTGTTGCCATGGTGGTGGACCATGATGCTTAGAATAAACCAGGTGAATGAGCAGTTTTCATGACTTGCAATACTCCACTTGGCTAGACGGGCTGGTCAAGAGCCCCTCTGATCAATCGCTGGTCGATACAAGCCCACACATATTATTTTCCAACCACTATAGCCCTTAGCATAGCGCCAGCGCGTTGTATGGGTGCGGGAGAGGTTAGTGGCTGCGGCGTCACATGTCCTGGAATGACGTTAAACTCTTATCTGATTTGGTGAGTTCCAGTTTTGGAAGGTTTGGGAATGTGACACCCTGGCATCACCATTGCTCCCTGGTCCACTCGGACGTGGTGTGTAGTACCTGTTAGGGTTCCATCTATGGGTGTAAATAGAAAAACATGAGTTTATAAAACAAATTGTATTATGCATTAGAATGAATTATTTCACACTTTGTTGGCATAAATGACCCACCGAGGTTGATATCGCTGAAAACCAAAACAAAACAAAAACAAAATATTTCTGATGTTACTCAGAAAAGGACAATGCAACTATAATGTATACAAATTGGTTTAACAATTTCTATTGCGTGCAAATTGTAGAAATGTGTTCAAAGAATTGTGAAAAGTTCATATACTCTTTAGAAGGTTGCTAAAAACATGTTCGGCTCGGTGGGTAGAGAAAATATTAGATGCAAGTGCAAGTGTTTACTTAATTTTTGGAGAATGTATCTGTTAGTGGTTTCTTGTTTGCAGTGTTCTGTTTTCGGACTGCTGCCTTGTCCGTGGGTTGTCTGCTCTTAACTGTGGTGCCTAGACTGATGCTGACCTTAACGGCCGCCAGCTAAAACTGTTCTCTTGCCTGCCTGTTGAGTGTCCCATGTTGACTCTTCAGGGGGTGCACTGTTCTTCCTCGGTGCTTGCTGAAACTGTTTCTGTTGATTATGGCCCTCTCTGCTCCTAGCCGTCTGGACTTCCGAACACCGACTAAAGGACAGAAAACACAAAAAAAAAAAAACTAAAAAAATAATAAATATTTAATTTATTATTTTCCAACCTGAAATACTACCAAAATCTATCGGAAATTGGGTTTATCTGTCTTTTAGTCGGTTATCCGGAAGTCCAGACGCTAGGGAGCAGAAGGGCCATAAATCAACAGAAAACATTCAGCAAGCACCGAGGAAGAACAGCAACCACCCGTGAGAGTCAACAGGGGGAACTCAACAGGCAGGCAAGAGAACAGTTTAGCTGCGCCGATTAAAGGTCAGCATCAGTCTAGGCACCCACAGGGGTAAGACCAGACAAAACCACGGACAAGGCAGCAGTAACGAAACAGAACACGACAAAAACAAGAAACCACTACAGATAACAATTCTCCAAAAATAAGTAAAAACAACTGTCACTTGCATCTAATATTTCTCACCCACGAGCGAACAATGTTTAGCAACCTTCAAGAGACTATGAACTTTCACAAATTCTTGAACACATTTCTTACATTTGCACCCAATAGAAATGTTAAACCATTTTGTATACTTAATGCATTGTACCTTTTCTGAGTAACATTCAAGAAATACTTTTGTTTTGTTTGTTTTGTTTACGGCATTATCAACCTCTGGTGGGTCATTTAATGCCAACAAATTGTTGAAATAAATTCATTCTTAATGCATAATACAATTTTGTTTAAAACTCATGTTTTATCTATGTAACCCATAGATGGAACCCTAACAGTACTACCACACCACGTCAGAGTGGACCATGGAGCAATGGTGTATGAAGGGGTGCTCCACATTCCCAAAACTCCAAAACTGGACCTCACCATCAGAATAGAGTTTAAACGCTCATTTCCCAGGACAGTAGCCGCACCACTACCTCTAGCACCCATATGATAAAAAAGGGAATGGGGCTTGCCATAAGGGCTATAGTGTTGGAGAAAATAATCATAGGTGCTAGGGCTTTGATATGACCAGCCGATTGATCAGAGGGGGCCTCTTCGACCGCCCGTCTAGCCAAAGTGAGTATTGCAAAAAGTCTGAACTGCTCATTACCTTGGGTTCTATCTTAAGCATCATGGTCACCACCCATAGGCCACAGGTGGCCCATTTTTGGGAGCTTACCCCTCTGCAGAGGGCAGTCGGTGCATATCTAACGCTCCAGCCGACAGGGTGGAAATACTGTTGTTTCTATTCCTTCTTACTTATAAATTCTGTTTAAATTCAATTACAATGTTTCAATTAATCAGATTGCGTTATATTGGATTATTAAAAATCTTATTCCATAAAAAAGGAAAAACAAATGTATTTCTGATGCTCCACTTAGGAAAGGTACAAGCAACTATAACGTATACAATTGGTGTTAACAATTTTTACTGATAATTCTGTTAAATCAATACAATGATCCAGGTGGTTGTATTGGATCTATTTAAAATCTATAATCCAGTAAAACAGAAGAAAAAAGGTTTGGCTGAAATAGAATGATTTATTTGATTTGTTATCTTACCTAAGTACATAGAATGTCCCACGTAACTTTATATATGAGGAATGCATTTATTTTTACACCAAAATACCATGGTAACTTGACTTACAAGTTTTAATTTAGTGGTAATAAAAACCAGGTAAAGAACATGAATGTCTTTTAAAAACAGCTATTCTACATCCCTCTTCTCCAGTCCAAGCAGGTACTCTCACTCAAACACAGAGTGTTTAGACACACAATTATTGCATCTTTTATTCTGACTTACACATAAATGAGCATCCAAATATTGGGATTTATAAAAATCTCATAATCCATACAGAAGAAAAGGTTTTGGTGAAAATAAATATATTTATTTGTTTATTATTATGTAAGTACATAGGAATGTCTGTAACTTTATAATGGAAGGTAATGCATTTATTTTTACACAAAATACAGTGCGTACCTTAATTACAAGTTTAATTTGTTTCTGCCTCTGTAAAACTGATAATAAAAACCAGGTAAGAAATTAGTCTTTTTTTAAAGCGGCTATCTCACCCTCTTCTCCAGTCCTAGAGTGGTTCTTATCACCAAAGCCACGAGTGTTTTGGACACACCAATTATTGGTAATCATTATATTCTCTCTTACCACATAAAATGACCATCTAAATATTGTAATATAAGGAAATACATGGTACCTTGAACGTACAAGTTTAATTTTGTTTGCTTGTAAACTCAATTTTCTTTGTAACAAATCATTCTCCATGAAGAACAAACAAGAGACCAAAATGTTATACAATGTCGTTTAGTGCAGAATCAAGACAGAAGGATTAAATAAGATCCAACAATAAAAATAGTTAAGTTCTATTCAGTTCTTTAACGGTGGCTACCTTGACATACTACATAAAAAATCTTGGTTTTTAAAGACTATTTTTTAAGGTTGGAAGGATATTATTCTCTACCTGAAACTTTCTTATTTTTACCCCAGTGTTTTAAAATTCATGTCCAAGATGACAAAGGTGGATCTTCTGAGTGCAAGAATAACTTTGTTGTTTGTTTAATGGCATATCATCCTCCATGGGTTATTTAATACAAAGCCATCCTTATAGAGAACAGCAGTGGTATTATGTATTATGCATGGAGGATGAGGGCTGTCATACCTTTACCAAGTGTATTTTCCAAAAAAGTGAAACTTAATAACATGAATGGAGTCAAAATTGCTTACTACAATGTCGCAGTTCCAGCTGTTGGACCATATGACCTTAAGGCACCCCCTTTTTAATCTGATTAAGAAAGGATATTTTTTTTCATATGCCGACCATCAATATCCGGTGTTTTAACAGACGATTTTTAGATTTTAAAAAGAATAATTATAAAACTAACCCTAACCCTAACCCCTAACAAACAACCGGATATTATTGACCATTGTAAATGAAAAAACATGTCCTTTCTTAATCGGAGTTTAAAAAAAGGAGTGCCTTAAGGTCATCATGGTCCAGCATGTAACCATTGTGCCTATGGGGACTCCTTCTCTGCAGGAAAGAGCCAAATCTTAAAAATTTGTTTACTTTAAAAACTTTGACAATATCCGTTTCTTATTTATGTTATATTCCATAACATTTTCTTAGATTCACTTAGTCAATGAAAGTTTGACATTCTGTAAGGTGAGCTATAAATAACAGTTGGAGGGAAAAACACTTTAAAAAAATATAATTTTTTCTTCTTTTTCTAAAATGTTGGGAAATCCCAATTACATTATATGAATATGTATAGATGTTTCAAAACCAAACTGATATTTTTTTTTATTTATTCAATATTTTTCTCCTTTCTTTATCCTCTTTAATATTTGTAAACATTTTTCCTTAGTTCAATATTTCCCTTTTGAAACAAACCAATTTACCAAATAACTGCAACATTGTTTATTATATTTTTATAGATCAAAGTTCAGTATCAAATCTGATGAAATCAAACATTTTCAGCGACATTTTTTCTTTCTTTGTGCTTCCTCCATCTTTTTCCCCCCTTTTTATTCCAATCTTTTAGTTCCTTTCCATTTTCTTCCCTCTTTCCTTTTATTCTTTCAGCTTGTCTCTTTTATTTTTATTACTGCTTATTTCTTTTCTTTTAGAAAAGAAATCTTAACTTTCAAAACTCTCTTTCATACTTTCTATTCTGCCAAACACTTATTTTCTCCCTCTTTTCCCCTTCATCTTTCTTTTTTCTTCCCAATTTTGTTCCACAAATACAGGACACCTTTTATGACTGCTTTTTCTTTTCTTTTTCTTTGGGAAAACTTTTTATTCCAAACATGCCTACCTCCCTTTCTCTCCTCTCTATTATTTTCTGTCTTTTATATTATCCCTCCTATAATTTTCATCACCCTTTCTTCATGTTGTTTTTTTAATTGTTCTTGTATATTTTTTAACCAGTTCTGTATGCCAGACAGTTGTTTATTATGGTGCATGTAAAAGTTATACATTAAATCAACAACTATGTTGGACGTGGAAGTAGATAACTTGTTTGTTTCTTTGTTAGCATTATAATTTATCATTCTTTTTAACTATTTACTTGATTTATTCACCATTTTTTTACAATTTTTTTCTTGCCTTCTTTCTTTTTGATTCTTCTATTTTGCTTTTGTTCTTTTTCAAGTTCTTTCTTTTTTTCTCTACTTATTTTTACTTCTTTATTCTTTACTTTTCATTAATTTTCTTTTTTCCTTTCCTTTATTCTCTAGTCTTTATTATTCTTTTGAAATGAAAGAGAATTTTGCGTTGGAGCGTTGCATGGTGTAATGGTTTAGAGTCATAGAAAGGACGCGTCACCCTGAGTTCACATCCTAAACAAAACTACAGGTCACTTAATTCTAATACCCTTGAGGAAAAGTATGAATAAACTACTCTTCCCTCCAGCTAGGTAATAGAGGGCAGACTGGGTCTTTACCTTGGTTAGGCCACCCAGTCTAGAAAAGGAAAAACAGAATCCAAACTTTGTTCAATGGCTTGGGTGCGTCGCTACTAGAAAGGCTCCAGTCCTAATTTAATAATCTATTTCACTAAATTTTTTTTTGCTTTCTTCGTTTTATCTTTCGCGCTTTATTTTTCCTTCAATGATCATTTTCTCACTTTTTCTATTTTTTTGTAGCCATTTATTTTTCATTCTCTGGCCATTTTCTTTTTCTTCTTTTCCAGTTATTCTCACCATCATATCATTTCCATTATTGTTTCCATTCATTTTTCTTTATCTTGCCATTTCTTCCTTCATCTTTTTTCTATTTTCTTCACCCCGTCACTTTTCCACAATTTGCTGTTCAGAATTCTTTCTTTCTTCTTTTCGTCTACTCAATTTTGATATGAATATCAAAAGAAAACGTGGGAAGAACCCATTCATTTAATCTCCAGCTTTCATCTTCTTTCTCAAGGACCACAAACACACACAGGAGAGGAAAAAAATGTGTGATATATATATATGATATATATATATAATATATATATCTTTTCATTCACCCACTTTATATTATTTATTTTTTTAACTGGCACACTACCTGCCCAAAAGTGATGGGATTATTTATGTTAGAGATTGGCACCTCTGCTTGGATCAGGTTGTGTATTTTGCCTAGGATCAAAGTGTCACTCCTAGAACCTCTGACTAGGTCAGCATAGTATCTGTGCCCTCTGGAAAGCATACATAATATATTATATATATAATATATATATATATATAAAGATACAAAAAACAACTCAAAACTAGGTTAGTCTACATTGTTCTGAAGAAGGAGAGTCAAGTCTCAAAATATTAGAATGAAATAAAACAAAAGTAAACATCCCACAAACTGAGTTTCTTATATTATTTCCAACACCCAATGCTTTCACACTAAATTCCAAATACATATATATTATATACATTTATATATGCGTAAACAATATATACTAATTGATATATACATACCGAAAACCAGACTCACCAGATTATAAATATTAAATGCGCTTCCATTAAACTAACGAGTTTAATATGTTCCACTGATAACTCAATTCCTTGTGTATCAAATCAAATTTTCCTATTGAAATAAACAAAAATGACCAAACATTTTCTGTGCACCCCCCCTCCAAAAAACCCTATGTTTTTAAATAAGAAAAAATGGCAATGTATTGCATAGATACATTAAAATAGAAGTAATGAATTAGCTGTTGTAATATTTTGTTTTAATTTTCTTTTTCATTAGATAATATTTTCTTTGAATGTAATAAATTTAGGAAATGATTTAGTGAACTTATTAATATAAACATAATTTGAAGCTCGCTCGGTACTAAAAATTTTACCTCTAAACAATAGCAAAATATCGATTAAATCAGAGCTTGTATAACTCGCGAAAAACTCATTAGTTGAAGGCACTCAGAAGTAAAGGTACCACTGTGCGTGTATATATATATAGTATATGAATTTACTAAGGAATTACATCAACTTAGTTAATGAATAGGGTAGGATCTTGAGGAAAATCATTTCAATTTGATGAAACCATGGTAAACCCTTTATTTTTCCTGCTTAATAATTAATATTAGTAGTATTATTACTGCTCTGAAATTTTAATATATTTCAGCACTTTTTGATTATTAAACTGATGCCACTGCTATGAAAAGCTTAAAGCAGCAATTGGATACTATATATATATATATATTATATATATAGATAGATAGATAGCATAGGTGGTGATAGATAGGTAGGTAGATAGATAATAGGTAGATAGATAGATAGATAGATAGGTAATAGATAGATAGATAGGTAGAGAATAGGTAGATAGATAGGTAGATAGATAGGTAGATAGGTAGAAAGTAGATAGATAGGTAGAGATAGGAGATAGTAGTAGATAGATAGATAGATAAGTAGGATAGATCAGGTAGCATAGATAGATAGGTAGATAGATAGATAGGAGAAGTAGATAGGTAGATAGAAGATAGATAGGTAGATAGGTAGATAGATAGATTAGATAGTAGATAGATAGATAGATAGGTAGATAGATAGATCAGGTTAGATAGATAGATAGGTAGATAGGTAGAATTAGATAGATAGGTAGATAGATAGGTAGGTAGAAGATTTAGGTAGGTAGATAGATAGGTAGGTAGATAGGTAGAATAGATTAATAGGTAGATAGATAGATGGTAGGATAGATAGAAGGTAGCATAGATAGATAGGTAGATAGACTAGATAGGTAGATAGATGAGATAGTAGATAGATAGATAGGGAATGATAGGTAGATAGATAGATAGATAGGTAGATTAGATAGAAGGTAGATAGGTGATAATAGGTAGATAGATAGGTTAGATAGTAGATAAGTAGTAGCATAGGTAGATAGATAGGTAGATAGGTAGATAGATAGGTAGCATAGGCTAGATGATAGGTAGATAGGTAGATAGATAGGTAGATAGTTTTATATATTATATGCATTTTTCTACTTCTCATTAAAACATCAAAAATTCTTTCCATCTTTGACTAAACTTTGGTCAACTTGTTTGATATTTTATGAACCTTTTTTTTTTTTTAAATACAAATTTGCTGCAGGAAAAGACACCATCTTTGTGAAAAAAGGAAATGCCGTTCATTTCATCATCATGTCTGTGTGTCATTTGGTATTTTTTTTTTTTAATGAGAATTTCTGGGTTTTGCTCCTAAAAATTAAAAAAAAAAAAAAAAAAAATTACTTCCGTGATGACTTTCACTTACCTGAAGCAAAAAAGAATTTTCTGGATTATATATCTCTTCATGTTAATCCATGTCAATCATCCAGGCCATGTCACCCAGCCCCTTCAATTTTGATTTTTGCATCTTTGTTGATGCAAGTATTTGCTTTGAATGAGGTCCTGATAAAAAATTTATCGCAGGTCCCAACTAAAGTTTCTTAATAAATTGTAGGGGTTTATTTATGTTCTAGGAAATAACTAATCTTTTACCTGTAGCCTATCCTGTTTTAATCATTTCTAAGAAACTATTGAAATTTTGTACATTTTGTGACCATGTTAAAGTTAGACAATCCCCAACTATTTATTGGAATTTGGAAACCCAAATTCAGGATTGGCTAACTTTTTAATATGGTTTCCCCACCTGTACGAAAAATTTCAGAAAAATTGAAGCAGGTGGGTTGGACAATTTACTTTTTTCTGGATGAATTTGACATGCATTACCCTCATAAAGTGTCAAATTTGTAATGTGAGAAGTGACATATCGAACCACCTACTAAATTAAAAAGGAAAAGATAACTTCTTTATCTATATCTATCTATCTACCAGCCTATTCCTAGCTAGTTATCTATCAGCATATTCCTATCGGTCAGCCTAATCAACCTATCGTATCTCAATACGTTAATATCTATCTTATCTATGAAGCTGTTAAGCGACAATTTTGGAGGATTATGCTGCTAATTAAAGTCATACCTAATTTTTGAAAATTAATAGTTAATAATTTAAAGAATTTAGGGGATTATATGTTCAAATGTTAAGGCTAAACGAATCAAGAAAATGTCAATCCCTGAATGTACATTTTGACCTATTAGTCTCATCAGCAACGGTTATAGACATGGAAGGACTGCTCCGTGTGTGACTCGAAACCTTGACTGTTTCAAGTGACAGGCCAAAGTCTCTAACCGTTACACTAGCTTGCCATCCTTACATTCTTCGTTCGTTTTGAAACTTATTTATATTTCACTTTTATGACTTGCTACACAACATATGAAGTTAAGTAAACAAACAAATGTGTTGTTTTTTTTATATGGCTTAAGCCGACAATTATTTGTTAGGATTTATCAGCCTATTCCAATCAGTCAGCCTAATCTACCTATCTCTCTATCTCAATATGTTAATATCTCTCTCTATCTATCTATCTACTAGCATATCCTATTTATCACTCATATGTCTGTCTGCAAAGTCTCGAATTTTATAAAAGAGAAGACAAATGAAAAAAGTTATTGTGAGTCCTTATATTGATTTGGCATTGCAGTCTCGCAAAGATTATAATATAGTTTTTGTTGCCCCTGAAAGGTTACAGTGCCTCGTGTCTGTGAAATCTAATGTTGAAAAAACATTCTCGACCACAGGATGTCACATGTGAAGGTTGTCCCTGCGATGTTGGATTACCGGTGCTTTGTTTGCTACTGCTTTCTTCTGGACCTCTTGGCTTCATCGGTGTTGTGCCAGAGTGGTTTTCAGACATGAACAGTCGCACTACAGAGAGCCCGCCGCCACTCGGGGGCCGGCTTCCTGAGCAAATCTTTCCCAGCTGGAACGGGGTAATGCTAAGGCACCTTAAGATCAATTCATTGCAGAACATTCATCAAAACACAGCTGGGGGTGGCCAATCTGTCTCTTACCAGACGAAAGCTCTTACATAGAACATGTCCTTCGGGATTCACATCCATATAGCGGACATTGGCCCAGCCCATCAGAGACGCACTGTCTCAGTAGGAGAAAACCAAGCCAGGAGGTTGAAAGTCCTTATGAATACGAGGTATGGCAGAAAAGTTCCAGGAGTGGTATCACAAAAATTTATTTCAAATTCCAAAACTACAAGTTATCCCCTTCAAAGTTAATCCCCCTGGAGTCTAATAATATTTCTTATCCTTCTTTCTATCACTCCTGGAAAGTATTTCTCCAGGATTCTCCATAGCCCCTGTCATCACAACCTTTTTCATATCATGCACATCCTCATAACAAGTTCCCTTTTGATGACCCAATTGAGCTTGGAGAACAGAAAATGAATCACGTGGAGCCAAGGTTGGAATGAGTAGGAAGGTTGCTGCAGCACAGTGTTTCTTGGCCAGGAACCTTGTGATTTGAACGAGGCAAACACTGCTTGTATCTCTTTGTTACACATGCCTTGGTTGATCTTTCTGACCCTTTGTGCAAGAACTGCAGTTGGATGATGCCCCTCACATCAAAGTTTTTTGACATACCTCGTATGCATTGATTATCGTGCTGTATATTAAGACTCTTTCACACGCACAATCAGGTTCGTCAATACAATTGGGGAAAGATCAAGAACGAAGTGTGTGATATTGTTTGGGCATTTAAAAGTAGAATGCTGAAAGAAAGAAGAAAAATAAGTTTCTGTCGCTTTACTGGTATTTTTTACATTGATCAGCTGTGCCAGATACTAATGACCATGGGAGATACTTAAATGACCAATGAGGAGGGATGATATAACTGAAGGGATTGTCGTGAGAGAGAGTCATGGGAATCATGCGTTACTGTGTAACATAATAATGAGAAAAAGAAAGAAGTTCTGCATTGTAAGTTTTACAATAGCTTGAAAGGACATGAACTTGCAATGCAGAAAAAAAAAAAGAAATCGCTCAGGATTGTTTACTACAACAACAGCCAGATTAAGGTTTGGATTTGGTTTACGGCATATTCAACCTCAGTAGGTCATTTAAGGCAAAGTTTTGAAATAAAATTTCCCAAACCAACATTTTATTTTTTTTTCCCCCCCTTAATGGATAATACAATTTTGTTTATGAAACTCATGTTTTTTCTAATTTACCATAGTGGGACCCTAAAGGTACTACCACTCGAGTCAGAGTGACCAGGGAGCATGGTGATGAAAGGGGTGCTCCACTTCCAAAACTGGAACCTTTACCATCAAATAAGAGTTTTAATGTCATTCTCAGGACCATGTAGACCTCAGTCACGCTTCTAGCCACCCATTTGATAAAAAAAGGGGTGGCGCTGCCATAAAGGTAATAAGTTGCGGAAATCATATAGGTGCTAGGGCATGACTGACACGCCGATTGATGGAGGGGGCCTCTCCGACTGCCGGTCTAGCCTCCTAAGATAGGACAGGTTGTCCATTGGGGGTCTTACCCCTCTGCAGAGGAAGCAGTCGCGTGCCATTCTAATGCCCCAAAGGACAGGGCGGGGACAAGTCTGATTAAACATGTCGTCCATATATAACGGGTTTTAACAGTTGTCCCATCTGATGTTTCTTCAGTAAAGTTCTGACATTTTGAAACGAACACTGTTTTTTTCAATTCCAAAATTGTAAACTGATTGACAAAAATGGCAAAGTTCAATCTTGCCAGTTTAGCTCAGATCATCAGAGTGTCTGACTAGGAACCACAAGGTTGTCAGGTTCCAATACTGGCCCTCCACCAACTCCAGTGTAATGAGTTTAGCCACAGGGAAGCTCGCTGCAGCTAAAGTGGGACTGATGGTAGGTGTGGTGCTCCAACCTCAAATGCAAAACAATCTCCTGGTCTAGCATAGTTGAAAAGGGGATAGACTCCCTCGCAGTCTGGTTGATACTAGCGCTTTAAGCCACCCTGACAAACTTGCTTTTATTTTTTTACGTTCACTTATTCAGCTACACTAGAGGATCCAACATATGACTTAAAAAATGCTTGTATCGTAACCAACATTTATGGATGTGCATGGTATATTGTTATAGGAAATGGAACGTGGTGAACAGAGTTCAAATCCTGGTCGAGGCTGTTTGTATTCACATAGCACCAAAACATTTGGGAAAGTATGAATCCAACTATTCTATTCAAGCTAATGGGTTAAAATTAGCTAGGCAGACTGGGCTCTGTTAACTTTGGTTTAGGTAACCGTTCTTGGACAAGGAAAAACTAATTGAAATTGTTAAAAACTGTTTAAAAAACTGTCCTTGTGTTTGTACCTACTTGTTAGAGGTGTTGGTACATAAAACAAAACCAAAAATTTGATTAATGAGCTACATATCATGTGAAACAGATTGATTTTAATGGGATGTCAACCTGTCTAGCGGTTAGTTTTATGCCAAGTGGTTAAGAATTCATGTTCCTTTATATGTTCATACTTTACATTTTTGTATAGTTCTTAAGATTTTTTTTTTGGCACATCTGTACTATCGAATACCAAATAATTTTTAAACAACATGTCTCTCCACCAAGGGCATTTTGCTTGAGAGGAAATAAATAAGTATCTCATGATATATAATATATAATCTACTGTAAAGAGGAGTAAACCCCCTCCCGTTAGGGTGTGACCTGAATATGAGACTAAATTGCATTAATGATGAGACTCTAGTTCTGAAATTTGTTTGAGCGTGAAGTACCCCTCTATTGCCATTACCCCAGGTCCACTCTGACTGGAGTAGTAGTACCTCAAGTTTCATCTATGATGAAATAGATTTGTTCAAAATTGTTAGTCTTAGGAATACTTGATTATATAACTTTTAAATGATTTTTGTTATTCCTTGAAGCTATAATTGTTTAGAAGGATTATTATTATATTAAGTCTCATAGCAGTTTTTTTTTTTTTCTGAAAAAGTTTTCTCAAGTTAAGGTGATAAACTTCAGCACCAGACAAAAGTAATCTTTTCTGCTCTATTTATGGATAGATATTTTCTATAAACCTATCTGATTTCTAACAGTGGTCCATGCCAAAGTAATCCATAGCCATGGTATCTCTTCAAAGCAGATAGGGGGGTACTTGGTGTGCCCCAAACCTGCTTTTACAAGTACATGTAACGCGTTGTATTGGTTACCAGGAGCATCCTGACTTATTCATTATGAGTATAAAATTAGAAAATAATCAGCCAGAAATAAATTAAATGTCATTTCGAAAATGATTAGTAGGTTTCCAGAAGAAAGCAGTAGCAAACCAAAGCACCGGTACATTCAACATCTGCAGGGACAACCTTCACATTGACATCGTGGTCGAGAATGTTTTTCAAACATTAGATTTCACAGACACAGGAGGCACTGTAACTTCAGGGCACAAAAAACTAGATTATAACTTGCGAGACTGCAATGCCAATCAATATAAGGACTTCAACAATAACTTTTTTCATTTGTTCTCTCTCTTTTATAAAATTCGAGACTGACCAGGACAGACATATAGATAGATAATAGGAATATGCTAGTAGATAGATTAGAATAGAAGAGAGATATTAACATATTGAATAGAGAGATAGGTATTGATTAGGGCTGACTGATTGGAATAGGCTGATTAAATCCTCCAAAATTCGTTCGCTTAAAGCCATTATAAAAAAAAACAACACATTTGTTTTTTACTTAACTTCAGTACTGTTGTGTAGCAAGTCAATAAAAAGTGAAATATAAATAATTCAACAACGAACGAAAGAATGTAGGAATTGGGCAAGCTAGTGTAACGGTTAGAGACTTTGCCTGTCAGCTTGACAGTCAAGGTTTCGAGTCACACACGGAGCAGTCTTCATGTCTATAACCTTGCTGATGATGACCTAATAGGTCAAAAGCTACATTCAGGGATGGACATTCTTGATTCGTTTAGCCTTACATTTGAACATATATGCCCGCCTAAATTCATTAATTATTAACTAATTAATTTCAAAATTAGGGAGACTTAATTAAGCACATATCCTCCAAAAATGTCGGCTTAAAGCTTCATAGATAGAAGATATAACATTGAGAAGATAGGTATGATTGGCGACCGAATAGTAATAGCTGATAGATAACTAGCTAGGAATAAAGGCTGGATAGATAGATAGATATAGATAAAGAAGTTATCTTCCTTTTTTAATTTTAGTAGGTGGTTCGAATGTCACTTCTCACATACAAATTGACACTTTATATAGAGGGTTAATTCCATGTCAAATCATCCAAAAAGTAAAATTGTCACCCACCTCCTTCCAATTTTTCTGAAATTTTGTACAGGTGTGGACCATATTTAAAGTTAGACAATTCCCGTGAAAATAAAAAAAAAAAATTGGGTTTCCAATTCCAAAAATAGTTTTGGGATTGTCTAACTTTAACATGGTCCACCAAATGCTACAAAATTTCAATAGTTATCTTAGAAATGAATTACCACAGGATAGGCTACAAGGTAAAAGATTAGTTATTTCTCTAGAAACATAAATAAAACCCCTACAATTTATTAAGAAACTTTAGTGGGACCGACTAAATTTTTCCAGACACTCATTCAAAGCAAATACTTGCATCACAAGATGCACTTAAATCAAAATTAAGGGCTGGGTGACATGGCCTGGATGATTTGACATGGAATTTTAAAACATGAGAGATTATTATTAAAATCAGAAAATTCTTTTGCTTCAGTAAGTGAAAGTCATCACGGAAGTATTTTTTTTTTTTTTTTTTTTAATTTTTAGGAGCAAACCCAGGAAATTCTCAATTAAAAAAAAAAAATAAAATGAACAACACAGACAGATGAATGAAATGAACGGCATTTCCTTTTTTCAAAGATGGTTCCTTTTCCTGCAGCATTGTATTTAAAAAAAAAAAAAAAAGGTTCATAATTATCAAACAAGTTGACAAAAGTTAAGTCAAAGATGAAGAGAATTTGATGTTTTTAATGAGAGTAGAAAATCATAATACATATATAAAAACCTATCTACCTCTATCTACCTATCTACCTATCTATCTACCTATCTACTATCTATCTACCTATCTACCTTAATCTATCTACCTATCTACCTATCTATCTACCTACTTACTATCTATCTACCTATCTATCTACCTATCTACCTATCTATCTATCTAACCTATCTATCTATCTATCTACCTATCTATCTACCTATCTATCTAATCTACCTATTCTATCTATCTACCTATCTATCTATCTACCTATCTATCTATCTACCTATCTATCTATCTACCTATCTATCTATCTACCTATCTACTATCTACCTTATCTACCTACCTATCTATCTACCTACCTATCTATCTACCTTACCTATCTATCTCCTATCTATCTATCTACCTTTCTACCTATCTATCATTCTACCTATCTATCTATCTACCTATCTATCTATCTATCTACCTATTATCTTATATCACCTATCTACCTTATCTATCATATCTATCTACCTATCTATCTATCTACCTATCTAATCTATCTACCTTCTTATCTATCTACCTATCTATCATCTACCTATCTATCTATCTTACCTACCTATCCTACCTATCTACCTATCTATCTACCTATCTACCTATCTACCTATTCTATCTACCTATCTATCACCTATCTATCTACCTATCTATCTATCTATTCTACTATCTATCTATCATCTATCTACCTATCTATCTATCTCCTAACCTTCTAATCTCCTACCTATCTATCTATCTATCTATATATATATATATATATATATATATAGTATCCAATTGCTGCTTTAACTTTCCATCGCGTGCTCATTTATAATCCAAAAGTGCTGAATATATTTTAAAAAAATCAGAGCAGTAATAATACTACTAATATTATTATTTAGAGGAAAAATAAAGGTTACCAGTTTCCAAATCAAATTGAAATGATTTCTCAAGATTCCTTACCCTACATAACTAATTTTGATGTAATTTCCTTTAGTTAAATTCCATATATATATATATATTTACACGCACAGTGGTACCTTTACTTCTGAGTGCCTCAACTAATGAGTTTTCCGAGTTATAAGCTCTGATCTTAATCGATATTTTGCTATGTGTTTAGAGGTAAAATTTAGTACCAGCGAGCTTCAAATATGCTTATATTAATAAGTTCACTAAATCATTTTCTAATTTATTACATCAAAGAAAATATTATCTATGAAAAAGAAACATTAAAACATATTACAGCACATAATTCATTACATTCTATTTTAATGTATCTATGCAATACATTTGCCATTTTTCTTATTTAAAAAAAACATAGGGGTTTTTTTTTAGGGGGGTGCACAGAAATGATTTGCGTCATTTTTGTTTATTTCAATAGGAAAATTGATTTGATACACAAGGAAATTGATTATCAGTGGAACATATTAAACTCGTTAGTAATTTTTGGAAAACCCATTTATATTTATAATCTGGTGAGTCTGGTTTCGGTATGTATATATCATATTTAGTATATATGTTACGCATATAAAATGTCTATAATATATATGATTGGAAGTAGTGTGAAAGCATTGGGTGTGAAATATATAAGAAAAAACTCAGTTTGTGGGATGTTTACTTTTGTTTTATTTCATTCTAATATTTTGGAGAACTTGACTCTCCTTCTTCAGAACATGTAGACTAACTGTTTTGAGTTGTTTTTTCTTATATAATATATATATTATATATATATATATATATATGCTTTCACAGAGGGCACAGATACTATGCTGATCCTAGTCAGAGGTCTAGGAGTGACACTTTGATCCTAGGCAAAAAATACACAACTCTGATCCAAGGCAGAGGTGCCAATCTCTACATAAATAATCCCATCACTTTTGGCAGTAGTGTGCCAGTTTAAAAAAATAAATAAATATAAAGTGGGTGAAGGTGAAAAGATATATATATATATATATATATAATATATATATATACACATTTTTTCCTCTCCTGTGTGATGTTGTGGTCCTTGAAAAGAAGATGAAAGCTGGAGATTAATGAGATGGGTTCTCCCAGTTTTTCTTTTTGATTATTCATATCAAGAATTGAGTAACGGAAAAGAAGAAAGAAAGAATTCTGACAGAAATTGGTGGAAAGGTGACGGGGTGAAGAAAATAGAAAAAAAGATGAGGAAGAAATGACAAGATAAAGAAAAATGAATGGAAACAATAATGGAAATGATATGATGGTGAGAATAAACTGGAAAAAAAGAAAAGAAAATGGCCAGAGAATGAAAAAAATGCTACAAAAAATAGAAAAGTGAGAAAATGATCATGAAGGAAAAAATAAAAGCGAAGATGAAAAAGAAGAAAGCCAAAAAAAAAAAAAAAATAGTGAAATAGATTATTAATTAGGACTGAGCCTATTCTAGTAGCGACCACCCCAAGCCAATTAACAAGTTTGGATTCTGTTTCCTTTTCCTAGACTGGTGGCCTAACCAGGTAAAAGACCCCAGTCTGCCCTCTTATTTACCCATGCTGGAGGAGAGTAGTTTTAATTTCATACTTTTCTCAAGGGTATTAGCATTAAGTGAACTGTAGTTTTGTTTAGGATTTGAACTCAGGCGGTGACGAGTCCATTTCCTATGACTCTAACCATTACACCATGCACCTCCAACCAAAACTTCTTTTCATTTCAAAGAATAATAAAGACTAGAGAATAAGAAGAAGAAAAGAAAATTAATGAAAAGTAAGAGAAATAAGAAGAAGTAAAAATAAGTAGAGAAAAAAAAGAAGAACTTGAAAAAGAAAAGCAAAATAGAAGAACAAAAGAAAGAAGAGCAAAGAAAAAAATTGTAAAAAATGGTGAATAAACATAAAGTAAATAGTTTAAAAGAATGAATAAATTAAATGGCTAACAAAGAAACAAACAAATACTTACTTCACTCCCAACATAGTTGTTTGATTTAATGTATAACATTTTATGCCAAATATAACAACTGTCCTGGCACAGAACTTGCGTAAAAAAATATAAAGACATTAAAAAAACAAACTGAGAAAGGGAGAAAATTATAGAGGGATAAATATAAAAAGACAGAAAATAATAGAGAGAGAGAAAGGGAGGTAGGCATGTTTGGAAGTTAAAAAAAATTTTCCCAAGAAAAAGAAAGAGAAAAGGCAGTCATAAAAGGTGGTCTGTAATTTGTGGAACAAAATGGGAAGAAAAAGAAAGAGAAGGGGAAAAAGAGGGAGAAATAAAGTGTTGGCAGAATAGAAAGTAAATGAAAGAGAAGTTTTGAAAGTAAAGATTTCTTTTCCTAAAAAAGAAAGAAAAAAGCATATAAAAAAATAAAAGAGCACAGCTGGAAAGAATAAAAAGGAAAGAGGGAAGAAAAGGAGAAAAAGATTGGGAAAAAAAAGGGGGGAATAAAGATGGAGGAAGCCACAAAGAAAGAAAATGTCGCCTTGAAATGTTTGAATTTTCATCACATTTGATACTGAAACTTTGATCTATAAAAATATAATAAACAGATGTTTGCCAGTTATTGGTAAATTGGTTTGCTTCAAAAGGGGAAAATATTTGACCTAAGGAAAAATGTTTACAAATATTTAAAGAGGAATAAAGAAGGAGAAACTATTGAATAAATAAAAAAATAAATCAGTTTGGTTTGAAAAATCTATACATATTCATATAATTGTAAATTGGGATTTTCCAACATTTAGAAAAAGAAGAAAAAAATTTATATTTTTAAAGTGTTTTTCCCTCCAACTTATTTATAGCTCACCTACAGATTCAAACTTTCAATTGACTAAGTGAATCTAAGAAAAATGTATGGAATAAACATTAAATAACAGAAACGGGATATTGTCAAAGTTTTAAAGGTAAACAAATTCTCTTAAGATTTGGCTTCTTCCTGCAGAGAAGAGTCCCCATAGCACAATGTTAACATGCTGGACCATTGACCTTAAGGCACTCCTTTTTTAATCTCATTAAGAAAGGACATGTTTTTCATTTACAATGTCAATATCCGGTTGTTTGTAGGGTTAGGGTAGGGTTAAGTTTTATAATTATTTTTTTAAATCTAAAAATCGTCTGTTAAAACAACGGATATTGATGGTGCCAAATTGAAAAAAAAATCCTTCTTAATCGAGATTAAAAGGGGTGCCTTAAGGTCATATGGTCCAACATGCTGGACTTGCGGACATTTAGTAAGCAATTTGAACTCCATTTTCATGTTATTAAGTTCACTTTTGGACAAATACACTTGGTAAAAGGTATGAAACAGCCCTCATCCCTCCAGCATAATTACATAATACCACTGCTTGTTCTTCTATAAGGATGGCTTTGGTATTAAATAACCCATGAAGATGATATGCCATTAAACAAAACAAACAAAGGTTCTTCTTGCACTCAGAGATCCACCTTTGTCATCTTGGACATGATTTAAACACTGGGGTTAAAAAAAAAGAAGTTCAGCAGTGAGAAAACTACCTTTCAACCTTTAAAAAAGTCTTAAAAACCAGTTTTTTTTATGTAGTATGTCAAGGTTACACCGTGATAAAGGAATGAATAGAAACTTACTATTTTATTGTTGGACTTATTTAATCCTCTGTCTTTGATTCTGCACTTAAACCGACATTGTATAAACATTTTGGTCTCTTGTTTGTTCTTCAAGAGAAAATAGATTTGATATACAAAGAAATTGAGTTACAAAGCAAAACAAATTAAACTTGTACGTCAAGGTACCAATGTATTTCCTTATATTACAATATTTAGATGGTCATTTTATGTGTAAGAGAGAATAAATGATACATAATTGTGTGTCCAAAAACACTCTGGCTTTTGAGTGATAGAACACTCTAGGACTGGAGGAAGAGGTGCAGATAGCCGCTTTAAAAAGACATTAATTCTTACCTGGTTTTATTATCAGTTTACAGGACCAGAACAAATTAAACTTGAAATTAAGTACCACTTGTATTTTGTGTAAAAATAAATGCATTACTTCCATTATAAAGTTACAGACATTCCTATGTACTTACATAAATAACTAAATCAAATCTATAATCCATACAGAAGAAAAAAGGTTGGTGAAATAAAATTATTTATTTGATTTAGTTATTTATGTAAGTACATAGGAATGTCTGTAACTTTATAATGGAAGTAATGCATTTATTTTTACACAAAATACAGTGGTACCTTAATTTACAAGTTTAATTTGTTCTGCTCTGTAACTGATAATAAAACCAGGTAAGAAATTAATGTCTTTTTAAAGCGGCTATCTGCACCCTCTTCTCCAGTCCTAGAGTGTTCTATCACTCAAAGCACAGAGTGTTTTGGACACACAATTATTGTATCATTTATTCTCTCTTACACATAAAATGACCATCTAAATATTGTAATATAAGGAAATACATTGGTACCTTGACGTACAAGTTTAATTTGTTTTGCTTGTAACTCAATTTCTTTGTATATCAAATCTATTTCTCCATTGAAGAACAAACAAGAGACCAAAATGTTATACAATGTCGGTTTAGTGCAGAATCAAGACAGAGGATTAAATAAGTCCAACAATAAAAATAGTAAGTTCTATTCATTTCTTTATACGGTGGTACCTTGACATACTACATAAAAAAAAACTTGGTTTTTAAGACTTTTTTTAAGGTTGAAAGGTAGTTATTCTCTACTCTGAACTTCTTTTTTTTACCCCAGTGTTTAAATTCATGTCCAAGATGACAAAGGTGGATCTCTGAGTGCAAGAAGAACCTTTGTTTGTTTGTTTAATGGCATATCATCCTTCATGGGTTATTTAATACCAAAGCCATCCTTATAGAAGAACAGCAGTGGTATTATGTATTATGCTGGAGGGATGAGGGCTGTTCATACCTTTACCAAGTGTATTTGTCCAAAAGTGAACTTAATAACATGAATGGAGTTCAAAATTGCTTACTACAATGTCACAGTCCAGCATGTTGGACCATATGACCTTAAGGCACCCCCTTTTAATCTCGATTAAGAAAGGATTTTTTTTCATTTGCACCATCAATATCCGGTTGTTTTAACAGACGATTTTTAGATTTAAAAAAAATAATTATAAAACTAACCCCTAACCCTAACCCCTAACAAACAACCGGATATTGACATTGTAAATGAAAAACATGTCCTTCTTAATCGAGATTAAAAAAAGAGTGCCTTAAGGTCATATGGTCCAGCATGTTAACCATTGTGCTATGGGGACTCTTCTCTGCAGGAAGAAGCCAAATCTTAAGAGAATTTGTTTACCTTTAAAACTTTGACAATATCCGTTTCTGTTTATTTATGTTATATTCCATACATTTTCTTAGATTCACTTAGTCAATTGAAAGTTTGAATCTGTAAGGTGAGCTATAAATAAGTTGGAGGGAAAAACACTTAAAAAATATAAATTTTTTCTTCTTTTTCTAAATGTTGGGAAAAATCCCAATTTACAATTATATGAATATGTATAGATGTTTTCAAACCAAACTGATTTATTTTTTTTTATTTTATTCAATATTTTTCTCCTTCTTTATTCCTCTTTAATATTTGTAAACATTTTTCCTTAGGTTCAATATTTTCCCTTTTGAAGCAAACCAATTTACCAAATAACTGCAACATCTGTTTATTATATTTTTATAGATCAAAGTTCAGTATCAAATGTGATGAAATCAAACATTTCAAGGCGACATTTTCTTTCTTTGTGCTTCCTCCATCTTTATTCCCCCCTTTTTTTTTCCCA
>CM042160.1:31680213-31707713 GCA_023376005.1 Doryteuthis pealeii | reverse complement strand
CAGAGAGCCTGCCGCCACTGAGGGCGGTCCTGAGCCAAATTTTCCCAGCTGGAAGGGGTAATGCTAAGGCACCTAAGATCATTCATGCAGACATCATCAAAACACAGCTGGGGGTGGCCAATCTGTCTCTTACCAGACGAAAGCTCTACATAGAACATGTCCTTCGGGATTCATCATCCATATAGCGGACATGGCCCAGCCATCAGAGACGACACTGTCTCAGTAGAGAAAACCAGCCAGGAGGTTGAGTCCTTATGAATACGAGGTATGGCAGAAAAGTTCCAGGAGTGGTATCACAAAAAATTTATTTCAAATCCAAACTACAAGTTATCCCCTTCAAAGTAATCCCCCTGGAGTCTAATATACTTTCTTATCCTTCTCTTCTATGCACTCCTGGAAGTATTCTCCCAGGATTCTCCATAGCCCTGTCATCACAACCTTTTTCATATCATGCACATCCTCATAACAAGTTCCCTTTGATGACCCAATTGAGCTTGGAGAACAGAAAATGAATCACGTGGAGCCAGGTTGGATGAGTAGGAAGGTTGCTGCAGCACAGTGTTGTTCTGGGCCAGGAACTCTTGTGCGTTGAACGAAGCAAACACTGCTGTATCTCTTTGTACACATGCTGGTTGATCTTCTGACCCTGTGGCAAGAACTTGCAGTGGATGATGCCCCTCACATCAAAGTTTTTTGACATACCTCGTATGCATGAATTATCGTGTATATAAGGACTCTTTCACAACGACACAATCAGGTTCGTCAATGACAATTGGGAAAGATCAAGAACAAGTGTGATATTGTTTGGAGCATTAAAAGTAGAATGCTGAAAGAAAGAAGAAAATAAGTTCTTTCTGACTTTACTGGTGATTTTTTACATTGATCAGCTGTGCAGATACTAAATGACATGAGGAGGATACTAAATGACATGAGGAGGATGATATAACTGATAGGGATGGGTCGTGAGAGAGAGTCATGGGAATCCATGCTGTATGTGTAACATAATAATGAGAAAAGAAAGAAGTTCTGCATTGTAAGTTTTAACAATAGCTTGAAAGACATGACTAGCAATGAGAAAAAAAAAAGAAATCGCTCAGAATTGTTTACTACAACAACAGCCAGATTAAGGTTTGGTTTGGTTTTACGGCATATCAACCTCAGTAGGTCATTTAATGCCAATAGTTTTGAAATAAATCAATTCTTAATGGATAATACAATTTTGTTTATGAACTCATGTTTTTCTATTTAACCCATAGATGGGACCCTAACAGGTACTACCACTACGGGTCAGAGTGGACCAGGAGCAATGGTGATGAAGGGGTGCTCCACATTCCCCAAAACTGGAACCTTACCATCAAATAGAGTTTAATGTCATTCTCAGGACATGTAGACCCTCAGTCACCGCCTTCTAGCACCCATATGATAAAAAAGGGGTTGGGGCTTGCCATAAAGGTAATAAGGTTGGGAAAATCATATAGGTGCTAGGGCATGACGTGACCAGCCGATTGATCGGAGGGGGCCTCTCCGACTGCCGGTCTAGCCTAAGATAGACAGGTGGTCCCATTGGGGGAGTCTTACCCCTCTGCAGAGGAGCAGTCGGTGCATTCTAATGCCCCAAAGGACAGGGCGGACAGTCTGATTAACATGTTCGTCATAGTCATAACGTTTTAACAGTTGTAATCTTGATGTTTCTTCAGTAAAGTTTCTGGAATTTTGAACTGAACACTTTTTTTCAATCCAAAATTGTAAACTGATTGACAAAATGCAAGTTCAATCTTGCCAGTTTAGCTCAGTCACTAGAGTGTCTGACTAGGAACCACAAGGTTTTCAGGTTCAATACTGGCCCTCACCAACTCAGTGTATGAGTAGCACAGGGATCTGTGCAGTAAAGTGAGGAGCTGATGGTAGGTGTGGTGCTCCACCTCAAATGCAAAAACAATCTCCTTGGTCTAGCACTAGTGAAAAGGGGATAGACTCCCTCGCAGTCTGGTTGATACTGGCTTTAAGCCACCCTGACAACTTGCTTTTATTTTTACTTCACTTTTCAGCTACACTAGAGGATCCACATATGACTGAAAAAATGCTTGTATGTAACCAACATTTATGGATGTGCATGGTATATTGTTATAGGAAATGGACGTGGTGAACAGAGTTCAAATCCTGGTCGAGGCTGTTTGTATTTCACATAGCACAAATACATTTGGGAAAGGTATGAATCCAACTATTCTATTCAAGCTATGGGTAAAATAGTAGGGCAGACTGGGCTCTTTAACTTTGGTTAGGTAACCGTTCTTGGACAAGGAAAACTAATTGAAATCTGTAAAACTGTTTAAAAAAACTGTCCTTGTGTTGTATCCTACTTGTTAGGAGGGGTTGGTACATATAAACAAAACCAAAATTTGATTAATGAGCTACATATCATGTGAACAGATTGATTTTAATGGGATGTCAACCTGTCTAGGGTTATTTTATGCCAAGTGGTTAGAGAATCATGTTCCTTATATGTTCATATTTACATTTTTGTATAGTTCTTAAGTTTTTTTTTTGGCAACATGGTACTATCGAATACCAAATAATTTTTAAACAGACATGTCTCTCACCCAGGGCATTTTGACTTGGGAGGAAAATAAGAATATCTCATGAGTATATTAATATATATAATTCTACTGTAAAGAGGAGTAAACCCCTCCCTCAGGGTGTGACCTGAATATGAGACTAAATTGCATCTAATGATGAGACTCTAGTTCTGGAAATTTGTTGAGCGTGAAGTACCCCTTCATTGCCATTACTCCCAGGTCCACTCTGACCTGGAGTAGTAGTACCTCAAAGTTTCATCTATTGATGAAATAGATTTGTTTCAAAATTGTTAGTCTTAGGAATACTTGATTTCATATAACTTTAAAATGATTTGTATTCCTTGAAGCTATAATTGTTTATGAAGGATTATTATTATATTAATCTCATAGCAGTTTTTTTTTTTTTCTGAAAAGTTTTCTCAAAGTTAAGGCTGATAAACTTCAGCACCAGACAAAAAAGTAATTCTTTTTCTGTCTATTTATGGATAGATATTTTCTATAACCTATCTGATTATCTCAGTGCCATGCCAAGTAATTCCTAGCCATGGTATCTCTCAAAGCAAATACTTGGGTGTGCCCACCTGCTTTTACAAGTTACATGTGGTTGGTTACCCAATCCTGGACTTTAAATAAGCAGCCAGAAATAAATTAAATCATTTCGAATGATTAGATAGTTTTTGAAAGCATGTGTAGAAATAGGATAAATGTCTGAAATAGTTATTTCTAGACTTATAATAATTGTTGTAGATTGTGAGAATTCTATAGGAAGAAATTAGCTAGTGGTTAAGTAGTGTTGGCAGTAGTAGCCAGTTTGAAAGTTTGTTTTAATTTGGTTTCTGTGCTTAATGGCATCTCAACCTTCATGGGTTATTTAATGTCAAAGCCATCCTTGTATAAAACAGTAGTTGTACTATTTAGCCCATAGTTGGAGAATGAGGGTGTTTTACTTTTTTTAAGAGTACTAGTAGAAATAAAAAACGCACTCCGGGCGATGTAAAAATAGATTTTTGAAGCATATTGCCTGAGGGGTGGGAGTTAAAAATTCAATGTCAGCGAGTTTGTACCCTAAGTAAGTAAAATTCAAATTCATTAAAGGATTAAAAAATAAACAATTTGAAATGTAAACTTAAATATGTATTAAATAAAACAACTATATATAGGTATATAATACCAGTCATGTATTTATTAAAACTTGTTTTAAAAAACAATGAGGACTGTCTAATGTTGCATGTTCAAATTTTGAGTGTATTTATTCTATGTTATGACGATTTTGGGTAATGTGACGTAAGCAGTGACGTAATTTTTGTTACAGACAAAAAACCAGAAGCGAATCTCCATTATTAATAGATTAGTTTGAAAGAGAATGTAATAGTGTGTCTAGAGTTCAAACTGACTAAGCTGTTGCAGTCCAGCACATTAACCACTATGCCAAATAGTGGATAGGTTATTATCTTAGGAAATGGACTCAGCAACTAGAGTTCAAATTCTGGGCTCTATAGTCTTGGTACAGCGGGAAGAGGAAAACTGAATTCAAACTAGCACTTCTTTGCTAAAATATTGACCTTATGTCACATCTTGGTAGAAGGGTTGGGTAAACATACATCTAATCAGATATCATTCTTTGCATTCAATTTGTTTGAGGACAAAATACATCCAGAAAAAGAGACATTCAAAATTGTTATTCAGTTTTAACAACTTCCTTCTTGGGAATTTGATTGAATAAAGGATATTTTATCACTTTTTGTGACTCTGTAATGGTTCATAAGATGTAGATTCTTGTTAGACCAGATTTATGGAAAAAAGAAAAGAGAATCATATTCTAAAAATAGACAGAGCCAGACTGACTGATGCCAAAATTCAAAACTCTTGCCAACTAATGGACATTTGGAGTAGGAGTAGAAGGAAGGAAAATAGCAGCAGAACAGCAAGAAAGGCAGTGGCCAGTGAACAGACAAGTCATGAATACCAATTCTCCTTGAACCAGGTGACAATATACAAGTAAGCTTTAACCCGAATAAGATTTTGTAAAAAGGAAAATTCATAAACCAAACCACATCTTTGTAACTTGTTTAAAAATACAATTTATAATCTATATATATAAAAGGAAGTTTGGTATGTACGTGTCGATGTATAACTCCAAAATGGGAAGTCATTCAGATTCGAAATCTTGCATACACCTTAAAAACCTAACTAAAAAACATGCCAAATTTGGTTATTGATTGTACATGTCAACGTATAACTCCGAAATGGGACGTCACTCAGATACAAAATCTTGCATACACTTTAAATCCTTCTAACTAAGAAACACGCCAAATTTGGTTATTGATATTTACTGATTAAGGAATATAATCAATTAATTAAACAAAAATCAACCAATTTGCAAAACTGTTCGTATACCAGCTGCTGCTAATAATAAAATATTGTTCGCTGCCTGCTTTCTATTATAGCTATACCAGCAGTTTAGTTTAATTTTAGTGAACGAAATCGTAGTCTAAGCTGTTCAGCTAGGAATCTCTCGCTTATTTATGGTCCAATCTTTATATATAGTCCAGTCATGGACTGGGTACTTTTGCTAGTACACTTATATAGGACAATTTTATTACGACTCAAACTTCTTTGTGATTACTTGTACTGTTTTGCTTGTTTCTTTAATGTTACATTTCACACAAAAATTACCTCCAGCCTATATACAACAACCCCTTATATATGTTTTGATTTGCACAATCATACTTTAAGATATTTTTAGGAGACATGCTCAGCATAATGTTTATTATCATAGAAAATGGAATCAGCAATCCAAGTTCAAATCCTGGACATGGCTGTTTGTATTTTATTTTATGTTAATGCCCCTTTATAAAGGCACTAATCCTTCTTTTCTCTTCCCAGCTATGGATAAATAGTAGGCCAGACTGGATTCTTTAGTTTTGGTTTGGGAACTAGTCTAGGAGAAGTAAGACTAAATTCAAATCACTACTTAAAAATTGATCTTGTATCACATCCTGTTCATGGAGGGGTTGAGTAAATATATACCTTAGGATATATATTTTTATGTTTCCATGACATTAAATGGATCTTTACCAAATTCATGTTACACCAAGCTCACAGATATATCAGCTGAGAGAGAGGGAAAGAGAGAGGGGGGGAAAGAAGAGAGGGGGGAAAAGAGAGAGAGAGAGTGAGAGGGGAAGAGAGAGAGTGAGAGGGGAAGAGAGAGAGAGAGTGAGAGGGGGAGAGGTGGGGAGGGGGGAGAGAGTGGGTGAGGGGGAGAGAAGTGGGGTGAGGGGGGGAGAGTGGGTGAGAGGAGAGGGAGAGGAGAGGGAGTGAGAGGGGAAAGAGAGAGAGAGAGTGAGAGGGGAAAGAGAGAGAGAGAGTGAGAGGGGAAAGAGAGAGAGAGAGTGAGAGGGGAAAAGAGAGGAGTGGAGGGGAAAGAGAGAGAGTGAAAAGAGAGAGAGTGAGAGGAGAAAGAGAGAAGAGTGAGAGAGAAAAGGAGAGAGGGAGCAAAAGAGAGTGAGAGAGGGAGCAAAAGAGTGAGAGAGAGCAAAAAGAGAGTGAGAAAGGGAGTAAAAGAGAGTGAAATAGAGAGAGTGGAAAGAGAGGGAGAGAGAGAGGGAGTGAAAGAGAGGGGAGAGAGTGGGAGTGAAAGAGGGAGTGAAAGAGAGAGAGAGAGGGAGTGAAAGAGAGAGAGAGAGAGGGGAGGGAATGAAGGGGGGAGGGGAGAGGGAATGAAGGGGGAGAGGGGAGAGGGAATGAAAGGGGAGAGGGGGAGGGAATGAAAGGGGAGGGAGTGAAAGGGGGAGAGGAGTGAAAGGGGAGAGGGAGTGAAGAGAGAGGAGGGAGTGGAAAGAGAGAGAGAGGGAGTGAAGAGAGAGAGAGAGAGGGGAAAAGAGAGAGAGAGAGAGAGGAAAGAGAGAGAGAGAGAGAGGGGAAAAGAGAGAGAGAAGGGAAAAGAGAGAGAGAGGGAAAGAGAGAGAGAAGGGGAAAGAGGAGAGAGGGAGCAAAGAGAGAGAGAGGGAGAAAAGAGAGAGAGGGGAGAAAGAGAGTGAGAGGGGAGTAAGAGAGGGAGTGAGAGAGAAAGAGGAAAGAGTGAAAGAGGGGAGAGAAGAATGAAAGAGAGGGAGAGAGAATGAAAGAGAGGGAGAGAGAAGGAAAGAGAGGAGAGAGAGAGAGAGGGAGAGAGAGGGAGAGAGAGGGAAAGAGAGGGAGAGAGTGAAAGGGAGAGAGAGTGAAAGAGAGGGAGAGAGAGAGGATAGGGAGAGAAGAGGGGGAGAGGGAGTGAAGAGAGGAGAGAGGGAGAGGGAGGAGAGAGGGAGAGGGAGTGAAAGAGAGAGGGAGTGAAAAGAGAGAGGGAGTGAAAGAGAGAGGGAGTGAAGAAGAAGAGAGAGAGAGGGAGTGGGGAGTGAAAAGAGGAGAGGGAGAGTGGAGGAGAGAAAGTGAAAGAGAGAGAGTGAAGAGAGAGAGGGGGGGGAAAGAGAAAGAGAGAGAAAATGTGTGAGAGAGAGATATGGAAAGAGAGAGAGAGAGATAGAAAGGGAGGGAAGAGAAAGATAGGGAGGGAAAGAGAAAATAGAGGAGAAGAGAGAGATAGGAAAGAGAGAAGAGATGAAGAGAGAGGAAAGAGAGATAGAGAAGGAAAGTAGAAAAAAAAGACACTTAAATCCACTGATTGCTGTTTTAACACATTTCAATAAAGATAAAAAAAAGAGAAAAAGAGAAGCAAAGAAAAGAGGGATAAAGAAACAGGGGGGGGATGACAAAGTGTGAAATCCACTAATGATCATTTTGTTGTGCATTTTTTTGTATATTAAAGTCCAAACTAATCTAACACTGATTTTTCTTGACACTCTCTGTTGACAGGTGCCATTTTGTGCTTAGTGTAACAGTTGAAATTAATGTTTTTATTAAGTTTTCAAAACTTGTCTTGCTTTGGCTTTTTGAACACTTGATGATATTAATTGGAATTCATGATAATATAGTAACCATCATATGGATTAACAAAATAAACAATACAGGTGGATCGTTTGTCATTATGTTTGGTTAGAGTCGTAGGAAATAGACTCGTCAACCAGAGTTCAAATCCTGGACGAAGCTACAGTTCACATAGCGCTAATACCCTTGGGAAAGGTATGAATCTAACTCCTCTCCCTCCCGCTATGGGTAAATAGTAGGACAGACTGGGCTCTTTTACCTTGGTTAGGCTACCAGTCTAGGAGAAGGAAAACTCTGAATTCAAACCTGTTAAACTCCAATTGGGTGATCACTACTAGAATAGGCTCAGTCCTAACTAGTTCTCTATTTCACTAATCTAATTTATTTGGGTGCTTGTAATTGATTTGGTTTCTTAGTTTAATGGCATATCAACCTTCATGGGTTATTTAATGCAAAAAAAAACATCCTTGTAGAACTAGAGTGATATTAATTAACTCATAGCTCAGGAGAAGAGGGAGTTCATACCTTTCCCAAGAGTATTAGTTCAAAAGTAAACATAATAGTGTGACTGGAGTTCAAACCAGTTTACTATGATCTTGTTAGCCATTATGTCCTGGGGACTCCCTCTTGGTGCTTTTAAATTTGATTGATTTTAATGGCATGTAAACCCATCTAGGTTATTTTATGCCTAGAGACTAGGGAATCATGTTGACTGTACATTTATATTTACATTTTTGTTTAGTTGTTTGAGAGTTTTTTTTTATTTCCATAATTTTTTAAACAGATCTATTTGACACAAATGGATAAACTAAAAATAAATCTCTTATCTATATCTATATATATATATTTACCAACCGCTCCGCACGAGCAGGATGCGACACAAGGTCAATTTATTAAGCGGAGTTTATCAGGTTTGAATTCAGAGTTTTCCTTCTCCTAGACTGGTTGCCTAACCATGGTTAAAGAGCCCAGTCTGCCCTACCATTTACCCATAGCTGGAGGGAGAGTAGGATTCATACCTTTCCCAAGGGTATTAGCGCTAAGTGAAATGCAATTACCACATCCAGGATTTGAACTCAGGGGCGACGAGTCCATTTCCCATGACTTTAACCATTACACCACGCGCTATATTTATATATAGGTTAATAAAAAAAGATTCTCCATATTTGTTTCATCATCTTTTATTCTTTATGTATTCTTCTTGTCAGAATACAAGGTGTGTCCAAAGTACAACAAATCTTAATACTTTTTTGACACACCTTGTATATAATCAAAAGGATTTGTGCAACTACAGTTAATTTCCAAAAGACATACAACATGTGACTATGGTCTAATTCCAAAATACATGCTGGATGTGACAATAGTAAATGCTGGTTGGCTGGTTGGATTTTACGGCATGTCAACCCGTGGGTTATTTTATGCAGAAGACATTTTGTTTTATTAATTCCTTTTGGCTATTCAAATTTTTTAAAACGCAATTGTTTTAAAACATTTTTTAAACTCATTTTTTTTCATGCTATGCAAGTACCCATATTTACTGAGGATTAAAATTTCAGGTTTTTTGGAGGATTTAATTTTTTGTTAAGTCCTTTTTTAAATAGTTTTTCTAGATATAATATCTATCTTCATGGCTTTTTAGTATTGATGTTATATTATTAGATATGTTTTTATATATTCTATTATAGTGTATTTAGAGTGTCTGTTAAATTCATGGTCTGTTAGGCAGAAATATTATTCAACCGGGAGTAATTCATTATGGTTTAATGATCTTATTCTATGTCTATAGTTGTTTATTCTAAAATTGAAAGGACATTCTGATTTCCTTATATTTTGTTTAGAGAAATGATAGATATAAATAAGCTGATAGATAGAAATAGACCGAGAGATAGATAGATAGATATAAATAGACCGAGAGATAGATAGATAGAAATAAACGGAGATAGATAGAAATAAACGGAGATAGATAGAAATAAACGGAGATAGATAGATAGATAGAAATAAACGGAGATAGATAGATAGATAGAAATAACGGAGATAGATAGATAAATAAACTGAGATAGATAGATAGATAAATAAACTGAGATAGATAGAAATATGAGATAGATAGAAATATGAGATAGATAGAAATATGAGATAGATAGATAGATATAGAAATATGAGATAGATAGAAATATAGATAGATAGATAGATAGATAGATAGATAGATTAGATAGATAGATATAGATAGATCGATAGAAATAGATAGATAGATCTAGAAATAGATCATGATAGATAGAAATATGAAATAGATCGATAGATAGAAATATGAAATAGATAGATAGATAGAAATATGAAATAGATCGATAGATAGAAATATGAGATAGATAGATAGATAGAAATAAACTGAGATAGATATATAGAAATAGACTGAGATAGACAGATAGATAGATATATAGAAATAGACTGATATAGATAGGATAGATAGATAGAAATAGACTGATATAGATAGATAGATAAAAACAAACTTAGATATAGACTGATATACACAGAAATAAACTTTTTACTCTTACAGTTTGTTTCACAGCAGATTTTAAAAGTTATATAACTAGTAAATGAATTAATGTATTTGATGGGTTTGAAGCAGAGTCTGTTTCTTCCATTTCACGGTTGACAGAATTTTATTCTTTTCATGCTAGATTTGTTTTGGATAATTTCATTGTTTCAGATTCTTTTGTTTCCTGTAATATCTCAAAGATTTTTTTTTTTAGATCTATGATATTCAAGCATACTCAATTCTTGAAATTTATCTTAATTTGGGTTTTAGTCTAAGGATTTCCCAATGATTTTTTTAAATTATTTGGGGGAAGGGTATTGTTAAAAGTTGTCATGAAGGGGATACAGTTTAATTTTTTGGACCATATGACCTTTAGGCACCCCTTTTGCGATCTTGTTTCATAAGTACATTTATTTCATTTGCCCCGTTAACATCTGGTTGTTTGTTAGAGGTTAGTTTTATAATTAAAAAAAAACTCTAAAAGTCATCTGTTAACAAACAACCGTTGTTGACAGTGTAAATGTCCTTATGAAACAAATCGCAAAAGGGGTGCCTAAAGGTCATATGGTCCAATTTTTCTACTTTTGTTAATTCTCAGGTTTCATTTCTAGGGACAGTGTACATAGAATAAAAGAAGCGGTGGTTATTAATTTTGGTATATATATATATATATATATATATATATATATATAAGCCTCTAATCATTTTTCATAACTTTTTTCTTCTAAACCAACAATAAGTAAAGTATCGGGGTGGCCTAAAGTAGGTATCAGCCAGACAGTGAGGGAGGCTATTCCCTTTTCACTAGCGCTAGACCAAGGAGATTGTTTTGGCATCTAAGGTGAAGTACCATACCTACCATCAGCTCCTCTCTTTACAGTACAGATCCCTGTGCTACTCATATGTTGAATTGGCGAGGGCAGGTTTGATATATATATATATATATATCTCATTCACATCTGATGAGGTGGGAGAGTTAGACACTTTGTCTAAGCTCCCTGAAATAGACTATAATGCTAGATCTCTAAGTCTTTTGTTATTTCTTTACTTTATATATATATATATATATATATATATATATATAATATATATATATATACACATATAACAATGCAGTACATATAAACTTCAATGCCCTAATCAAAATGTCCCACAAACTAAACAACCCTTCCCATTATTCACCACAGAATAGTATATAAAGAAATATATGACACATACATTTTCTCTTGGTCTGACGATCATACAACAAGAGAAACTGAGAGTTACCATGACTCAAAAGAAACTTGTCTCCCTTTAATTGAGGAATTACTATTGGTTGGTTTAAAAGATAGAGAAGTAATCAAATACCAACAAAAAAGAAACCCAGTCTCTACTGTATATTTGAAATTAATAACCTTTGTTCTTCTTTAAAGAATTACTTATATCTGTTAAAGTATTTTAAACCTATTTAAACCTGAAAACCTATGAAATAGCAGAGGTGGTCACTACTAGAATAGGCTCAGTTTGAATTAGTGATCATCCTCCACACAATCAAATGTTGGTTTTTTCTTAATGTAATAATGTAGTGTTCCACTATAGATAATAGAATTCTTGTGTATTTAGTAAAAGGGTTGGTTTAGTTCAGTTGGGATTCCACAAGATTCTGGGATTTGTACCAAGCCCTCACCAACTCATTGCATGAATAGCAAAGCTTGAACTGTATGATAAAGTTGCTTCGGTTATTTGCTAGTTGAGTAACATGATATTACAGGGTGACCCAGAAAAAACAGAACCCAAATTATTTATTGTCCTATCAAACTAACCCAAAACCCGAGTACTAAACCCCACCGAGTTGAGTAACATAATATTACAGGGTGACCTAGAAAAAACAGAACCCACAAATTTTGTAATAAAACTTAATTTTAATTTTTTTTTTAAGTTTAAGTCCAACAAGGGCTAGGGTTAGAGTTTAGGGTTACTTTAATGGGAAAATAAATAATTTGGGTTCTGTTTTTTCTGGGTCACTCGTGTTACTCAACTAGGAAATAACCGTTGCTTTACCTCAGGTGCAAAACCAATCTCCCTGGTTTCACCACTAGTGAAAAGGGGATAAACTCCCTCGTTGTCTGGCTGATACAGACAATAGGCTACTTTACTTACTTTATATTTAGTTAAAAAAAATAACATTTTAGATAAAAAGATTATTAGGTGTAGCTCAGTCGGTAGAGTGTTCAACTAGAAACCACAAGGTTCCTGGTTCAATACCGGTCCTCGCTAACTCAGCGTATGAGTAGCACAGGGATCTGTGCGGTAAAGTAAGGGGCTGGTGGTAGGTATGGCGCTCCACCTCAGACGTCAAAAACAATCTCCCTGGTCTACCACTAGTGAAAAGGGGATAGACTCCCTCGCCGATTGGCTGATACCGACTATAGGCAACCCAGACTTTACTTTTTTACTCTACATATTTATGGATGATTCTGGGATTGATACCAACCCTCACCAACTCACTGCATGAATAGCCAAGTTGCTTCACCTCAGGTGCAAAACCAATCTCCCTGGTCTACCACTAGTGAAAAGAGGATAGACTCCTTCACTGATTGGCTGATACCGACTTTAGGCCACCAGACAACTTTACTTTTTTACTTTACATATTTATGGATGATTCTGGGATTGATACCAACCCTCACCAACTCACTGCATGAATAGCCAAGTTGCTTCACCTCAGGTGCAAAATCAATCTCCCTGGTCTACCACTAGTGAAAAGGGGATAAACTCCCTCGTTTTCCGGCTGAATAAGAGGTTACTTTACTTACTTTATATTTAGTTAAAAAACAAACATTTTAGATAAAAAGAATTATTAGATGTGTACATATTTATGGATGGTTATATATTTCACATACACACAAATACAAGCGAAGTGAACTATTATTATTATTAAGATTTTTGTTTCCTTCAAGAGAAACATTTTATAGAAATAGTGTCATGAAAATAAAATTCACCACTGACCTTAATTTTCCTTCACCTCTTCCCTTCAGATGAATTTTTCAAGGTCTCATCCAGGTGATCGACAATATCCCTTTTAGGCATCCTAAAAAAAAAAAAAAAAAAAAACAACAAACTAAAAAAATTAAAAATCTAAAATTATTTTTGTGTAGTTTAATTCTTAAATTTCAACTTAAAAAGTTTAAACAATGTTCCAATTCTTTCTTTTTTTAGCTTTCACCATTTGAGAAAAAATTAAAAAGAAAAAAATCAGAAAAATTCCTTTTACCTCTCCTCTCATCTATATATTTAACTTGATTTTGTGGATGCCTTTCACAAGACATTAGAAAAATTTCAAGAAAAAATATGGACCAAACGTGTGAATTTTAGCAGTATATTCTTGTAATAGGATTAACATTATATTCTTTTTTTAAAGCCAAAATTGCTTTGAGACAGCAGACACTTATTACAAGGTTAGAGGAGAAAGTCAAACTTTTCAAAAAGACAAAATTCTTGCTTTTCTATTTCTTGAAAGATACACTTGCCATTCTCTCAGCAGTTTTTATTCAAAATAGAAACAAGAGTTGCTTAATACCATTTTGTACTCTCTTTTAATTTTTCTTATACTGGAATCTGTTTTGGTTTTATTTTTATCTAAGTAAAAATGCCATTTCTGAGCGTGCAAGGTAATCCAATTGATCCAGCCTGTAATTATCTTTTCGGTTTCAAATGCGTTAATCAAATTGAGCATCATCTTACTTAATTTGTACGTACAAAATGTTTACCCCAAGCCCACAGATATCTTTTGACCTACATCTTCTCCAAACTGTTCATCCAACTGACAACAAACTTCACTTGCATTAACAAAGAAAGAAAGAACAAAAAAAACGGAAAAAGGTAAGAAATAAAAAGACACCTGGTGTTATTGAAGGCAATAAGATTAGAAACAATTTTAACTTCTAAGCAGAAAATAAAATAAAAATTTAAATCAATAAAGAAAAAAAAAACAAAAACAACAAACAAAAAAAACAACAACAAAAAAAAAAAACAAACAGAAAACAAATTCAGAAGACAAAAAGACAAAGAAAACTTTTTAAAAAATTGTACTCATTTACTAACTTGGCGATGATAGGTGAGAATGCTGGCGCCTGTAGAAATTTACGTAGAGAGGATATTCTTCAAAGATATTTGCACTATTGTTTACAGAAAACTTTACTCAAGTCTTGAACTTATGATACAGAAATTTGACAAAGGACACAAAAAGAAATAAATAAATAAAAAACAAAGTGAGGAGAAACAAACTTAAGAAGCTTACAATTAATTACATTCATACTAACGAGCACTAAGGCTAATTAACTTGGTAACTGTAATTTCAATCTCATTTACACCTTTCGTGTTACTTTTTAAATCCCTTTCTGCTTGTTCAGTTTATTTATCCAATTAATTCTGCGTTTTCATGAAATATTTTCTTGTTTATTGTTTCATTGTTCATTAAAAAAAAAACTTTTTTTTAAAAAGTCGTTCTCTTGTTATTTTCATGAGATATTAGATTAATTATCAATATTTTAGTCATGTGACTTGTTTCTGTTTATTGGCCTACTTTTGGTTACATGATTTTTTTTTTGTATTTCAGCAGTTTTGCTTTTGGTTAAATGACTTTTCCACATTCATCGTAGTTTAATACTCTGAAAAGAAAATTTTGAAAAATCTAAAAGAAAAACTTTGATTAATTTTTGTTTTATCAATGCATAATTTTCGGTCATGAAGTTTGTATAAAATGTAGACATTGAACATCTTCATTAAATTCTTATTGGTTTATTTTTTTAAATTTTTGTTACTAGCTGAAAACCCACCCTACATGCATGATTTTAAGCCAAGAACATCATACAATGTTAATTATAGTGCTATTACCCTTGGGAAAGATATGGAATCATCAACCCGAGTTCAATTCTTGGACAAACCACAGTTCACATAACGATAATCCAACTATTATCCTCCGGATACGAGTAAATTCTTTTTTATAAATTGAAATAGATCACTAAGTAGGCCTGAGTCTATTCTAGTAGTGACCAGGTTTGAATTCAGAGTTTTTCTTCTCCTAGACTGGTTGCTTAACCAAGCTTAAAGAGCCCAGCCTGCCCTATTATTTACCCATAGCTAAGGGGGACAGTAGTTGGATTCATACCTTTCCAAAGGGTATTACTGCTATGTGAACTGTGGTTTCGTCATGAATTGAACTCGGTTTAAAAAGGTTTGGAATTTTCAAAAGCTACTTGGGTGAATCATAGATTTTGCAATATTTTGGTAAAGTGCTAGTTGGTGGCACCTATATCATATGCAGTGATTCTGATAGCTTTTTGAATTTAGTTCATCCTGGGATGCATATATTTTCTTTGAAGGAGTCCCCGGGAAAATTTATGGGTCCCAACTAAAGCCGGTTAACTCCTACCTTGTAACCTACCCTGTGTAATTCGTTTCTAAGAAACGATTGGAATGTAGTTAGCTTGAAATGATGAGGGAAGAAAAAAGAAAAACTCTGGGATGCATGGATATGATTTTACTGCATCCTTTTAGAGTTTTGTGTGTCAGAGACGCAGGACGCATAGCTATCAGCATCTCTGCACATGATCAAAGCAGTTTAAGTTATAGAGGGTACCTGCTGGGGTTAGTCGTATTGTGGTAGTTGGTGTGCTAACATGTATATTGCTTCATGTAAACCCGCCCAACGAGGTGGGGGTCCAGTAACTTTCGCCCTGGATCTTTACAAGTTAATAGCGTTGATCCTAGGGGACTTTCCTCCCAGGCAATACCTGCCCCCTTGACTTAAAGGGCAGGGCTGGGTTTATTGCCCAGCGCCTGAGGTGCCCCTCTTGAGAGGAATGCCGAAGGGATCGACGCAGTTTTTGTTCTTTCCCACCCATGAGCTTCGGCTTGTGGGTGGGCCCACGTTAAAACGAGGCCTTGTGCCCAGCCCATACAAGTGGGGTATGAGGCACATACCTGTATATTGCTTCATTCATGGAACAAAGCAATAAAATTTGAGTTGCCTTAAATTTTGGTTGAATATACTCTGGAAAGAGTTAAGATTCTATGGTAAATCATTTCAATTTTTGAAGACTTTTTTTGTGTCTATATTTGAATCACAACAGATACCATTTTTTTAGCCATTAAAGTTAGTGAGAAATTGGAGTAAAGTAATTTCTGACTAGATCCAAACTTTTACCCCATATGTCTTTATTTTAGTTTCACACTGTTTACTTTGACAGCCAAAAACCGAATTGGTTAATAACATCATCATAAAAAGCAACGAAAAATATCATGGAAATCATAAAAAAAAATATTATCAAAATGCTTCATTTCAAAATCCCATGCAAAGGAGAAAAAAATAGAGTGACAGCAATTTTATAAAAACATTCGACTTAATACTTAACCCTTTACAGACGAAATTTATTTCTAAATTTTAGCAGTTTTTAAAATAATTTCCATGAGTCATGAGTTCAATTCTTGAATCAGGTAGTCCATGAAATCATAATTCATTCCACTCATAACTTAATTTCATCACATAATCAAATCAATTCTCCCCATTGAAAAACTAAAATACCATTAACTCTTTGCTACTTTAAACCCTCACAGCAGCTCTCCCACAACAACACCCAGGAAAAGTACAAAAACTAATGGTTTGTTCATTATAATTGAGCTGAAGGACTCAGATTGCAATATTAATAGGGCTATAATTGAATAGAATGATTTCTGAGGTGAATAGATAGGGAACTTTGAAATATCTCATTATACAGGTGAAAAATTCCATGAAAGATTAGTACAACCATGGGGGAATTTGCTTGGCAAAGAGTTATTCCATATTGCCCCTCCCTCCTCCTACAAAACACCCTAAATTTTTGTTCCTTTTTTTAAATAGGAAAAATAGCACTATTGTATAAAAGTATAATAAAATTGAATCTAGTGAATTATGTGCTGTAATATGTTTTTAATGTTTATTTCTTTATAAATAATATTTTTCTTTGGTATAATAAATTTGTAAACTTAAATGTTTTTAGTGAATCGATCCCTGGCATTTCCATATGTGATTTCTTAAGGGCCGGGTTAGCTCAGTCGTAGACCGTTCAGCTAGAAACCACAAGGTTCCTAGTTCGATACCGGCCCTCGTCAACTCAGCGTATGAGTAGCACAGGGATCTGTGCGGTAAAGTAAGGAGCTGATGGTAGGTGCGGCGCTCCACCTCAGACGCTAAAATAATCTCCTTGGTCTAGTGCTAGTGAAAAGGGGATAGACTCCCTCCCGTCTGGCTCATATTGACATTAGGCCACTCCGATGAGATACTTTACTTATTAAACATAAGTGTATCTGAAACTCGTGCATTCCTCAAATTTTAGCTCTCAACACAAAGCAAAAAAATCATCCAATTGACAGATTGTAAGTTAGAACACTCAGAAGTCAAGGTAGTCTACTCTACTCTGGTTTAATGAAAGAAACAAGGAACATCTCAGGGCAGAATTAACTCAAAAGAATTTAGTAGTATTTATTTAATTGTATAAATTTATAATGAACTAGCAGTGGGGCTACCCGGCGTCACTTGGGTAGAGGTTTATTTTAAGTTAGTCCCGCAGATCCATTATTACTGAATCGTGAGGATGCCCCATTTAAATCCCTATGTAAAAAAATAGACCTTGCATCGATCCAGTTACTCTAAAAAGAAATGTTAATGTCTACTATATGGAATATTAAATTTAAAAAAAATCCACTCTGTTATCATTTAAATTTTATTTTTTAATTATCTTCACAAATATAAACCAAATCTCTATTATTTTTGCTCAAAAACCAAGCCCTGGTGATATTTAATATGTATATATATTCACTGTGTTGTTAATTGTTTTATTTTCGAGTTTACTCCGTATATACATATACACACAACTGCCCTTTATAGTATAGAAGATTATTAACATTCAGTTTATCAAACTACTACTCTACTTCCTGTTATGATGGAATTACTTATGAATTCAAATTGAACCAAATTCGGTGTCCCATCTATGGGTTGAGTTGATAAACAAAATTGTATTATCCATTAAGAATTGATTTATTTCAAAACTTTATCGGCATTAAATAACCCACCGAGGTTGATATGCCGTAAAACAAAACAAACAATCAAACCAAATTCGGTACAGCATATATTACTTTTTAAAGAGCTGGCATAATTGGCAGATGAATAGAATTTTAAATCAGGAGAAAATTTATAGATTTTGTGGAGTTATATACTTAAAAAAGCATGGTAGGTGTGTAGTGTAATGGTTATCATCATAAAAAATGAATTTGGGGACCAAAATTCAAATCCTGTACGAGACTGTTCATATTTCATATAGTTCTAATATCCTTGAGAAAAATGCCATATTCTCTAAGAATTGATCAGCCATTGTAAAATAAAATACCAATGATATCTGTCTAAGTCAGAACTTGGAACAAATCTAATTGTCATATTTACTGAGAATTAAACAAGCAGACAGAATATTTCTTTTATATATAATATATATATATATATATATATATATATAATATATATATATATAATGGACTCTCTCGTCGATTTTTTGCACACACAATGAACACCCACACTGATTTGTTATTAAGCGGTGAAGGCTTGTGTTGACCATCCACACTTTTTGGCACAGTCGATAGGAAAGAATTGGTGCATTAAGGGTTGCCACAAACCCAATCAACGACCAACCTCAGGAATTTTGAATTTGGAGTTATCCCTCTCCTAGACTGGTTATCTACCCAAGGCTGAAGGGTCCAGTCTGTCCTACTATTTAACCCATAGCTGGAGGGAATTTTGAATTCAGAGTTATCCCTCTCCTAGACTGGTTACCTACCCAATGCTGAAGGGCCCAGTGTGCCCTACTATTTAACCCATAGCTGGAGGGAGAATATATGGATTCATACCTTTCCCAAGGGTATTAGCGCTATGTGAATGCCAACAGCTTTGTCTAGGAAATTAAACTTGAATTCCATTTCCCACGACTCTAACCACTAGCCACGCTCCTCCATAATTATAGAGAGAGAGAGAAGAGAGAGAGAGAGAGAGAGAGAGAGAGAGAGAGAGATAGATAGAGATATTCAGATATTATATGCATGACAAAATACATAATTTTATAATTGAGTTATAATCATTTATATATATTACAGTTAAATCTGAGATCAGCTATTATTAGCTAATGTAGTCTTCAAAAGGTAAACAGACTGGTGGATTCTTATTTCTTTATGTTTTACATAAGGAAACTTTGTATATAAATGGTTCTAGGGATGATAACATAAAACTAAATAGTAGGAAAACAGTATAATCTTAACATAAACTAATTTTCCTTTTTATCTGAATTTACTCAGTAATAAACGATAATATAGTAAGATGTAAGACTGATCTTCAAACTTGATATCACATTGACTTTCCATGTTGAAAGATGCATTCATCTTCCTTGTATCAACTATTATAAACAACTTCAACTGGGTTTGAGGAAAAGGCCCCACATTTATTGATATGAATCTAAATGACTCATAAAACAAAAAGTAATAAAACAAAAATCTTTGGCATCCAACATAAAGCATGAAATCAAACCTGAAAAACATGTTAATATTTAATTAACAAACTTGCTTGAATATTGATTAAATGCAAACATGTTTGTTTGGGTTACTTCCACCTTGATGTTCTAAAATAAACATACTCAATACAAATCAGCTTAATTCAAAGGTTAACTCATTCAAGTCTAGATTTCTAATAAGTTTTGTTAACTTTTAATTCATTAATCACACACAATTGCATATTGGACGTAGCTTTAAAGCATATTTACAAATCTATGGGTGTGTGTGTGTGTGTGCATATATATGAGAAGAAAATATTTAAATATATTTTATTATATATATATATATATATATTATATATATATATACGTACACACACACATTCAGTTTTACAAGTACCCCAAGCATATTTACAAATCTATGGTGTGTGTGTGTGTGTATATATATATATATATATATATATATATATATATACACGGCACATGTAAAACTAAAAGAATTAAAAAAAAAAAAATTTTCCGAGAACAAAATACATTTTGTGGACCTTCCTTTTTTATAAATATATATATATATATATATATATGAGTTAAGAGTAAGGAAATGAATCCAATGGTAAATGTATAGATTACAAACATTTACATCTAAAAACGGACCTAATTATCATTATGCTCTGAAGATGATTTTTATAAATCAAAATATTGTTCAATATTAGCTATGAAAATAATATAAAAATATATTCATTTTAACAATAGTGTGTGTTTTCATACCCCTTTATATATATATATATATATATATATATATATATATATATATATATATATACACACACACACACATTCAGTCTTACAAGTGCGCCAACTTTCCAAGTTACAAGCTGTCACTCAGTTGAATTTTTGCTTTGTGTTGAGAGTTAAAATTTGAAGTATGAGTGAGCTTCAGATACACTTATGTTATTAAGTTCACTAAGAACATTTAAGTTTCCGAATTTATTATGTCAAGGAAAAATATTTATAAAAAGATATACATTAAAACATATTACAGCATATAATTCATTATATTCTATTTATGTTTTATGCAATACAGTGCTAATTTTCTTATTTTGAAAAATGTAACAAAAAGTTAGGGTGTTCTTTTTAGGAGAAGGAGACTGGAATGGATTAATGGCATTTTAGTTTATTTCAATAGGGAAAATTGATTTTATATTCAAAGAAATTGATTGAGTTACAAGCAGAACGAATTAAACTCATAAGTTACCATTAAATATATACATATATATATATATATATTAAATAATACACTCACCTTTCCACTGTACTTTTATTTCTTAATATCTATGTGCTTAATATCTTTAAAAAGCTATACTACTATTAATAATAAATTATATTTATATTGAACATAAAACACCTGTCAAGGACGATTAAACAAAAAAACAAAACAAAAAAACAAAACAAAAAAAAACATTGGTTTTAACTGGTCATATATATATATATATATATATATATATAAGGGCCAGTTTAGCTCAGTCGGTAGAGCGTTTGGCTAGGAATCACAAGGTTTCTGGTTCGATACCGGCCCTTGCCAACTCAGCGTATGAGTAGCACAGGGATTTGTGTGGTAAAGTGAGGAGCTGAAGGTAGGTGTTGCCCTCCACCTCAGATGATAAAATAATCTCCTTGGTCTAGCGCTATTGAAAAGGGGATAGACTCCCTCGCTGTCTGGTTGATACCGTCATTAGGCCGCCCTGATGACGACGATATATACACACACAAACATTATTAATTACGTTTTGGGAAATTGATTGCTTAAAATGTGTAAGAACGTTTTTTATGTACTCAATTATTAAACAGAGCTAATATAAATTGTAAAATATCAATATGGTTACAATGTCCAACTCTTCCTATCTTTATATTTACAGCTGTAGGTCTAAAGACTAAATAGGGAAGAAATTTACAGTCACCAAGCACTCTTGACTGTGTCTATACTATCATTATAAGTATAAGTATAATGAACTTATTTTCTTATAACCAAATATAACAAATTTACATATCAAGTTTACTCTTGAAAATGACCAATGTATGGCTCATACCGACATTAGGCTGCCCCGATGACTATTTTGTATATCCAAAACAAGGTATATATCCATTTATAATATTCTGTAGATGTAAAAATATATATGCATGTTTGAATTCTCAATTTTGGTTGAATCCTATTAAAGAAACACTTGATATCACCTACCTTCATATATTATATATATATATATATATATATATATATATATATATATATTATATATATATGTATGTATGTAAAGTAAAAGTAAAGTCGGCGGGGCGGCCTAAAGTCGGTATCAGCCAGTCAGCGAGGGAGTCTATCCCCTTTTCAATAGCGCTAGACCAAGGAAATTGTTTTAGCATCTGAAGTGGAGCGCCACACCTACGATCAGCTCCTTACTTTACCGCACTGATCCCTGTGCTACTCATACGCTGAGTTGGCGGGGACCGGTATCGAACTAGGAACCTTGTGGTTTCTAGCCGAACGCTCTACATGACTGGTAGTAAGGGATAATTCCACCTGGGATTCTCAAAATCTAGTAAGGATGATTTCACCTGGAACCATCAAAATCTAGTAAGGGATTTCAATTTTAAAAGCCTTTTGAGCTTTTGGTCAAAATAAATTTATTACGGAATGACGGTTTGTTAAGTTTTTTCTTTCTTTAAAAATTATATATATATATATATATTATATTATCATTTATTTATTTATATTAAGAAGGCAATTACAATGCGTATAAAAAAAATAATGTCCATAATAATAATTTTTAATTTTTAAAATTTTTTATACGCATTGTAATTGCCTTCTTAATATGAATAAATAATAATATACTTAACAATGCTTCAAGCAAATTATGAAATACTATTATACATATATATATATATATAATATATATATATATATATATGCACACACAAACTTACAGAATGAATAAATTGGAGATGGCCAACCTGTGTTGTATTGCATAATTAGATGTGTTGCATTAGAATTCCATTTCCAGTGATTTTTTTCCAATCAATTTCCAATTGACACTCAATATGCTATTGAGTTGCTCTTTATTTATTCTTTGTGAATAAATTGCAGTTTTATACTTTTAAAGATTTTTTTTTTAAATTCATACAGATGGAATGTGTTGACTTGAAAACAAATTCATTATTGAAAAGGAAATTTGATGAGCATCCCTCAATCCTAAATGCTTCTGACATTATTAATTTCGGGCAATCATTACACTGAATATTTTCTAAAACTAAGAAAATTTGTTCAGAATTATATCTGCCATATCAGAATGCTGTACAAATGCGAACAAACATTTTCAGCTATGAAACTGATTAAAAAAAAAAAAAAAAAAAAAAAAAAAAAATAAAAAAATCAAAATTAGATCATGACTGACTGATCAAAATTTAAAGAGTTCTTTGCTTCTCTCTGTAACTAATTTAACTTAAAACATTAAAAGTTTAGGGAAATCAAAACAGTCTCATTTAAAGAAATAACATCTGGTTTTTATATCAAATAAATAGATTATATAAAAAAGTTATATTTATATAAACTAGCAAATATATGCACCCTCCGATGTTTTGATGTAATAAAATATTATACTAAATTAGAAAGGCTAAAGAAACTAAATAAGAATGCAGATAAAAAGATTTGAAACAGAGAGGGGTATAATCGAAAAATAGAACAACTGAAACTTACTCTTCCATCACTCTCGTCTTTCATTATTATTTTTTCTAATTTAAGTATTTAGTTATAAGGGAAGTAAAGAATAAAATGACAGTTATTTTTTCTTGTTAATGGATATCATTTAAGATTCATTGAAGAGATTTTTGCTTATATTCATTAAAATAAAACCAAACAGTTAGAAATCAATAATACTAAGCACATATTTATTAAAATCAAATTTTTAATATCAATATGCAAATTAGCCTTTCAGTTCAAAATGTAAACTGCTATTTTGTTGTATATATAAATATAATTGCATGTTGTTAGTATGTAGATATCGTTAACAGTATTAATAATGTAAAACAACTTTATTAATAATTGAGTTTTAGATACAAATAAAATCATGGAGAATGTGATGTCAATAACTAAGAGAATTGTGACTTGAGTAGTGATATAGTTTCGGTTACAGACAGAAAAACACACAATCTCCATTATAATAAGATATCTTTAAAAGAATTAATGTAAGTATGAAATTAGTACAACATATTTGAACTAGTGCTAAGAAAATTTGATGCCTGGATAATGAAATGTTAACCACTTGGAATTAAATTTCATCTTAAAAATAACGTTAGACTAAAAACATTTGTAGGGAGATAAATAATTATCTTCCCTTGTATTTGGGAGCATATAACATTTCATTCCCCTAATTTAAAGAATTCTTTGCTTCTCTCTCTAACTAATTTAACTTAAAACATTAAAAGTTTAGGGAAATCAAAACAGTCTCATTTAAAGTAACACACATCTAGTTTTTATATGAAATAAATAGATTATATAAAAAAGTTTTATTTATATAAATATGAAGATAGGAGGGTTGGAGTAAATCTGACAGTATGAGGTAAGGAAAAAGGAAAAGTGGACTAAAAGTAATAACTCAAACAAGTAGATGTAGGAGAGAAATATTTCGTTCCGCTTTAAGCGTGAACTTCATCAGTCTGTTTATTCAAAACATGGTACATACGTTTGTATTTATAGAAGAGAAAGTGAGTTTGGTGATGAATTCAGGGATAGGGAAAGTTTGTGAAGATTTGGTAGGTCAGAGGATATCTGTCATAGAAAGTGGAGGGAGAAAGATCAGAGGATTGTAGTTTGTTCCGGGAGAAAATATGAGGAGGTTGCTAGGTGCTTGTTAGGAAAGGAGGGTGGTAGGAAGAAGTGGGTTATATAAATATATTTAAACAAATTGATATAAGTACAAAATTAGTACAACATATTTGAACTAGTGCTAAGAAAATTTGATGCCTGGATAGTGAAAGGTTAGCCACTCTTGAATTAGATTTCATCTTAAAAATAATGTTAGACTAAAAACATTTGTAGGGAGATAAATAATTATCTTCCCTTGTATTTGGGAGCATATAACATTTCATTCCCCTAATTCAAATTGGTTTCTTTTTTCCCCAGTTTTTTGATTGAAGTTCTTTCAGGTATATCTGTTCACTGAACAGAAGAGAGACTTCGTCACCACCTGGCAAAATGACGTCTTTTGCCTCAGTATTGAAATATAAGTTGTACATAGCTTTGCACTCAAAGAAGACAACTAAGACTTTACCATTAGAGAATAGAAGTCCAGTATTCGAAGAGAACATTCCTGATATATTTTGATGCCACTCTTATAAATGTTGGTAATTAAGAGAAATAGTTATTTCAGAATAAAACTGTTGTTTTGGATTGTGTCCACTGTCAACAGTGTGGGAGTCTATCCCCTTTTCATTAACACTAGACCAGGGGAATTCTTTTTGTTGAGGTGGAGCATCACACCTACCATCAGATCAAAGATGTTTTACCACACAGAACAGATCATCCAAGCTAAGCTACTCATGTGCTGAGTTAGTGAGGACCATTATCAGACCATTTCAATACATTGTATATGTATTCTCTGCTTAGTATGACACAAAATCTCTACAGGGGATCATCCTGTGAAGTTAAAACTTATTACGATAGTGAACAGTCAATAACTTGCTCGGTATCACAAAAAATTGCTTTGTGGACATTTTAGGTAGATAATTGAATGTTTGACAGTTGGTGATAGACACTTATGCAAAAGCAAATAACTTATATATATATATATATATATATATATATATATGTATATGTGTGTGTGTGTGTGTGTGTGTGTGTATGAATAAGAAAAAAGTAGGATGCTATCTAGTGTTATACATTTTGAGAGGATGCTTAAAATGCTAAATAATGAGAAGATATCTCTTTGTATCTGTTTGTTGAAACAGAAGAGAGACTTTTTACCATTTTTGGTAACCTTTTTAGATGCTGTTTGTTTATATTTAATTTTTTAGGACGTTTGTATATTCTTGTAATACTTCTTATATATATGTATCAACTTTCCTGTATGTGTATATGAGCCTATCTTGTCTTTCCTTCAATAGATATACTAATGCTAATACTGGACCTTGGTGAATCGGGATGCTACCTTATAACTGGCACAAAACCACAACATCTGATCATCCAGTGAAGATAAAACGTGTTACAGTAGTGAGCAGTCAATAACTTACTCAGTATAATAAACAAAACAAAAAAAAAGGAGAAAATGTGGACATTTTAGGTTGATAATTGAATGTTTGACAATTGGTGAGTGACACTTATGCATAAGTAATGCACAGTGTGTGTGTGTATATATATATATATATCTATATATGCACACTGTGTGTGTATATATATATATATATATATATGCACACTGTGTGTGTGTGTGTATATATATATGTGTGTCTGTGTGTATATATATATATATATGCACACTGTGTGTCTGTGTGTATATATATATATATATGCACACTGTGTGTGTGTGTATATATATATATATATATATATATATGCACACTGTGTGTGCGTGTATATGTATATATATATATATATATATATATATATGCACACTGTGTGTGTGTATATATATATATATATATATATATATGCACACTGTGTGCGTGTGTATATATATATATATGCACACTGTGTGTGCGTGTATATGTATATATATATATATATATATATATATATATGCACACTGTGTGTGTGTGTATGTGTATATATATATATATATATGCACATTGTGTGTGTGTATATATAGGAGAAAAGTAGGATGTTATCTAGTGTTATACATTTTGAGAGGATGCTTAAAATGCTGAATAATGAGAAGTTTGCTCAAGGTTAACGTAATTGTCTATTTACATGTAATCTGGGAGCTTAAAACAGTCTCAGAATGAGAGCTGTAGACTTCCTTCCAAAAGAAACCATTGAAAAAGATTGAAAGATCTTCCCCAGGGAGAGTGAAAGACTATGGACAAGAAGAAGAATAAATAAGAAGCGTAGAATCATTTTCTTTTGCGTGCTGAAAAGGAAATCAAATCTAGAAAGGTGTACGTCACCTGAGGGTACGAATGGAGCTCACCAAACACGATTGTGTATCAGTTTAAGACGTTTTTACGTCGATGCCTACAGAACACACACCTGCATGTGCAAAAGTTAATGAGGATAGACTATTGGGGAGGTGATTTCAGAAGAACCAATTTGTCAGTGGATCAATAAGTCAGTGACCTAATACATAGATATTAGTTCAATTTGATATGAACTTTTCACTGCATGATATCTATTAAAACGGAACCTTGACTTAAGAGTTTAATTCCTTCTGCTCGTAACTCAATTCCCTCATATATCAAATCTATTCTCCTCATTGAAATACTATTAATCCATTCCAGCCCAACACAAAAATGATCATTATTATTATTATTTTTAGACTTTTTTGCACCAGCATTAGCTGATTGTATTTCACTGGAATCAGAGTGACAGCAAGTCTACTCAGGTCTCCAGGACTCTTCTCAGTATTCTGGCTGACTTTAGTAAAACAGTAGTCTGGGTGGTCTCAATTCTTCCTCTGTAAAAAAAAAGTTAGCAGAATGCCCTATTGTTGGTATCTAACTATCCCCTTTTCACTTGTGTTAGATCAGAGAGATTGTGTATAGAATCTGAGGTGGAGCACCCCACCTACCATCAGCTCCCCACTTTATTACACAGATTCCAAGCTCTGCTACTTATGTGCTGAGTTAGTGAGGGCCAGTAAGAAAACCTGAAACCTTGTGGTTCCTAAGTGGATGCTCTACTGACTGAGCTAAACAGTTCCCTATTTATGTGCTTTAAAG
>CM042160.1:31460213-31675213 GCA_023376005.1 Doryteuthis pealeii | reverse complement strand
TAGAGAGCTAGTCATGTTGATCAAGTACTACTGATTAGTGAAGTGGATCCTCACAGGAAGCTCCATACTTGTGAACACATGATAAATCTAAGCTATGCTTAGTTTTAAACAGGCAACTTCATGATGTATTAACCCAACCCCTATCTACCACAGATAAAATGTGACACAAGGTCAATCTTTCTGTGAAGTTCATGGTTTGAATTCAGAATTTGGACCATATGACCTTTAGGCACCCCTTTTTGATCTCGATTAAGAAAGGATATATTTTCATTTACACTGTCAATATCCGGTTATTTTAACAGATTTAGAATTAAAAAAAAATTATAAAACTAACCCCTAACCCTAACAAACAACCGGTATTGACTGTGTAAATGAAAAACATGTCCTTTCTTAATCAAAATCAAAAAGGGGTGCCTAAAGGTAATATGGTCCCAGAGTTTTCCTACTCCTAGACTGGTTGCCTTACCAAGACTAAGAACCCAATCTGTCTAATATTTACCCATAGTTGAGGGGAAAACAGATTCATACCTTTTCCAAAGGGCACTAGTATGAAATGCTGACAACAGGATTTAAACTCAGATCATGGATTCCATTTCCTACAATGATAACCATTACACTAAGTGTTCTTCCCTCTGGTGATGTAATGTTTGGCAAGCAAAACTTTTCACTGGATCACTTGGTACTTCTAGCCTTGTACCAAGCTAAGTGGCTAAACTTGCAAATTAAAACATATTACAGGGTGACCCAGAAAAAACAGAACCCAAATTATTTATTTATTTTCTGTAATGACGAGGCAAACTTACCTGACTTGAAACGGTTCCGGTTCATGGCTTGCAAAGAGAAATGTAGTGAAGAAGAAAGGAATGTGGTTGGGCTGTGTGTCGTGGTGTCCGGTCGGAGTCAGAAATGTCGAAAAGTTGGAAGGGGGGCAGAGAAGACACTTTTATTGGTATTGAAAGGCACTATGGGTAATGGCCCATGATGCATTGCAACTCCTGTTTTCACTATAAAAGTGGCCCATTTTGGGCAGAGAGGGTGTAGCGATTTTTGCGTGCTTTTGTGACACGGCGTTCTGTTTGAAGAAAAAAAGAAAGAAAGAGGAAGGAAAGAAGGCATAGCAGCAGCAGTGGTAGTTGACAAGTGTTAAACAGACTCTACGAGGAAGTGGCTATAGCGGCTGTTGTGTGTGAACTCAGACACTTTGACCACCTTGCAACTGCTATTCACACAGAATAGACATATTTTCTTATTAAACTAACCCTAAACTCCCCCCAAACCCCCAAGTTAGAATTAACAGTTTTATTACAAAATTTGTGGATTCTGTTTTTTCTAGGTACCCGAATTTTCTGACCGATTTGCAAGTTTAGCCAGCAAAGTTTTGTAAACTATTAACTGTTTTTCCTCACTCTCCCTATCGCTTCTCAACTCTCACTTTTCTCTTCTTAACTGTCTTCTCTTCTTCAACTAACTTCTTTCCTGTTCCTCTTTGTCTATTTGTTTCAATTCCCCTCTCTCCTGTTTTCTTGTACCATCATATTTCATTTTTCTATTTTCCATTTAAGTCCTTTTTTCTTCCTATCCTTTTCCAATTTCTCTTTTTCCATCTTTCTTTCTCTCTTTAATTTTCCACCTTATCTGCTTTTAGTTCCTTTTGATTATTTGATTTTAAATCTCATCACCCAAATCAAACTGACAACCCTGTTCTTCTTTTCATTTCTGCTCTGTCTGCACATCAAGTTCACTCTGGTTTACCAGTCAAACTTTAACCCTTCTTTGCAACAACTACAGTAATACTACTAGTATCCAGGCATTTGTGGTTCCAGAATTCTAGCTGATTATCCATTTTGCTTGACCAAAAGAAATATCTTATTATAATGGAGATTGTGGGTTTGTCTATCTGTAACCGAAACTATATTACTAAACAAGTCACAATTCCTTTTGTTATTTACATAACATTCTCCATGATTTTATTTTTATTTAAACCTCATTTATTAATAAAATTGTTTTACATTATTAATACTGTTGACCATATCTACATACTAATAACATGCAATTGTATTTATATATACAACAAAATAGCGGTTTACAGTGTGAATGGGAAGGCTGATTTGCATATTGATCTTAAAAATTTGATTTCAATAAATATATGCTTAGTATTATTGATTTCTAATTGTTTGGTTTTATCTTATTGAATATGAGCAAAAATCTCGGGGATAAATCTTAAAAGAAATCAATTAACAAGAAGAAATGACTGTAATATTAATGTTTACTTCCTATTTTAACTAAATAGTTAAATTAGGAAAATTTACCAATGAAAGACGGGAGTAACGGAAAAGAGTTAGTTTCAAAGTTGTTCTATTTTTCAATCATACCCCCTCTGTTCCAAAGCTTTTTATCTCTATTCTTATTCAGTTTCATTAGACTTTCTAATTTAATATGATATTTTATTATATTAAAACTTAAATACCTGCACCCGGAGGGTGCATATATTTGCTAGTAATAATAAAAATAATAATACATTAGTTTGAAATAAAAACGGATCACCTTATCCCAGCAAGAAGACCAGCCTAGTGTTGATAAACAAAAAAGAAAGAACTTGTCAACTGGTGGATTTTGCAGTGCCAGCAGATCACAGGGTGAAGCTAAAGGAAAATGAAAAAATAGACAAATATCTGGACCTTGCCAGAGAACTAAAAAAGTTATGGAATATGAAAATGAAGGTGATACCAATTGTAGTTGGTGCACTTGGAACAGTCCCAAAAGGATTGGAAAAGGGTCTGGAATGTTTGGAAATCAGTGGAAGGGTTGAAACCATTCAGAACACTGCACTGCTGCAATCTGCCAGAATACTCAGAAGGACTCTGAGGAGACTTGCTGTCAATCAGACTCCAGTGAAAGACCATCAGCTAATGCTGATGTGAAAACTCAAAAGGAGCAAATAATACATTAGTTTTCTACATCTTTGATAAGCTAAAATTATTGAACTTAAATTTAGATTGACTTATGGTCAGGTCTCCCTGACAGCAATGGTTCCCTTCAGGTCACCAGTTAAGCAGCAATGAATCTGTTCAGTTCTGAAATGGGTAGCCCCTTAAGATTTGAGGCCTGTGTATACCAGACTAAATAAGAGCTGAGTAAATAAATATCAACTTCATATAGAGATTGAACCTTGGACTTTAGTTTCAGATTTTTAATTGCCATCAAACTACATCTACTTGCTCAATTTAAAGTATTAGGACTATTAAAACTTAGATATTCTGATACTTTACCAGATCTTTATTGTATACTATCGCTTGCTTTCTCATCATCATTTCAATTTTCATATGTATGCATCAAACTCTGACTACAATTATTATGTATTTACCCAACCCCTTCAGATGAGTAGGGTTTAACACAAGGTCAATTTTATGTGTGGAGTTTAAAAGGTTTGAATTCAGAGTTCCTTCTAGACCAGTTGCCAGGCCAAGATTAAAGAGCCCACTCTGCCTTACTATTTACCCATAGCTGAATGAAGAATAGTTGGATTCATACCTTTCTCAAGGGTATTTGCATTATGTCAAATACAAACAGCTTCATCCAGGACTTTAACTGAGGTAGCCATATTCATTTTCTGTGATGATAACCATTACATTACAATCCTTTAAGATATATATGACTTCCAATCCATTGTAAATTTGGATGCATATATATATATATATATATATATATATATATATATGCATAAAGTTCCAAATCTACAATGGATTGGAAGTCATATATATATATCATCATGCCGCGCTGTTAGCATTGATATCCATGACAATCTCTCTCCATCCGTCCCTATCGCTCATCATTCTCGGGAGGTCAATGTACGTCTTTGTTGGTCGGCCAACACTGGCGTATATATATATATATATATAAGTCTTTTATATCTACTATGGTAGAGGCGTGTAGTATCATTGACAAGGTTAATTTTGCAGGGATTGTTCGCTATGTACCGGCGGCCGAACGGATATGGTCTCTGACTATGCCTGTGAAGTCCCGGTTTCGATTCCTGTCGGAGGGGAGTCGTTAGTATACATCGCTGAAGAGACTTAATAAAGTCGAAACAGTCTGTACGGTGTTCTGCATAGCGAGCCATCCTTTGTCGGGATTCACTTGTCAAGATTATTTTCTATAATTATCGAATTTTATGCGATACATGCATTATAATTGCCTTCAAGCAAAATATAAATAATAATTTATTCAACAATGCTTCTATAAAAAAAAAAACATCCAAAAATCTTATTCACTTCGCTGAAGAGCTTACGGCCGGGTTTGTTTACTACTCAATATATGGTCTCTGACTATGCCTGTGAAGTCCCGGTTTCGATTCCTGTTGGAGGGGAGTTGTTAGTATACATCGCTGAAGAGACTTAATAAAGTCGAAACAGTCTGTACAGTGTTCTGCATAGCGAGCCATCCTTTGTCGGGATTCACTTGTCAAGATTATTTTCTATAATTATCGAATTTTATGTGATACATGCATTATAATTGCCTTCAAGCAAAATATAAATAATAATATATATATATATATATATATATAATTATATATATATATAAAAGACTTCCAATCCATTGTAGATTTGGAACTTTATGCAGTTACTGAATTTCCTGATTTCAGACAGGCATATGCATATTTCTTCTGAAATTATAGTTTAGCTATTATTAATAAGAGTTGCAAAAGAATGCCTGTATCTTATTTAGTTAAGCAGGAAAAGAATGTAATTAACACATCCATGGTGACCATAGATTGAAGACAAAAAACAGGACAAGTTATAGGTGTGATTCAAACATTTGTGATACTAATTGAACTTATAACTAAGTAGTAAGATAGGTGGTAAGTATAACCAAACTTTCCCGAGATAAAACTGAATGAGAGTTTAAATCTCCTAAAGACCTTATTTTTTATTATTGTCTTCAATACGTGCTCTTCTTTGTTGTTGTAGAAATGAACACTTGATAAATAGGTTTTTCCTAAAATATATTAGGGGAAATATATTTTTTACAATGTCTACCCCCCCCCCACACACACACACACATTTCATTTTATGAGATATAAAAAAAAATGAACCGTCAGAAAACGTTTTTACTTTTTTTCTATAAAGATAAGAGTCTGAATAACTATATCAAAAAAAATTGTATAATATACAACGCAGTATTTTTTTTTAGGAAAAATTCATGAATTCTGAAATAAAAAGTGAAAAAAAATGTCTATTATTACTTGAAAACTTTTTTTCCTTTTCTAATTGGTATGTACTATAGTCTGTTAAATTGTCAAGAAAAATATTTTTTTAAGAAAATAAATAGTGATAAATAGCAAATGAAATTAAAAGGATTAAAGAAAATACAAGACAAAATTACTAAGTAGAATTATAATATAGAATTTTTACAATTAGGTCTTCATGTTAAAATTATTAATCTCATATTGAGATTGCCTCATCATAAGCCAGATTTTGACCTTTGGGGACCCCTCAAGTTCTCCCAACATAGAAATTAAATGGACCATATTACCTTTAAGAACCCCATCTGAGATCTCAATTCATAAGGACATTTTTTTCATTTACACCATCAAAATCTGGCTGTTTGTTAACAGACGATTTTTAGAGTTTTTTTTTAAATTATAAAACTAACCCCTAACAAACAACCAGATTTTGACAGTGTAAATGAAAAAAATGTCCTTATGAATCGAGATCGTAGATGGGGTGCTTAAAGGTAATATGGTCCAATTAAATTAGGTTCATGGGAAATAAAAAAATTGAAATAAAATGAATTCATTAAAAGAAAAAAAAATACATAAGTAGCATTCCAAAGAAAATGTTTGATTTTATTTTTCTTAATTATATTAACTGTAAGAATAACCTTTACTATATTTTTCAGTTTGTATTATACAACAAAGAGATATAAATCTTTCCAGCTTGCAGCAAATCATTATTTTTTTCAATAATAAAACTAATTTTATAATTACTACAGATTTTATAAAGGAAGTCTCGGTGCACTTCTGATAGGAAGGCTTGTGGCAATTGCTGCTTTCCCCCCTCATAAATCTGGCACTAGGCTCATGGCCAATTCATGAATCAGTGCAAGCAATGGTTACTGTCATGTCACCCGAGTTAAACAGCAATGAGTGTTGAATTTTGAAATGGGTGAGCACTTAGGAACAGCAGGTGCTATAAACAACCTGATATCTCTGTGTGCCAAGCTAAATAAAAGCTTAGGGTTATTTGCTATAAGTCCAACATAAACAAAGGGGAACCACTCTTGACTGATAAATTATTTATTTATTTATTGATCTACTAGGAAAGAAGAAGACATGGTTAGGGTTAGTTTAATGAGAAAATAAATAATTTATCAGTCAAGAGTGGTTCCCCTTTGTTTATGTTGGACTTATAGGAAATAACCAAGCTTAGTAAATAAATATGACCCTCCTATTGGGATTGAACCTTGAACTTTGTTTCAGTTTTCAATGTGTTGAATTTTGTAATGTTATTAAGTGCAAAATCAATGCAAGCAATGGTTACTCTCATGTCACCCAAGTTAAACAGCAATGAGTGTTGGATTTTGAAATGGGTGAGCACTTAGGAACAGCAGGTGCTATAAACAACCTGATACCTGTGTGTGTCAGGCTAAATAAAAGCTTAGTGAATAAATATGAACCTCCTATTGGGATTGAACCTTGAACCTTGAGTTTCAGTTTTCCAATTGCCAACAAACTACATCTATGTGTAGAATTTTGTAATGTTATTAAGTGCAGAATTTGCAATATTTTTGTTTTTGATTTCTCTATTGATATGAAAGCTGATAATTGCTTTTTGTTTCAAGAGAAAAAAAAAAACTTTATTAAATATGCAAATATCATTAGGATAAAGTGAAAAGGGGTGAACGGATAAGACACAGGTGATGAGTAACATTTGGCCATGTTTTATTTGCTTCCATGCCCACTCGCAGCAACAATAATAAAAAAGAAATCTTTTAGCGCTGTGATAAATGGATCACCTGCAGACACTAATTACTTTTACTGTTAATAAGATCTTGATGCAAGTTGCTTTTTGTTTTTTTGATTTTCTATATTGCTGCTTTTTATTATGAAATTAAAAAAAAAAAAAAAAAAAAAAAAACGGGCAAAGGATTCATAATGATCGTAGAGTTTAGCCCAATTTCTAAACTTCTAATCTAATATTTTTTTTTATCTTAGAATTTTAGTTTGATTTATATAGACTTTTCTCAAGAATGGAGAAGTGAAAAAGTTAAGTAATCTAGAAAAACAACTAACAATTAATGAAGAAAAAAAGAACAAAGACTATACATGTGCTAAAATTAAATTAAGATTGGCATTTTTTGTTTTTTTTGTGTAGATAATACAAAAAGTTCTTATGAAATATTTGATGTTTCTTTGCTGCCAATAGTATTAGAATATCTAAACAAAAAATATCCCTCTAAAAAAATGAAAAAAAAAATGAATAAAAAGAACCAAAAAATTAAAGAACCAAAAAACGAAAAAAGAAAAAGTGAAAAAACAAAAAGTGAAAAACAAAAAGTGAAAAAACAAAAAGTGAAAAAACAAAAACAAAAAGTGAAAAAACAAACGAAAAAACAAAAACAAAAATCCCAAAAAGAGAAAATCCATGGAAAGCAAGAATTGAATCTTATTTTGACTGTATAAATCTAAGAAAAAAGAATGTGAAAAATGCAAAGAAAAAATATTTGGCATGTTGAAATGTCAACATAAAAAGAAATTATTTATTGCTGATTTATGTTCTATTGAAGCATTGCTTTAATCTTTCTTTTCAATTGGTTTTGCACAAATCCAAGTCATACCTATAACTCATCCTATACTTTGGCTCCAATCTGTTGGCACCATGATTATTATTGTTTTTAAACAATGGTACTGTTAATAGCATTTTTCATGTTTTATTGAATAAGATACAGAGGTTATTTTGCTAACTCTATTCTGAACTAAACAAAAATGTAAAGACATCAGACAAATATAATTTTAGCTGCATAATCACAAAATTTTGATTAATCTGCAGAGTTACTCATAATTATTGGAACATTTTGCTTTTAATAACTTCATCTTCAGACTAAACAAGAGGAACATTACTCAAGAAGAACCAAATTCATATTGCAATTACCATCACCCAACCATATCTTTGTGGTTCTGGATGATAAATTTCTGCAAAATGTTTTTTTTTTTAATAGAATTAAATTAACTAAAAAAATAATTTTTTTTCTATTCTTCTAAAATATTATTCAGATTCAATGGAGGTGATTAATTATTTGGAAGAATTGCCAAACTAGTTGGTTCGTTATTTTGTTTAATGGTTTATTATCCCTTGTGGGCTATTCAATGCCAAATCTTGTTTTCTTTGTATATATGATTTCATGTGTTAAGTAGAAATAATATTCATTAACATATTAATAAATTGGTAGAAATAATATTCATTAACATTATGTGTATTAATAAATTGGTAGAAATAATATTCATTAACATTATGTGTATTAATAAATTGGTAGAAATAATATTCATTAACATTATGTGTATTAATAAATTGGTAGAAAATATTCATTAACATTATGTGAAATAATATTCATTAACATTATGTGTATTAATAAATTGGTAGAAATAATATTCATTAACATTATGTGTATTAATAAATTGGTAGGAAATAATATTCATTAACATTATGTGTATTTGTAGAAATAATATTCATTAACATTATGTGTATTAATAAATTGGTAGAAATAATATTCATTAACATTATGTGTATTAATAAATTGGTAGAAATAATATTCATTAACCATTATGTGAAATAATATTCATTAACATTATGTGTATTAATAATTGGTAGAAATAATATTCATTAACATTATGTGTATTAATAAAGTAGAAATAATATTCATTAACATTATGTGTATTAATAAATTGGTAGAAATAATATTCATTAACATTATGTGTATTAATAAATAGTAGAAATAATATTCATTAACATTATGTGTATTAATAAATTGGTAGAAATAATATTCATTAACATTATGTGTATTAATAATTGGTAGAAATAATATTCATTAACATTATGTGTATTAATAAAATAGTAGAAATAATATTCATTAACATTATGTGTATTAATAAATTGGTAGAAATAATATTCATTAACATTATGTGTATTAATAAATAGTAGAAATAATATTCATTAACATTATGTGTATTAATAAATTGGTAGAAATAATATTCATTAACTTCATGTTTATTAATAAATTGGTAGAAATAATTCCTATGTTAGATTTTTACATTATTTTCATGATTATTAGTATATTGGTAACCACATTGGGGGCGGGGTGTCTTGCCTCTCTGCAGAGATATAGTCAGTGTATTCTACAGCTCCAGCCATCATATTTAGTTTCTTTGTTTTTAATGGCATATCAACTTTTGTGGGTTATTTAATGCTAATACTATCCTTGTAGAAAAATAATAGTCATACTATTTAATGCATAACTGGAGGGATGGTTTGGTTTGTTTTATGGCATATCAACCTCTGTGGGTCATTTAATGCTGATAAAGTTTTGAAATAAATCAATTCTTAATGGATAATACAATTTTTTTATAAATACGTTTTTCTATTTAAGCCATAGATGGGATCCTAACAGGTACTACCACTCCAGGTCAGAGTGGACCAGGGAGCAATGGTGATGAAGGGGTGTTCCACATTGCCCAAACCTCCAAAACTAGAACCTCACCATCAGATAGAGTTTAACGTCATTCCCAGGACATGTAGACCCTCAGCCACCGCCTTCTAGCACCCATATGATAAAAAGTGTTGGGGCTTGCTATAAGAGCAACAGGGTTGGGGCAATCATATAGGTGCTAGGGCTTGACAGAGAGCTAATAAATAAATCATTTTATCAACTGAAATTTAAAAGCTTTTTTTTTTCTTCATTTTTAAAATTAATGCCTTATATGAGACAAAGTGTTTCATCTTTTAGAATTTGTTCTTTGGTATGTCTATGTTGTATCCTCAAAAGGGATAGAATCAGTCAAGGTTGTAGTTGAGATGGAAGGACCAGTCAACACATTTGTGTATTTAAGATAGAGGGTTTTATTGCAGAGAGATACAATAAGACAAACAAGGAATACTGAGGTACACTACTAATCCTTGAAGCCAGCCCAGTATAATGCTGTGCTCACTATATATATATATTGTCAGACCACCTGGGGAAGAGAGAGAGTGTGGAATATTCCATTACAACAGTCTAAAACATCTAAGTGCACCCTTTTCTTAATTAGTGACTGAATACACAATCCAAATACTATCTCTGGAAAGCATTCAACCATTTAATATTGAGCTATATGTATATATATGTGTGTGTGTGTATGTGTGAAGAGAAAATGGAAATGAATCTGACAGTATGTAATATAGTGAAAAATTGAAAAAACACCAGTTCATAAAACAAGTGATGCTTATTTCGCCAATGCTGCAGTGTTTTAATCTGTTTCAATAGATCTTTATCAGGGCTTTTGTCAATTTGAGGAAAAAATAAATTTATTACAGAGAATAAGAATACTGTGAGAGTTTTTTGTTTTGTCGGTAAATTTATTTAAAAACATATTTTCATTCAACATTTTTTAAATAGATTGACTGACAAAACAAAAGACTCACACAGTCTTCTGGGATAAATTTATTTTTCCTCAAATTTACAAAAGCCCTGATGAAGATCTATTGAAACAGATTGAAACACTGCAGCGTTGGTGAAATAAGCATCACTTGTTTTATGAACTTGTGTTTTTTCAATTTTTCACTATATATATATATATATATATATTATGGACTCTCTCGTTGATTTTCGATGCATGAGGGTTCACACACACAATGAACACCCACACAGTGATTTGTTTATAGTGGTGAATGCTTGTGTTGGACCATCCACACTTTTTGGCACAGTCAATAGGAAAGAATTGGTGCATCAAGAGTTGCCACAAACCCAATCAACGACCGACCTCAGGAATTTTGAATTTAGAGTTATTCTCTCCTAGACTGGTTACCTACCCAAGGCTGAATGGCCCAGTCTGCCCTACTATTTAACCGATAGCTGGAGGGAGAATATATGGATTCATACCTTTACCAAGGGTATTAGCACTATGTGAAATGCCAACAGCTTCGTCTTGGAATTGAACTCAAATCGACGAGTCCATTTCCCACGACTCTAACCACTAGCCCACATGCCTCCATATATATATATGAGCGAGAGAAGATTGCTGCCTTAGTTCACTTAAAAGAATTCTCTTTGGCACCTATACTTTTCTGAATTTACCTCCCATTTTACAAAACAGTATGCAAAATTCTCTTTAGAGATTGCTATCAGTTACCTCATCACATTCTCCTTAATCTTGTCCATAGAATTTCAACAGCAATTCTAACTCTAGGAAAAGTCAAAAACCACTGGGAGTCAGATACTAACAACAGAGGGGCTGACAAACTTGAGTGAATACAATATCTTGCCAAAAAAATTCCTGCACAAAATGTAGAGAATCTATTAGATCATTGTAAATGTGGTAGTTACATGGTACAAAAGTCATTAAGTATCTACTGACTGAGTAACCACATGGAAGAGTGTCAATTACCACCTGTGCAGTAAGGTCCCCTTTTGTTTCCAAGTTATATCAAAGCTGCACAACTGGTTATTGAGGTATTCAAAGTGGCTGGATACATTCAGGACATATCAGGCATTTCTTGATTGCAATTATTTTATATGGATTTTCAATTTTCCACTGGTCTAGCTAGTTCAGTTTTAATGAGAAAAAGAACAAAAACAAAACAAAACAAAATAAAAAAAATAAATAAATAAAAAAAATCTTCTTGAGGAATTGAGAATCAAGGCTTTTCAGTACTCATGTAAAAGCTACCCGTTCAACTTTATTTTCTTTGCACAAAAATATACAAATAGTATAAAAAATAAAATAAAATCAAAATATAAGAAAGAAAGAAACTATTGCTCCACTCTTAACAAGGGGGTATAAAGAATTTCAATGTCTGTAGTCTTATTTAAAAGAAAAATTTCAATGCACAGACAGTAGATACGCAAGAATATATTTATTGGTTTAAGCAATATAAAGTCCATTTAAAGAAAAATAATTTTTCTTCAAGAGAGACTATTTTTTATCTTTCAAGTTTTCATAAGCAAAAGTTTTCCTATTTTTCTGAATTCATGAAATTGAGCTCCAAAGAAAATCTAATTACTTTTATGATTTAATAGCAGACAAAAAATAATTTGTATTATAATGATCCAATTTCTATATATTTATTTGCTTGTTAATGTAATACAGTAAAAAAAACAAAAAAAACTTTATATCATAGCACAATTTTTGTTAGTGCAATTCCATTAAGATGTTCTAATTTCAAGAACAAAGCAATTTCCAGTTCAATCAGTTCACTGGTTTTGAGTAATTTTTAATTAGATTTAAGCTAACAAAAATAAAGTATACCCAAAGGAAATAACTTCAGACTGGTTAACTGCTAATTGCAGACTCATTTCCCTGATTTTATAATTAAAATAATAGGTTTGGTTAGCTATATTTTAAGGCATGACAACCCATGCTGGGTTACTATTATCTGTGTTATTTGGACTATTGTCCTCATCTTCATTGTTATTTGTACAACGTTTTGGCCAATGTGCCTGTTGTATTTTATTGGATATAAGATGTGTGCTAGTTCCCCGCTTATACTTATAGACTGACCAAGGTCATGATTGACTCTTCTAACCAATTACTGGAAGTACTAGTGGCCTGATAAGATACTTAAACCCCCCATGTTGGTCACACATCAAATACACACTCTTGGATAATGTACATAGGATTGCCGGGATCTTTACCAATACTCACAAAGGACTTATACAATTACCAGTAACTCAGGACACTTTAGTAACCAAGGGATTCACATAGTTGACCGACTCTTTATCAAGGATTCCACCAGATAAGCACTTCTGCTATAAGGCCAAGGAATGGCCCTTAAAAACTTTAGTAACCAAAGGATTCACATTGTCGACCGACTCTTTATCAAGGATTCCACCAGATAAGCGCTTCTGCTATAAGGCCTAGCAATGGCCCTTAAAAACTTAACAGTGCCCTCCGTCCTTCTTCAGGTATCTCTTGTTGGACTTGGGAACCTTCTTTTTGGACTCGGGAGTCTTCTCGTCGTAATTGGGAGCCATCATGGAACTTTGAACCTAACCCTTTATTCAGTCCATGAGGGGTATTCTCTTCTTATTCTGCTAACCATAGCTGGGGTCGAGGTGTTAAGCTGTGTTAATTATTATTGCTGGGTTATTTTATGCTGAAGACGTTTTGTTCTATTCATGCTTGATGGCTATTCAAAATTTTCTTTTAAACTCTCAAGCTTCATTTGCAGCACTATTCATGTCCATATTTTCCCTATGAAGGTGTCATTAGCAAGCCAACCATTTACACTAGTGTTAACATATCTCATTAGTTATTTTGTTGGGTTTTACAGCATGTCAACCCTTGGGTCATTTTATACCGAATATGTTTGTTTTATTCATTTCTTTTTAGGTATTCAAAATTTTCTTTTTAAACTCATTTTTTTAACAGTTATTACTAATCCAGGTCAGTGTGGACTGGGGTAATGGTGAAGAAGGGGTACTCAAGAGACCCCAGAGCTCCAAAATTGGAACTTTGTCTTTGGATACAGTTTAATGTCATACCGAGGACACTAAGACTCAGCAGCACATAAAGGATAAAAGGGTTGGGGTATGCTGTTGGGACAATTATATACATGCTTGACATGACCAGATGATGGGTCAGAGGGGCCACTCCAACTGCCTGTCTAGCCTAAATAAAAGCCAAAGTGGAGTGTTGCATATCATGGACTGCTCAGCCACCAGGGTTCCATTCTTAAGCATCACAGATTGACAGCCAACAGGTAGCCCCATAAAATAATAGGAATAAGCAAGGAAAAATCCTTGAACTGCTTGTACTCTTCTGTCAATGAGGGTGACATACCAGTGATGAGATTCTACATATAATTATTATAGTAATAATTAATGTAGTGAGATAGCCAATGGTGTGTTATCTCATTTACATATGTGTATTACAGCAGGAGATATATAGAGACAGTTTAGAGGACATAGGAGAACCAGCTACGAGAAGCTAAGAGAGAGGGCTACGATAAGCTCAGAGAATTACTACTATTGCTACAACAAGGAATACAAAACACATCACAACACATGGCGTTGTCGATAGGATACTCACAAGATTAGAGGAACCCGACTATGTTGAGATGTGGCTAAAATGTTTTTCAGCCTATGCAAGAAGCAAAAAATTACAAGACAAAAAGAATAGATATGAAGAAGACATGAGTATGGAGGAATTGGAAAGAAACAAGGATATAAACCAATATGAGGGAGACGTTATAGAGCCAATAGATGAAAGCGAGTCGGATTCCGATGTGCCATACCAGGGATCCAATAGTGAGGAAATGAGACTGCGGTCACCATTACGAAGAACACCCCCAAGGATATTTAAGGAGAAGCAATAGATTGATGAGGGGAATAAAACTCTGTGCATGTGTGAGAAAAAGGAACCACTTCCAACCTCTAGGCAATCTCTTGGCTATTCGAGTTTAGGCCTTGACTGTGTTTTGTTGCTACTACTAGCCAGGGAGATAATCCCTTACTGCATAGTGGCTATGACCGGTAAATAAAGTCTAAATCATAAAACCACCTTCTGTCTTTGTCTCTTTCTTTTCATTCCTTGAATTCCTACCTTTCTAGTGTAACCAACAAAGGATATGGGGTTAAAAGGCTAACCCTAAGAACACACACCAAGAATATCCAACTACCTTTTATAACCTAAAACACAAAACCTCTTGCTACCCAACAGGCCCCAATTAAAGAAAGTTTTTCATTTCTGATTTAACTCAATAAGGTTAGAAATTATTTAATTCTAAGATAAAGAGAGAGAGAGAGAGAGAGAGAGAGAGAGAGAGAGAGAGAGAGAGAGAATAGACTTGAGTTTTACAAGTCTAATATTAAGTTTATTTCAAAATAGTAAACAATAAAAAGGATATATGGAACACACAAAAGAAAGAAAAGCAGACTACCAATTGTTAGCAAAAGCCGAAGGACATAACAATTTCTTTATTCCAAGTTAAAACTGAAGTATTTCATATAACAATTGTGTGTTAAACATTTCTTGAAAGTTTTTACAGACAAGAGAAAATATACAAAATCAAAAATTAAAATTTTCTATGATGAAATAAAAATAAACAAATTTTTAAGTTTATTTAAACACTTGTTTTTGAATAAGCAAAAGTTAATTACATTCAGTACTACAACTTTAATTATCTTTCTCATTTGTTAACAGTAGTAAAAAGAAAAGAATAATCAAATTTTGTTTCTTAGTTTAATAGTGATGTTATCAGTTGGTTTCCTACAGTTTCTAAACAAAGTAGATACTGTTTCAGAATAATAAGCAATACTAGCAAGACCTATGGATATACCACAGTATGATAATTTGATTATTACAATGTTTGACATATTTTAGTTGGTTTCCTACTGTTTCAAAGTAGATATTGTTGTTGGGTTACTAAACAAAATGCATTATCTTCCCTTGCTGCGTCTCGTTTGCCGAGAGGTGGTGTTAGTATCTGACCACAGGAGGGAACTTTGATTCCCTAGTCTCTTTTCATTCAGACCGGCAATGTGGTCTAGAGAGCTGCTACCCTAATCTTAGGTTAGGGGGTCTTACCCCCTACCTACCACTACTAGTAAGTCCTACCCTACTAGTAAGTCCTTTTATAGAACATTCATGTATCTATCTTATATACCTTCTGTTCATATATGTACTCTTTTTGTATGTCTTTCTCTGAGTGTATTTTCTGTCACTTACAGAATAAATATATTGTTATCTTTTGACCTTTGTCGGAATGTTTTTGATGTATACGCATGTACCACATTGGTAGGTTACTTTAAGCCTTCCAACGTTATTATAGCAATCACATGTTATACTATTTCAGAAATGAATAGTGAAAAAAATACTAGCATGACCTATGGATATACCACAGTATGATAATTTAATTATTACAACGTTTGACATTTTTACTTAATAAGTATTACAAAATAGTTCAATATGTGAAAAGTATAGTAATCTTGATTTAACCCTCTCACTCTTTCTTAAAAGAGGGGGTGTAAAATATTTACGTTGATTTACCAATAAAAATCTGGGGGGGTTGTATTTAGAATATCTACATTAATTTGCCGATAAAAAAGTGAAAAAACACGAGTCGGAAAATAATTAAGTTGGGCCAGGAAATTTGCCTGATGCTTGCTTGCTAAAACATAGCATAAATTAGAAAGACGCCAGGATGACATAAGGTCAAAATTACCAAAATATATTGCATAATTCACAATATCAATATTTCAAATAAAACAAACATAACAGTGGAGGGAGAGCTGCTGTGAGCAGCTTTTAGTAGACAAAGAGTTAAACTATTTCTCTGAATGTTTGAGATAAGGCTTGATGATTAGTATTATCTGCGTTATTCGGACTATTGTCCTCATCTTCATTGTTATTTGTACAACGTTTCAGCCGATATGCCCTCCGGCCTTCTTCAGGTATTTCTTGTCAGACTTGGGAACCTTCTCGGACTCAGGAACCTTCTTTTTGAACTCAGGAACCTTCTTGTCATAATCGGTAGCCATCATGGAACCTAAACCTTTATTCAGTCCACGGGGGTATCCTGTTCTCATTCTGCTAACCATAGCTGAAGTAGGAGTTGTGTTAATTATTTTTCTATGTTACTGCCGCCACTCAGGATTGAACCTGGAATCCAGAGATAACTGTCACTTAGAACTGTCTTAACCGAACTACCTTGTCCAATTGGACAGATAACAATGAAGATGAGGACAATAGTCCGAATAACGCAGATAATACTAAAGAGTCAAACGTTTTTATACTAACACTGTTTTTATTCCAAAAGTATATTACCCTATTAGCAAAAAATCCAATTGGTTAATAGACTTAGCTTTTGAAATCTGCCTTGACAGAAAATTTCCAGTTAGAGGAAAAATATTAAATAAAATGTCTACCATAATTAGAAATTCCATTAATTATTTTGAAAGTTTCAATTCGATCAATTCTCATTCTTTTTTTTTTCTAGTATTACTATACACTTATATAACAAGTTTCAATTCCCATGTAAATAATGCTGTAATTTCTTATGGGTATTATGCACAAATACTTGGTTGTAATTAGTACAGATCCCATCATAAATGACTGGATTACTAACATTTGGATCAGCACCTCTGCAGATATAAGGGCTGTTAATACAGTTCTAAGTTATAATAATCTGAAGGTTGTAGGTTCAATCCTGACTAGAGGTGAAAATAACATAGAATACTTAACACAGCTCATCACTTGCATTCAGTTATGATTAATGACACACAAACGTGTGTGTGTGTATATATATATATATATATATATATATATATATATATAAAGAGAGAGAGAGAGAGAGAGAGAGAGAGAGAGAGAGAGAGAGAGAGAGAGTTTGGTTTTATGGCATATTAACCTCAGTGGGTCATTTAATGCCGACAAAGTTTTGAAATAAATCCATTCTTAATGGATAATACAGTTTTTTTATAAATACATTTTTCTATTTAACCCATAGATGGGACCCTAACAGGTGCTACCATTCTGAGTCAGAGTGGACCAGGGATCAATGGTGATGAAGGGGTGCTCCACATTCCCCAAACCTCCAAAACTGGAACCTCATCATCAGATAGAGTTTAATGTCATTCCCAGGACATGTAGACCCTCAGTCACCGCCTTCTAGCACCAATATGATAAAAAGGGGTTGGGGCTTGCCATAAGGACAATAGGGTTGGGAAAATCATATAGGTGCTTGGGCTTGACGTGACCAGCTGATTGATTGGAGGAGGCCTCTCCGACTGCCCGTCTGCCCAAGATAGGGCCAAAGTGGAGTATTGCAGTCATGAACTGCTCATCCACCTGGGCTCTATCCCTAAGCATCACAGGTTGCCACCCACGGCCAACAGGTGGCCCCATTGGGGGTGTCTTACTCTTCTGCAGTCAGTGCATTCTAATGCCCCAGCCGACAGGACGGAGAGAGAGAGAGAGAGAGATTATAATCCCAATGAGTCAGGTGCTACCTACTAACAGTTTCACTTATTAGCTCATCAGGGCAAGGATCTGACCTAGCAGAATATATTTTTTTCTCTTGACCAAGTAATATTGTTAATTGATTATTTTCAGTTAGTGTAACTTCTGTTTGTCTATGTGTTCAAAACGGATCTGAATTCAGAGATTTCCATCTGAGACTGGTTACCTAACCAAGTCACATGATTAGGAATCTTAAAAAAAAAAAAAAGAAAAAAAAAAGATCTTTTTATCCAAATTCAATTTTAGATATTATTTCAGAAATTAAAAACAATGACAGATTTGAGAATATTTACTAATTGTTAATATAAACGTTGGTATCTAATTTGGTCTGTATATCAAGTTGGCTTAATTTTGAATTCATTGGGAAAATTGTCTATTGGATAGTACTGGCTTGAATTCATAAATCCTGTTTTCTTCTTTGTTTTATAGTCAAACTGCTCCCTGACATGTTCAACAAGCATGGGTAGTATATAAATATTCAAGAGAAATTTTAACACCTACTTGACTAAAATAATCCACTTGTTATGTAGATGATCACATAACATAAACAGTTGTTTTAGTTTTATTCCATTGAACCCTTCTACTGGTCTGAATGATAGCAAGTAGCCTCTTCAGTCAAATAAAAAGCTCTTACCTAAGTAACATTCTTCACACCTATAAATGGCATTTACAAGTAGTTTGAAGTTTTTTATCTATCTTTGTAGGTTTTCCACTTGAAGGTAATAAGATTGAAATATTTTTTATGATCATTATGCATTTTTTATAGAATCCTAAATTTAAAAAAACAATATTACTTCACTTATTCTGAAAAGTCCTACTCTAACTTACTGAAGTTTTTTGAACTGTGATTAAATACAATTCAACATAAAGTACATTCATTGTTTAAGTGGAGGCTCTCATTGTGTAATGGTCATCGTAGTAGAAGATGGAATCAGCAACCAAAGTTCAAATCCTGGACGAGGCCGTCTGCAATTCTCATAGAACTCTTATGCTTGAGAAAGGTATGAATTCAAATATGGGCAATTATTAGGCCAGACTGGGTTATTTAACCATGGTTAGACAACCAGTCTTGGAGAACGAAAACTGAATTCAAACCTGTTAAACACTGCTTAATAAATTGGCCTTATGTCACATCCAACCATGTGGAGGGGTTGGTGTTAATTTCGCAGGAATTTCTCGGTGCTGTATCGTGGCCGAAACAGTATAGTTTCTACCTATCCTGCTGAAGTCCTGGTTTCGATTTCTGTCGGAGGGAAATCGTTAGTATATATCGCTGATGAGACTTAATAAAGTTGAAACAGTCTGTACGATATTCTACACACCTAGTAATTCTTTGCGAAATTCACTTGTCATTATTATCTTCTATAATTATTGAATTTATGCGATATTCGCATTGTAATTGCCTCCAAGCAAAAATATAAATACTATATATATATTATATATATATATATTAGCAAATAGACTCAAAATAGATGACAGGGTAAAATGTTTTGCTAAATGAGAAGCTTTCATCACATTAAAAGACCATAAAATTGATTTCGATAACAGTCCATCTTGTAGATTGATAAATCCAGCTAAATCAGAATTAGGGTTAGCAAGTAAAGATATTATAAATAAAATAAACCTGGAAATCAAAAATAAAACTAAATTAGTGCAATGGAATAATACATCAGCTGCAATAACCTGGTTCAAAAATATCCCCTCAAAAAATAGCCATAAGTTTACACAGTTTGATATAGTTGATTTTTACCCATCAATTACTAATAAACTACTACTTAAAGCATTAGCATTTGCTAAAATATTTATCAAGATAACTAAACTAGAGACGGACACAATAATGCACGCACGTAAAATGATTCTCTTTAATGAAGGTAAATCCTGGGTGAAAAAAATCAAACTCATTCGACATCGCCATAGGCGGATATGACAGTGCTGAGATTTGTGACTTGGTGGGTCTATTTATACTAGACTCACTAAAACATAAATTTCCTACACATACATTTGCAATCTATCATGATAACGGTCTTTGTATTTCACGTAACTGTTGCGGAAAAATATTAGATAGATTACGTAAAGACATAATCGCACACCTACAAAATATGGAACTTAGATAACCATAGATACTAACCTAACAAATGTCGATTTCCTTGATGTTAATTAGACCTAAAAAATAATATGTATAAACCATATCACAAACAAATGAGAAGCTGAAGTATATAAATGTAAATTCCAACCACCCACCATTAGTTTAAAAAAACCTAGTCCCTAATATTAGCTGTAGGATCTCTGAGTTGTCATCTAATAAAGATATTTTTGAAAAAGCAGCTCCTTATTATAATAAAGCCTTAAAAGACAGCGGGTTCAAAGAGAAAATCTCCTATATAGATAACATACCAAACAAAATAAATCCATCAACAGAAAAAGAAAAATAATTTGGTTCACCCCCCTTTTTCTAGAACAGTTAGAACAAATGTGGGTAAAAAAATCCTGGATTTAATAGACAAGCACTTCCACGTCAAAATAGATACAATAAAATATTTAATAGAAACACTATAAAAACAGTTACTCATGTGGACTCTCTATGAAGTCCCAAATTACAACAAAACCTAAACCTAAACTTAACCCCACCTCTTCATGCAGAGTTAAGAAAGACTGTCCCCTGAACCTGTAATGTTGATTCTGTTGTATATGAAGCAAAAGTTACACCTACCTGTGATAATAATCCCAAGACCAACGAAACATACGTGGGAATGACACAAGGCAACTTCAAACAGAGATTTTATGCTCATAATTAAACTTTCAGGAAGAAGGAAAAGAAAGAAGTGACATCTTTAGCGAGTAAGATATGGAAGCTAAAAGAAAAAAAAATACCATACAAGATAAAGTGGAAGATATTAACCATCCCAAATGTTACATAAATGGTTCTAAAAACTAATCTATCTGTGACGGAAAAATTCAGAATATTGGAGTCCTTAACATCAACAGACAACCACCTGAACAAAAAATCTGAAATATTTAAGACATGCCCACATAAGAAAAATATTTACTAAACTCATGGATAAGTGAAACTCATCAACCACCCTAGAATACAAGCTTACATAATTTTACAGGATTTTACTATCCGGAAATTTTACAATTTTTCTATCAAATTTTAGAGTAAATTAATATTGATAAAAAATAAAAAAATAAATTTGTAGAATTTCTAGTGAAGACCTCTATAAGGATTGAACTAAAAAAATACAGGGAAAATAACGTAAAGTGAGGAAAGAAATATATATGTACAAGTGGAATGTGCACAGGTTTTTTTACATGTGTTTCTTTGTTTATAGTATTTTCTGAAAAAAATCGTTTTCTTTGTAAACAATCAAAGGGAGAGAATTTTGTGACCCTTAATTTTGAATTTATCAGCGTCTATAAATTTAACCGTAAAATTGCTGTTTACAAATATATAAAAAAAATTCTCTTTGGTCTAGCGCTATTAAAAAGGGGATAGACTCCATCGCTGATACCGACTTTAGGCTGCCCCGACGACTTACAAATATATAACCGTAAAATGTGAACTTGAAGACGCATCAGAGGGATTAAATGGTATCCTGAGGAGGGCAAAGCCTGAAACCTTAGGTAAGAAGCTCACTAAAACCATTGTATAAACAGTTATATTTGATAAATAAAGCTCTTACATTTGTTATTGAGCATTTCATTTTCCTATATTTCATCTCGGAAAAATTACCATATATATATATATAAGTGCATTCATTCAAGCACACAATGTGAATGTGTATGGATTATCAACAGCTTTTTTTTTAGTTTACTCGAAACTAAAGATCTTCACCAATATCTGTAAAACAGAGAGTAATGGGCCTTATCTTGCCGCACTGGCCCATGTTGTGTTAGGTGTGGATTAATATTTCGAGTTATACTTCTTCTAGATTGGTTGCGTACATGAAGACCAGAGAGCTCAGTCTGCTCCACCATTTACTCTTAACTATGGGGAAGAGAGTCAAATGTATGCTTTCAAAAGGGCATTAGTACATTAATGAATGTAAACTGCCTCGGCTGAAATTTGAACTTAATATGCATTATCAGTTTTGAAGGCCATGATGCAACCCACAAATCTTAAGTATATAATATACTTTTATTTATCCATAGCTAAGAAATATGACAAACATTTTTCAATTTTATAATTTTCTCAGATACAGTGACATATTCATTTTAAAATGATAACATGACAATTCCAATTTTAAAGTAATAACATGATGATTCCATCAACAATTCTACTTTCATTTGAAAAAAAAATCGTCGTATCAGATTACACAGTTAAATATGTTATATGAATAAATTATTCTCGACAACTTGGTTTCCGCTTTACCTGTCATATTTCCTCATCACATTGTTGAACAATATTTAACAAAGTATCTATTATATATATATATCGTCATCAGGTTGCACTGACAGCACAGTTTTTTTAAAGATCTTTTGTTTGCCGTTTTGTTAACTCATCAATAGATGCCACCCTGAGAGATGAGTAGCAGTAATTTCCTGACTGAATTCTTTGATCCTAGCCCTTTGTTACAATTTTGTGGCCATTTTTAGGCTGCAGGTGGAAGCACTTTATTGTTGAGATCCCTTGTGTTCATTAGTATTAGGCAGAATCCTTGGTTGTTCTAGTTGTTAAGCAGAATCCTTGGTTGTTCTAGTGTTAAGCAGAATCCTTGGTTGTTTCCTAGTTGTTAAGCAGAATCCTTGGTTGTTCCTAGTTGTTAAGCAGAATCCTTGGTTGTTCCTAGTTGTTAAGCAGAATCCTTGGTTGTTTAGTTGTTAAGCAGAAATCCTTGGTTGTTCCTAGTTGTTAAGCAGAATCCTTGGTTTAGTGTTAAGCAGAATCCTTGGTTGTTGTTTTAAGCAGAATCCTTGGTTGTGTTAAGCAGAATCCTTGGTTGTTCCTGGTGTTAAGCAGAATCCTTGGTTGTTCCTTAGTGTTAAGCAGAATCCTTGGTTGTTCCTTAGTGTTAAGCAGAATCCTTGGTTGTTCATTAGTGTTAAGCAGAATCCTTGTTGTTCCTTAGTGTTAAGCAGAATCCTTGGTTGTTCTTAGTGTTAAGCAGAATCCTTGGTTGTTCTTAGTGTTTCCCTTAGTGTTTAAGCAGAATCCTTGGTTGTTCATTAGTGTTAAACAGAATCATTGTTGTTCATCATTGGTTGTTCATTAGTGTTAAACAGAATCTTGGTTGTTCCTTAGTCTTAAGCAGAATCCTTGGTTATTGATCCATTCATCCGTGTTAACCATGAGCAACTGAATGCTTTTACAAATCGATGATTAAATAGTTAACTAACCACATATTCGAATGCGTTGATTGGCTGGCTTTAATTCACGCAGCCACACACAGTCTATAAGTTTAAGTGGTGGGCTCCAGCAGATCTTATAATACAAAAATATTCCAACACCCTTGATCAATGAGGTTCTTCCACCCAGCATTTTGTGAAGTACACCTTTGACTAACTTTTGGGTTCATCCACCTTGCTTTACATCCACCATGGTGTTACCCACGGTTTCTGATGCTACACTCATATGTCTTATAGATATGATTATATATATATATATATATAAATATATATTATATAAATAAATAAAAAAATAAATAATAAATAAATAAGATCTTTTCCGTTTTATTTTGTTTTGATTTCAGTTTTGAAAAGAATACCTTACATCAGATCCAAATTGTTTAACATTATCTAAAATAATAACCAATTCTGCCCATAACCTTTTTTACTTTATATATAAAAACAAAACACAAATATTTAATCATTTATTAAATACAGAACTTAAAAATAATAATTAAAAATTAATAATAATTAATCGTAAAATAAAAAATATAAAAAATTCCTTTTCTAAAATAATAACATATTCCGCCCATAACTTTTTTCTATATATATATATATATATATATATATATATAAACAAAATACAGTAAATATCTAATCATTTATGAAATACAGAACTTAAAAATAAAAATTTAAAAAATAAAAACAATTAATCGTAAAAAATTCCTTTACTAAAAATCTTTTGAATTCCAACCGTCACATTTCTTAATACCCATCCCCTTCCATTTAAATTGTTTCGTCTTGTTGCCAACATCTCAAAAATCTGCTACATTTGGATGACAAAAGGTATACATAGAGTCATGACCGACATATATATGGCACGAATGCCCACGTTGGTGAATATTGTAACGTCTTTCATTCTTTTTTGCAGTATTAAGATTTTTTGTTTTGTAAACCGATTTGACTTTCCTCTCCGACCCAAACAACTACGGGAGTGAATGAGCTCTGATGATGATTTTTGTAAAATCGAAATATTGATCAGTATCAGCTATGATTATATTATAAATTGTTTTCTTCTTTAACAGCATTGTGTGAGGTTTTGATTCCACCTTTTCTTACTCATATATATATATATATATATATATATATATATACACACACACATCACAAGTAACTCCTGGGTTAAGGCTTTTCAAGTTCCGCCTGATAAGATATTCTTTCAAGTTTATCTATTTTGAAGCAATAAAAATTCAGACCATATGACCTTAAGGCACCCCTTCCGCGATCTCAACTCGTGGAGACACTTTTCTCATTTGCACAGTAAAAAAACAGTTATTTGTTAGGGGTTAGTTTTATAATTAAAAAAAAAACTCTAAAAATCATCTGTAAACAATTAACCGGATTTTGACAGTGTAAATGGAAAAAGTGTCCCCACGAATCGAAATCACAAAAGGGGTGCCTTAAGGTCATAGGGTCCAAAAATTCTCTTAAGACAATTCATTTGTCCTTGGTTTTAGTTGGACTCAATGTCCAGATTAACTATTATCGCTCTGGTTTATTTTCAGGCAACAGAAAGTTAATTTAGATAAATTTTGCTGACAGTTTTCATAAGAATACATGAAGAAAAAAAAGAAAACATATCTTGAGTCCATGAAAATCACCCAAAAACAAACAGACGAAATTCTAATTGTGTACGCGTAGTAACTGGTCACACACATAATGACCAGTTACTACGCGTACGCAACCTTTATGCTGCCCATCAACACCCTCATAAATTCAATTCACCTTCACATACATACACACATCATTTCATCCAATCATATGCATCCCATGTCTATTGAATTTTTTGAAATTTTTTTCGATTTTCCTTACATTTGAAACATCTTCACCTGTTGATTGCATCGCATGAAACCAATATGGTTGTGAATGTTCCTTTGTCACCCAATAAATAGATATGTAAAACCTTTATATATTTATCTTATTATATTATATAACAGCTCTATTTTATATTGAGCACTCTACCAATAATACTGCCTTTGGTACACCATTCCAGCAAAAGCTGAAACAGTGACCATCTCACACTATAGTATGTATATATATATATATTTACATATATATATTTCTCATCCACAGACACTGTGTTTTGACGTATCACATCTTCTCAGTGTAGCTAGACATTGCAAGCTACCTCTGGCCAGGCTAGAAACCTGACTGGTTTTCTATCAGTCTGGTGTCTTAACCACTTGGCCATCAGCAGCCTGCAGGGAAGGAGTAGATTTTTAACTGATAAATACATACATAGGTATGTATATTACAGCTGTTAGAGAGCTCACATCCTATTTATAGGAGAGCCTTGCCATTTTATATGCATATACCCACACATGCATACATAAATCTATAAGAATATATGCATGTATTATGTGTGTATAATCTTGTTGGCCTCTGTCAATTTTACTGATTGTATTTCTGTCCCTTGTCAGGGTTGACAATGTGTGTAACAGCATTTTACTGTTATTATTGCCTTGAGAGAGTAGGAAGTTATGAGTGAGTGGTTTTCCCAAGTGAAATATCAATCAACCACTCAGTTCCGTTGAAATTGTCAAGTTTTTCGGAAATGTGATTAAATATCATCATCCTCACATATGTGAGTAAATATATATATATATATATATATATATATATATATATATATATATATATATATTGATAGATCATACTGTATGGTGAACTTTCCACTGGCCATCATGATAGAGGGGCACCAAATAAGCGACGCAAAGATTGGTTGAAAAAATTCCTTGGTGCCTGTCACATCCACCATTGCTGAGCACTGTGACACCTGGTGTCTTACCATCAGCCATGCTGGCTCCTCCTTCAAAAACACCCGTAGGGCCACCCTCAAAGACTAAAAGTGCAGGAAGAAGAAGTGCAACCTTCAACCACACCTGCATGTACCGCATTGGACTTTTCAGCTATACTTGCAGTCAACGAGAACAAACCCCCTTCTTAATCTTCATGAAACTAAGCACACACAAACCCACACACGCACACATATATATATAATATATATATATATATATGAAAAAGTGAATCCGATAGTATGAAATAAATATTTTTAGAAAAAACAAACACATGATGTTATAATGTAAATATGTATAAAAATGTATAAGAAAGTATCAAAAAGTATTTTATTTTTAAAACAGAATTTGCATTTTCAAAATTTTAAAAAAAAAAAAAAAAAAAAAAAATTCCAGCTCTGAACTTGAACGTTTCGTTTGTACTACTTTTGATTTTGGTTTAATCACACCGTCTCTCTCTTGATGAAGACCACTTCAATAAAGGGTCGAAACAGATTTCTGTCAGCGAATTATAACATCATATGTTTGTTTTTTCTAAAAATATTTATTTCATATATATATATTGTTTATTTTCATTTTTCTCAATATACTTACATACTGCCGGATTCACTTCCTTTCTTCACACACACACACACACACATATATATATACATATACATACATACTCACACATACATATGATAATATCTAGTTACACTAGGTAAAAAGATGAAGATTTTAATTGATTATAATAACAGCAAAATAATTCCTTAGTACTGATGATAAGCTCACATGTATTGTTTTTCATTTTATTCAAAACTGTCAATATATATATATATATATGTGTATGTATGTATGTATGTACATACAAGGTGCATCAAAAATGTATCAAGATTTTTTGTACTTTTTGACACCTTGTATTCTGAAAAATGAACATTTCACCCATTCTTCATTTCTATCTTGGTATATACAGCTTTAAAATCTGTACTTTTTGACACCTTATATTCTGAAAGAAATTAATATTCCATTTATCATTCATTCCTATCTTGGTAAATACAGCTTCAATCTTGATACACCTTGTATAACAGTTTGACAGATATATATGTCAATCATTTTATAAAAACTGTTATATATATATATATATATATATATGTGTGTGTGTGTGTGTGAGAGTGTGTATGCTTGTTCTAGAAAGACTTGGAATTTTGGAAAAAATCATGGCTCCCAACTGATTGTTTATTATTAGAGATGCACTCTTGAGAAGAACCAGCCTTTTTCCCAAGAGGAACAAAAATTGTTTTACATTAAAACCTTTGGCAGTGTCCAATAAATATACAAATTAAATTTGGTAGTAGATATATGAAACAATTTGGTTGTCAATAGAAAACAAACAAGCTTCCCAATTATTAATTATATATATATGTGTGTGTATATATATATATAATCTTATTAGTGCCTGTCAATTATTTTCATCAGTTGTATCACTGGCCTTTGACCAGATGTCCAATGTGTAACAGCTATTTGTCGTATTGCCTATAATTGAGAAGAGTGATTGACATTCCAAATTGCTTTCTTCTTTGTATCTATGATATTGTAATCACAATTCCCTTCCATAGTTTCTTCCTGTGTATTGACTATGAAAAAAATAGGCACTATTTTGATCTGATGAAAAGTTGTATTTTCAATATATATGTAGATAAGAAAGGCTATAAGTAGTAGTGGTGTAAAATTCAAAGTGATAATACTTGAAGATAAAACTCCGACAAGGGTTGATAGACAAAACATTTTATATACAGCACAAGAATTAACAGGGTACATAATACATAGAGGTGTACATAAACATACATACAAAAGTAGAGATAATGACACATTCATGAATGGTAAAAAGATAAACATAAAAGCCACAGACATGAGACTAGGAATAGTCCATGCTGTGTGAATCACTTACAGTAATGTAAGGGGGGGGGGGCAAACCCCAACAAGAGGGGGTAGATCAGAATCTAACCCATAGTGGTGTCTCGAGCAACAGGAAAAGAGGAAGAGACGTTCAAATCAGCCGCTTAAATATCAAAGGCCCCTAGCGGGAATCAGTGAACCAAACGGGCAGACAACTCTCCAGGCAAATACGAAAGTAACGCCACAGTGGTACTATTTAACCTATAGTTGGGGGGGATAAGGGGATGTCATACCTTTCCCAAGGATTTTAGTCTGAAAGTAAATGTAATAATGACTGGAGTTCCAAATTGCTTATTATAATATTGCAGTCCAATACGTTAGTCACTGCATCCCGCCCCAGTTTCAGGTAGAAGAACCTTACACATACCTATTATATGCACTATCCCTGACAGAAATTATAGAATCAGAACACTTAGAAAATGTTTACTGTTTTTTTTATTGTTATTTAGCAGTAAATAAACTAATAACAGATGTGACAAAACATTTCATTAATAGCTTGATATTCTGGATTTATAGAATATACCATAAACAATCTATATAAAATTATCTAAAGTAAATGATATAATTTTTTCCAAGCCATGCAGATTAGGTTTGGTTTCCGACATATCAACCTCAGTGGGTCATTTAATACCTAATTAACATTTAATAGTTTTGAAATCAATTCATTCTTAATGGATAATCAATTTTTTTTATAAACACATTTTTCTATTTAACCCATAGATGGGACCCTAACAGGTACTTCCACTCTGGGTCAGAGTGGACCTAAGAGCAATGATGATAAAGGGGTGCTCCACATTCCCCAAAACTCCAGAAATGGAACCTCACCATCAGATAGAGTTTAACATCATTACCATGACATGAAGACCCTCAGGCACCGCCTTCTAGCACCCATATGATAAAAAGGGTTGGGGCTTGCCATAAGGGCAATAGGGTTGGGACAATCCTATAGGTGCTAGGGCTTGACATGACCAGCCGATTGATCAGTGGGGGTCTCAGTGGAGTGTTGCATGTCATGAACTGCTCATCCACCAAGAATCCGTCCTTAAGTATCACGGGTCACCACCTACGACCAACAGGTGGACCCATTGGGGGGGGGGTTCAGACACCTCTGCAGAGGTGCAGTCAGTGTATTCTAAAGCTCCAGCCAATAGGGCTGGCAAGCCATACAAAAGAAAATATTTTGGAATAACCCAATACTTAGAGAAAAATTATGAGTTTAAATTTTATAGAAAGTTCATCTATTAAAGAAAAAATGTTTTGTGTTTTATCCATTATTTTATTTACTGCTAAATAAAAACCTTAGTTAACATCCTCTAAATGTGATAATTCCATAATTGTTGCCGGTAAAAATCATTTCAAATGCATTTTTATTGTAAAAATTTTAATAAGGTGAACATCCTCTAAGTGTGCTAATTCCATAATTTTAGTCAGGTTTAGTAGTAAAAAATCATTTCTAATGAATATTTATGAATATTTATAGTAAAAATCATTTCTAATGCATTTTGATAGCAAAAATAAAAAGCCAAGGTGAACATCCTCTAAGTGTGTTAATTTCCTAATTTTTACAAAAACAGAAATCAACAATGAATAAAATGTTAATTTTCTTCAAAATTGTCCCTTTGGCATTAAATGTGTTTATTCCAAGTCAAAGCACTTCCAATTTCTCTTTTAATATGGTGAAATATGAAGCTGTGTAATATATTTTAATATCCCCCATGTCCTCAAATCTCTTACTTTTGAGATGGATTTTCAGTTTAGAAAACAAAAAAGTTATATGAAGCTAGGTTTGATGAATAACCAAGAAGGTCCATAGGAAAATGTTGCTTATAAGTTTGTCTTTACTACTCCAACAGTTCCACAGTATGTCTTGTTCATTGTTGTGAGATGATTTACTTCAAAATAATTCTATTAAAAAAAAAAAAAAAAATAAAAAAATAACTCATGAGAAAACATAAGAAATCTTACTCAAAATGAATTGAAATCGTGCCAATATATCTCCTTGCAAGATTCTCATGTCAAAGTAGTCAAATTAAATTAGTGAAATAGATCACTAATTAGGACTGAGCCTATTCTAGTAGTAACCACACCAAGCAGAGTTTAATGGGTTTGAATTCAGAGTTTTCCTTCTCTTAGACTGGTTGCCTAACAGAGGTTCCCCTGTACATAATGGCTAACAAGATGATAGTAAGCTAGTTTGCATTCCAGTCACACTATTACGTTTACATCTGAACTAATACCCTTGGGAAAGGTATGAACCCCTGCTTCTTACGATCTATGAGTTGATTAGCATCATTATTGTTCTAAAATAATGTTTTTTGCATTAAATAACCCATAAATGTTGATATGCCATTAAACTACGAAACCAAACCAATTACAAGCACCCAAATAAATTAAATCAAATTTATGAAATAGATCACTAATTAGGACTGAGCCTATTCTAGTAGTAACCACACCAAGCAGAGTTTAATAGGTTTGAATTCAGAGTTTTTCTTCTCCTAGACTGGTTGCCTAACAAAGGTTAAAGAGCCCAGTCTGCCCTGCTATTTACCCATAGCTGGAGGGAGGGTAGTTGCATTCATACCTTTTTCTAAGGGTATTAGTGCTATGTGAACAGTAGCTTTGTCCAGGATTTGAACTCAGGTCGATAAGTCCATTTCCTACAACTAACCATTACACCCCATGCCGCCACCAACAGTGTCAGTGTCCCCATGATTAAACATTATTAATTAGATCTGAATGTAGTTATTCAACATTAAGATGTAAAACAATTCTGTTTCATTATAGTTTAGTTAAGATGGATAATCCATTAATTTAGACTGAAATATATTTTTCTATAGGATTTTTTTCAAAGAAAAATAACTTAATATTTGATATAAAAAATATAATTCATTAATTTCCTGTTATATTAATTTATCTTTTATTGTAGCAATTATCATTTTCAAATGTTAAGTGTAAATTTTTAACTGGAAACAAAAATAGTAAAATAACCTGCTGCAATCAAAGGCTTAATCTTTTACCTGGTGTAGATGGGTAATTTGTAAATAAAAAAAGAGTGGAGGAATATATATATGTATATATTTTTGGAGGATATGTGCTCAATTGAAGTCATACCTAATTTTGAAAATTAATTAGTTGATAATTAATGAATTTAGGCGGGCATATATGTTCAAATGTAAGGCTAAACAAATGAGAAAATGTCAATCCCTGGATGTACACTTCAACCTATTAGGTCTCACCAGCAAGGCTATAGACATGGGAGACTGCTCCGTGTGTGACTCAAAACCTCGACTGCCAAGCTGTTTCAAGTCACACACGGAGCAGTCTCCCATGTCTATAGCCTTGCTGGTGAGACCTAATAGGTTGAAGTGTACATCCAGGGATTGACATTTTCTTGATTTGTTTAGCCTTACATTTGAACATATATGCCCACCTAAATTGATTAATTATTAATTAATTTTCAAAAATTAGGTATGACTTCAATTAAGTACATATCCTCCAAAAATTGTCGGCTAAAAGCCATGTCAAATAAACACAATGTTTATTTACGTACTTTCATATATATATATATATTATATATATATATATATGGGAGTAAATATGGAAATAAATCCGATAAAATTAAGAAATTTGAAAAAACAAGTGTTCCAAAAATGAGATAAATTTATTTATTGATGCTTAAACGTTTCGGTTTCTTTAAACCTTCATCAGGATGTATTATGGGGTGAAGAAATTGATGGATGTTTTATAGATGACATATAATATATATATATATATATAAGTAGGTGAGGTGACCTATTGTTGGTATCAGTCAGATAGTGAGGGAGTCTATCTCCTTTTCACTAGCACTAGAAAAGGGAGATTGTTGGTGTGTGAGATGGAGTGCCACACCTACCATCAGTTCCCACTTTACCGCACAGATCCTAGCTGTGCTACTAATCTGCTGAGTTGACAAGGGCTGGTATCGAACCCAGAACATTTGGTTCTGAGGTGGATATATATATATATATATATATATATATATATATATATGTATGTATGTATGTATTATTTATTAATTAATAATTGAAAGATTTTGAATATCTGTCTGTACAACAACCACATACATATCCTTTTATAAAGGAAAACTGGTGGTAGAGACCAGCAAAAACCAAAATTCAATAAAATCTACTATTTTTGTCCGAGAGGGTATTAAAAAACTGTTTAACCCTTATTTTCCATAAGAAAAGCTAAATAAAAATATGATAAATTTATAAATCAATGATATATAAAAAAATTATTAAAAAAAATAGAACAGATTAATAAAATAAAACATAAAAAGTAAAGACAAATAAAAAAAATACAAACAAGAAAAATAATTTAAAAAAATAAACAACCTAAAAACAAATATATTAAGAATAAAATAATAAAACAAATATATAGAAAAATAATTTTTAATAATCTATATGTAAATAGAGATTAGTGATTTATATTTAACTTTAAATCTTGGGCAACACACACACGAAAAGATAAGAAATAGATCACTAATTAGGACTGATCTTATTTTAGTAGTGACACCACAACCGGATTTGATAGGTTTGAATTCAGAGTTTTCCTTCTAGATTGTTTGCATAACTATGGTTAAAGACCCAGTCTTAAGTTGTGTGTGAGTGAGAGAAAGAGAGATCAACAAAAACTATCACTGTGATAGTTTTTGTTGATCTCTCTTTCTCTCGCTCACACACACACAACCTAAGAAAATGTTCGACACCATCCTTCAAAGCTGTTTATCCCAGTGTCTCATAAATTTTGAACTATTCTAAGAGCGCTAATTTTTCATTCAAAACATTTTAAACAAACTGATCAGCAAAAACTATCACAGTCTCATTATTATTATTCTGTGATAAATTTTCCTTTTCCTTATATCAACAAAAGCCCTGAAGAAGATCTATTAAACAGATTGAAACACTGCAGTATTGGCTGAAAAAATATTACTCATTTTATTTGAACCTGTGTTTTTTCAAAATTTTTTCACTATTTTACATACCATTGGATTCACTTCCATTTTTCTCTTCACACACACACACATATATATATATATATATATATATATATATTAGATACTTTTTCCTCATTGACCTCAAGTGAGGATCCTTTATATTGCTACAATTTCTGCTTTCAAACAATAAATAGACGGATTTTCTCTTTACTTTCCAATTTTAGGTATCTTGCTGTCCAAAACGTGAGCACTGACTGCAAATCAGTCACACTTTGTAATGGGCATTCTAGTTTTTAAAAATTAAAAAGTAAAACAAATATTTAAAAAAAAATTCTCCTTTGCTTCAGTCTCAAGTGTACATTACAAGTAGAATTTCATCAGAAAGATTTCGCCTATTCCTATCCCAATTCTTTTTTTAGCATCTTTTACTACTCAAATATTAGATTCCTATATTTAAAAAAATACATTTTTTATTCTAAATGTTTTTAAAAGCTATCATTATTATTCATATAATTAATTTTGACTTGTTTCACCAATAGGACGGCAACAGAATTACTGCATACAATAGCCAGCAAGATGCATTGTATTAGCCACTTCACTTCGCAAGGCTCGTTCTTTAGACAAGAAGCCTTTCCACCAATCTTCTGAAGTAGGGTGGAAGTGGTGTGTGGGATGTTAACCCTGAAAGTTTTGATGGTGACTGGTGCTATAATAAACTTGTCTGATACAGACACATATTTGGCCAGTTTTTGAAACCTCAGTGTCTCAGACGGGCAATAATTGGTAGGTGTCATGCATGAGTTTTCAGAGAGTTGTTAGAATAAAAGAAACAGATAAATTAAATATGTGAAGAGTGTTGTCTTTTCTCAGAGATAGCTTAATAAAATACATTCCTACCACACATACATTATATTATTACCTCTCTCAAAAGTTATAATTTTTTTCTTTCGGGAGATGACCCTCAGAAAATATATTTTTCAATTATTCTATTCATTCCATTCATTTTTTATATTATATTCATTAATTCATTTTTACCTGTCAGCTTAAAGCCATATATAAAAAAAAAAAAAAACAAAAAAAAAAACACGTTTGTTTATTTACCCTCATACTGTCGTGTAGCAAGTCAATAAAAAGTGGAATATAAATAAGTTTCAAAACAAACAAAGAATGTGAAAATGGCCAGCTAGTGTAACGGTTAGAGACTTCGCCTGTCAGCTTGACAGTCGAGGTTTCGAGTCACACATGGAGCAGTCTCCCATGTCTATAACCTTGCTGATGAGACCTAATAGGTCGAAATGTTCATCCAGGGATTGACATTTTCTCAATTTGTTTAGCCTTACATTTGAACATATATGCCCGCCTAAATTCATTAATTATTAACTAATTAATTTTCAAAATTAGGTATGACTTCAATTAAGCACATATCCTCCAAAAATTGTCGGCTTAAAGCCATATAAAAAAAAAAAAAATAAACACATTTGTTTGTTTACTTACCCTTATATATATATATATATATATATATATATTTTTGTATCTGTATCTGTTTTTCGGAAGTACAAATATCAGGTTTGGGCATTAGTGTGAAGCATTAATGTGATATATTATAATAATGTAGTTATCATAATATATTCATCTGGAATAAATATCAGAAAAATTACTACTGTCCACGGTCTTGAAGAAGGGGTACATTATAATCCCGAAAATTCACCACTGCTACTAAATAAAAGGAACTAAAAAAAACACAACCGAGTTTGACTTTGGGGTTTCCCTTTGTATGCTCTTTTATTTTTGTAAGTTATAGATTTGCTTAAATGTTTTATGCTTAGAATTTTTGGTAAATTACAAGGCGTAAACCTTTCCTGTTAACTTTATAATAATCCTTTTCATGTGAAATTTGTTTTATCGTTTTGTAAATTTGTTGTCCTTTTTTTGTATATTTTGTGACTTATCCTAAGTCTTTTGTTTAATTTGTAGTTTTCATGGCTGCATTGTGTGAAGAATAAAAGACTTCTTTAAAATCACTTTGTAGTCTGTATGGCTTTATGCAGACTTTTGCGAACCAATGAAAGCTTGAAAGCTAGAGAAAGCCATTTGGCCAGCATAATTCAACCGGGGGTGGAATTGATATGACTCATTTATAAATAAGACTGTATGTGTTACATAATTATTAGATACCTAATATTTATGGCAATAGTGTAGAAATCAAAACGGCCTTGAAGGATGAGTGACAAGGCTTGACCTCAGTCCTAACCTTCCGGTGGATACCATGAGAACCGGTGGAGAGGACCCTCTCTTCCGGTTTAGATAGTAAGTAAGTCTCAGCAGTTAGAAGGTAGGAGCCGAGCTCGTAGGATGTAAGTCTCACCTGTGCAGATGTCTGGGTTGGGGATTGAAAATAAAGTAACATCAAAGTAAATCGAATTCTTGTGTTTATTACCTAAAAACTAACAATGACACAGGGCTTCTGATAAGGAGAAATCCCTAACAGAAACCAGACCCGAAGTCCCCAAGAAAGTCCAGACCTTAGAAGAGACCAGACCAAGATAGATGAAGAAATAGCAAAGCCGGACAGAAGAAAATACGACTAGAAGTAAGAAGTAAGAAAAGGGTATACAACATATGTACAATAACGTTAAAGACAAATTTTAAAGATCAAATTAGTTATATTGATTTTTAGAGACAAAAATTAGTCTTATATCAACCTACTCCACAACCTTGGAAACAAGTGTGGGTTGATGCTATAGGGAGACAATAAATACTGGTCTCCTTCGAAGAATGGGTGTGTCTGTTTGGTGGCCTCATAGACTCAGATAACAATCACAGAAATTCATTCTGACTCTTGCTTATTCTTTGAACAGTAAAGATGTCTTTTGCTTCTGCTATGACCATTTAAAATCTCTATTATCAAGTAAAACTTTTCAAGTCCTTGTACCTTTTTCACATACTGCTTGTTCATATGAGAATATAGGCATATTTTATCTGGAGGGACACATTTGTGTATTCATTTCAATAGTTCTTGTACATGTAAAGTAAAGTAAAGTCGTCGGGGCGGCCTAATGTCAGTATCAGCCAATCATCGAGGGAGTCTATCCCCTTTTCACTAGCGCTAGACCAGGGAGATTGTTTTTGCATATGAGGTGGAGCGCCACACCTACCATTAGCTCCTTACTTTACCGCACAGATCCCTGTGCTACTCATAATGCTGAGTTGGTGAGGACTGGTATCGAACTAGGAACCTTGTGATTCCCATGACTCTCCCTCACCAACCGTCTATTGATCATTGCTCATATCAAGTCCTACTCATGACATACTGTATCCACACAGAGTTGACTAATGTAAGTCTTTGCTTATCAGCCCACTCTGGCTTAGCTTGTTTACGGCATATCAAACTCGGTGGGCCATTTAATGCCGACAAAGTTTTGAAATAAATTCATTCTTAATGGACACTAAATTTTCTTTATTAACTCATTTTTCTATTTAACCCACAGATGGAACCTTAAGAGGTACTACCACTCCAAGTCTAAGTGGACCTAAGAGTAATGGTGATAAAGGGGTGCTCCATATTTCCCAAAACTCTAGAACAGGAACCTCACCATCAGATAGAGTTTAATGTAATTCCCACAACACGAAGAGCCTCGGCCACCACCTTAAGAGGTACTACCATTCCAAGTCAAGTGGACCTGGGAGCAATGGTGATAGCATTCAAATAGAGTTTAATATCATTCCCAGGACATGAAGACCCTCAGCCAATGCCTTCTAGCACCCATATGATAAAAAGGGTTGGGAATTGCCATAAGGACAATCATATAGGTGCTAGGGCTTGACATGACCAGCCGATTGATCAGAGGGTGCCTCTTCAATAACCCACTCTGGTGTGTCCATGTTTCATGAATGGGGACTCAACTAAATATTCTCCCTATCACCAAGCAAACCCCATAATATTTTTTACTTATTTCTATAAAGTGGGGACTGTGATTCATTCATACAACAAACTTAGAGGGAATGTCTAAGCTGTCAAGCTTCCTATTCATTGCCTTTCCAGCCATGATAAATATCAAGACATTATTCATGTACCAATAAAAAGACCCAAGAAGTCAAAATTTCTGAAATGCTTCTCAATTAAAATGTTTTTCTTAAAAATACAAAAGTGGTGATGCCAATTTCAGTTTCCCTAACTGAGAAATAATTAAAGAAATAATTAAAACTTCAAGAGAAAATATGAAAGGAACTTTTTCTGATCATTCTTTGAAATATTGCTTCCAGCCTTGAGAGAATTGCTTTGAAGCTGACTTTAGTTACTTATATAAACTTATATGCTATTTAGCTACTTATCTATCTATCCCTTTCTAAATCTGTATATATCTAGGCAGTATATTTGAATCTTATTTATATTTTAAATATCTCATTCTCTCAATATTTACCATAATATTCCCTTTAGTTTATGTACACTCCTCTTTTTCCTTTTATTCACACACAGTTTTAAAGGGCCGGGTTAGCTCAGTCGGTAGAGCGTTCGGCTAGAAACCACATCATTCCTAGTTCGATACCAGCCCTCGGTTTCGCTAGAGGCCACATCGTTCCTAGTTCGATACCGGCCCTCGGTTTTGCTAGAAACCACATCGTTCCTAGTTCGATACCGGCTTAGCGTATGAGTGGCACAGGGATCTGTGTGATAAAGTAAAGAGCTGATGGTAGATCTGACACTCCACTTCAGATGCAAAATATATCTCCTGTGTCTAGCGCTAGTGAAAAGGGGATAGACTCCCCTGCTGATTGGCTTATACCGACTTTAGGCCACCCTGACGACTTTTTTATAGCTCATAAAAAAATGTTAGATTTTAAAAAAATTCTTAAAAAGAGTTAAATTGCAATATTTTACAATCAAAACAGATATTATTAGATATCATTTATTATTAAAGTATTGATTAGAAAAACTACAGCGTATGTAACCAAAAATAAAATTGCATAAACATATGAGGCAGACTTTAATCCTGTGATGAAAATTGAACATTTAAACTGTTCCTCTATGAAGGAATTTAGTTGGAGGCGTGTGGTGTAATGGTTAGAGTCATAGGAAATGGACTCTTCAACCAGAGTTAAAATCCTGGATGAAACTACAGTTCACATAGCGCTAATACCCTTGGGAAAGGTATGAATCCAACTACTCTCCCTCCAGCTATGGGTAAAGGATAGACTGGGCTCTTTAACCTTAGTTAGGCAACCAGTCTAAGAGAAGGATAACTGAATTCAAACCTGTTAAACATCTGCTTGGGGTGATCACTACTAGAATAGGCTCATTCTCCAGAACTGGAACCTCACCATCAGATAGAGTTTAAAATCATTTCAAGTACATGAAAACCCTAAGCCACTGCATTCTAGCACCCATATGATAAAAAGGGCTGGGGCTTGCCATAAGGGTAATAGGGTTGGAGCAATCATATAGGTACTAGGGCTAAATATGACCAGCTGATTGATTGGAAAGGGCCTCCTGACCACCTGTCTAGCCAAAGTAAGGGCATAAATGGAGTGTTGCATGTCATGGACTGCTCATCCACCTGGGTTCCATCATTAAGCATCATGGGTGACCATCCACGGCCAACAGGTAACCCCATTGGGAGAGTCTTACCCCTCTGCACAGGTGCAGTTGGTGTATTCTAACACCCTAGATGACAGGGTGGACCTTTGTAGTAAATAGTGAATTAACTTCTCTTGAAATAAAGGTTCAATTTCCTAATGTTGAAGGGGAAAAAATCACTAGAAGACTAGAAAATATTAATATAAATATCATAAAGAAGAAATATTCAATGGTCTTCAATAGTACCTGCTTAGACAATACATATACACACACACACACCCCTCAGAGATGACTCTGGGTTCAAGCATGGTTTCAGGCCAAAGCATCATTACCACTAACCCAGAGCACCTCAGTAGTATCTCACGATACCACCAGACTTTGTCAGTTTGATATCACAATGTAGGATTGCCATATCCACACTGATGCGGTTAGAGCTTTATCCTGGATCTTTTTTATGTATTTCCTCTTGTCTGGTGGAGAAAGTCCAAGTTTAGACAAAAATGCCATTGTTGAGTTGGTAATAAATCCCCGGCATCCGGCTTTGATAGGGAATACATCTGTTATCCATCCGTTTCTGACACATTGTTCACGTATATGCACATGCAGTAAACATACTATTCCAAAAAGAATATTGTAGTAAACGATAAATTAATTTGTTTATTTCCTAATGTTGAAAGAGCAAAATGGATTTACTTTATTTTATGATAACTAATGTAACTTGAGAAAACACACACACATAATATATATATATATAGTGATATGGAAGCTCGTGGCATAATGGTTAGAGTTGTGGAAAATGGACTTGTCGACCCGAGTTCAAATCCCAGACAAGGCTGTTTGCATTTCACATAGCACTAATACGCTTGGGAAAGGTATGAATCCATATATTCTCCCTACAGCTATGGGTAAATTAGTAGGGCAGACTGGGCTCTTTAACCTTGGGTAGGTAGCCAGTCTAGGAGAGGGAAAACTGAATTCAAAATTCCTGAAGTCAGTCGTTGATTGGGTTTGTGGCATTCATGCAACAATTCTTTCCTATCAACTGTGCCAAAAAGTGCAGATGGTCCAACACAAGCCTTCACCACTATAAATAAGTCAGCAAGTTATTTTCTAAGCAGATATTATTGAAGACCATGGAATATTTCTTCTTTATGATCTTTTCCTTTATTCTTTCTAGTTTCCAGTGACTTTTCATGAATTGGGATGACATCCTGGAAAATGGTTGAAAGTGCTAGAGTAAAAAGTATGGGACAGTTCCCCTACCAACTGGATCTCAATTTATAAAAAAATCACCAGAAGACTCGAAAGAATACCTATAAAGATCATAAAGAAGAAATATTTTGTGGTCTTCAATAGTACCTGTTTAGACTATATACACACACACTATATATATATATGTGTATGTGTGTGTGTGTGTGCGTGTGTGCGTGTGTGTGTGCATGCCGTAAACATTCTATTGAAAAAAGAAACACTTTAGTGGTAAACAATAAATTAACTTGTTTATTTCCTAATGTTGAAAGAGCAAAATGGATTTACTTGTATTTTATAATAACTATTATCACTTGAGAAAAAAGTTTCTTCAAGATGAAACAGTTTAAATAATATAAACAGATCAACAATGACAAAAACAACTAAAGAAAATTGTTCTTGTGGCAATTGAAAACAATCTTGTCAAGAATTTACAATTTAATGATGTTTTAAAGAAAATTCTTTACAAGAAATTATATAACGTAAGTGTTGGAATTTCAATGACTAAACAGACTTTCTCTTATGGCAAATAGAAATGGTGTTCACAAGATTTTTTGGAAAAATTTGTTTCTAAAAAATTGCACAAAGCAAATTTTGATTGTTGTTAGTCGTGTAAGAATAGATTTTTTTATTTTTCTTTGAAAAATATTCCTGGTAGTCAATTTTTAGCCCTGGAGCCGAGAAGATCTGGCACCAAATTTGGTTGGAAGTGTTGTTTACAGTTTTAAAAGGTTAAAGAGGAAAAGTAAAAAGAAACCGGAAATACCTAAAATGTTAGGTGTTTTGTGTATAAATGTATGTGTGCATTTTGTGGTACTATTCGCAGAGTTCTGTCCTGGTCTGCCTTAAAAAACACTAGGCAGTGATAGGTAAAAAAACAAACCCACCAATGAATGAAGTCCCTAGCTGAAGTGGTGCCTGCTGTATATGAAAAAATGATTTGTCGATTGAAGGCGTTTTTATCGACAATTTTTTTAGTGGTTTGAAAGTGTTAAAAGTAAGCCATATTTTTTAAAATATTGAAAAAAAAAAAAAAAAAAAAAAAAAAAACCAATCAGCACTTAAGGCGTTTTTCCGAAAAAGTTACTGCGATATTTTATCACCTCCAGTCTTTTTTCGACAAGTAAATGTAAATATTTTAACCTTTTAAAAATATGGCTTACTTTTAACACCTTCAAACCACACACACACACACACAACAAAAAAAAAAATTGTTGATAAAAACGCCTTCAATCAACAAATTATTTTTTCATATACAACAAGCACTGCTTCATCTAGGGACTTTATTCATAGGTGGGTTTGTTTTTTGACCTATCACTTAGCGTTTTTTAAGGCAGAAGGCCAAGACGGAACTCTGCAAATAGTACCGATTTTGTTAATATGCTTATTATCTACCAGGGATGGGGTGTTATATACCGACACTGGACCTGACAAAGAACATGGAACAGACATATATGAGATTTATCCAAAACTTGGTAGTAAGGGATGATTCTATATGCGATTTCTAAGATCCACTGTATTAATATTGATGATCCAGTATGTATAAATACAGCGAATCTTTAAATCACTGAAGAGAGCTCAATGTATAATAACCTTTTAGATTATATACAGAGCAATATTTATCAATAAAGGAAGGAAGAACTCAACACTGTAATTCCATAATTAATTTATTTCGACCAAAATTGGGGCCTTTATAAATCTAAGTTGATTTAAAACAGCTCCCCAAATTTTCGTCTCATCAGATGGGTCTCAATTCACTAATGGACAAGCACATCACAAAAAAAACCCCAAAAAGCTGAATATTAAAAAAATAAATAAATTCAAACAAAAACAAAAAATAAAAAATATTTTAACAGTATAGGATTGTTACCATAGAAACAGGAAGTGAATGAGAAAAAAAACGAGATACATTTCAAGGTTGGTTTCTTATATAGTATTGAGGTCAGTTAGTCTACTGTTGGTTTGAATAACAGCAGCTAACCAAGTACAACTGAAGCAGTGTCCTAAACAGTTGGTATATATAGAAATCAAGAATGATCCATTCATGAATTTGGGTGATTCCATTCCTTGAGTTCTGATTGGCTGCTTGATTTGAATGATATTGTGTAGTTGGAACTTTGATTATTCTTCAGGAGGAATATAATGTAGACAAGTAAAACTACAAAGTAAATTTTAATGGGCTTATGATATAATGGTGTATATGAACAATAGGTTTTTATGCTGTAATCATTACCATCCTAAGAAATGGACAATGAAAATACAGGTTCAAAACCTGGATGAAGCTGTTTTCATTTTACATTTCACTAATAACCGTGGGAAAAATATGCATCCAAATATTCACCCTCCAGTTATGGGTAAACAGTGGGCTCTTGGTATGGCAACCAGTCTAGAAGGAAAACTGAATTGAAACCTGTAAAATTGACGGTCACATCCTCCTCATGCAGAGGAGTTGGTAATTACATACATAAGTCAAAAGTACTTTTTCCAGAGTATATGTTGGCAATATCTGTATTTACCCAACCCCTCCACACAATCAGGATGCGACAAAAGGTCAATTTTTTAAGCGAAGTTTAACAGGTTTATTTCAGTTTTTCATAGACTAATCACCAAACTAAGTTTAAATAGCCTAGTCTGCCCTACTATTTATCCATAACTAAGGGAAGAATAATTGATTCATACCTTTCCCAAGTATATTAGCACTGCATAAAATGCAAATGGCTTCATCCTGGATTTGAATTAGTTAAATCCATATAAATTTATCTTTTAATGTTATCCTCATAAGAAGAGGACAAAAAGGAATATACAAGGTGTGGCAAAAAAGTATCTAGATTTTTTGTTCTTTTTGACACACCTTGTATTCTGAAAAATTTAATATTCCATTCATTGTTCATTCTTATCTTGGTAAATAGTTTTAACTCGATACTTTTATGACACACTTTGTATTCTGAAAAAATTAACATTCCATTCATTGTTTATTTCTATCTTAGTAAATATAGCTTCAAACTCAGCACTTTTATGACACACCTTGTATTCTGAAAAAAAATGAACGTTCCATTCATTGTTTATTTCTATCTTGCTAAATACAGTTTCAATCTCGATTCTTTTATGACACCTTGTATTCTGAAAAAAATTAACGTTCCATTCATTGTCCATTTCTACTTTGGTTTTGGTTTGGTTTGTTTTGTGGCATATCAACCTAATTGGTCATTTAATGCCGATAAAATTTTGAAATAAATCAATTCTTAATGGATAATACAATTTTTTTATAAATACATTTTTCTATTTAACCCATAGATGGGACCCTAACAGGTACTACCACTCCGGGTCAGAGTGGACCAGGGAGCAATGGTGATGAAGGAGTGCTCCACATTCCCCAAACCTCCAAAACTGGAACCTCACCATTAGATAGAGTTTAACGTCATTCCTAGGACATGTAGACCCACAGCCACCACCTTCTAGCACCCATATGATAAAAAGGGATTGGGGCTTGACATAAGGGCAATAGGGTTTGAAAAATCATATAGGTGCTAGGGCTTGACGTGACCAGCCGATTGATCGGAGGGGGCCTCTCCGACCGCCCGTCTAGCCCAAGATAGGGCCAAAGTGGAGTATTGCATGTCATGAACTGCTCATCCACCTGGGCTCTATCCTTAAGCATCACGGGTCGCCACCACGGCCAACAGGTGGCCCCATTGGGGGAGTCTTACCCCTCTGCAGAGGTGCAGTCGGTGCATTCTAACGCCCCAGCCGACAGGGTGGTTCTATTTTGGTAAATACAGCTTCAATCTCTATACTTTTATGATACATCTTGTATACTACACTAGACAGAAGTGATACTTTGGTCTATGGAAGAGTGGTGCAGCTACTTCTCTGATTCAAGGCAGAAGTGCTGATCTACACATAATCTCATTTTCACAGGAATCATGCAAGCAAAATCGGAATTGGAGATAAGACATTTGACAACAATCTATTTAACAAAATTTACAAGCAAAGGTCTGAAAATCAAATGTCCTTTTATTTTCTGCTTGTGATGCGCCTACAGGAATACATGCCAAGTTGTATTAGGCACAGAATGATCAATAGAAAACCAGTTTCTCATAGAGACAGCAAAGAAATCCCTCTGGTATATTAAAATTGGTATATAACAAGTTATATAAGTATAAAGTCAAAGCAACAGTAATAAAACTAACCTTGCATGAAACGGCTTATTAAAATTTGTTAATAGTTGAATTTTCATCTTAATAATGGTTAATGCATTGATCTTCGCTGTGTAAATGGACAATGAAAATACAAGTTCAAAACCTGGACGAAGCTGTTTGCATTTACATTTCACTAATAACCATGGGAAAAATATGCATCCAAATATTCACACTCCAGCTATGGGTAAACAGTGGGCTCTTGTTATGGCAACCGGTCTAGAAGGAAAATTGAATTGAAACCTGTAAAATTGATGGTCACATCCTCCTCATGCAGAGGAGTTGGTCAGTACATACATAAGTCGATTAAAATTTGTTAATAGTTGGATTTTCATCTTAATAATGGTTAATGCATTTGATCTTCGCTGTGTAAAGTTGGAGGCCATGGTGTAAAGATTGTTGGCATCCTTGCGTCTACGGGGAGACGATGGAGTCGTGTCCAAGCTCTTTTTTTTTTTTTTTTTAACTACATAGCCTGGGCGGGTTCATATGGAGGATGAGCTGTTGCCCAAGCATCAAATCCCCCCTCTTCACACTGCCACTGTGATCCAAAGGAAAAGTAAGGACCAATGCAGTTTGGCAACAGTAGTGTTGCAGGAGTTACTGGGTAGCACTGGATTTCACCATCACATGACCTTGGGGACTCGGCTCCTGATTTGTTTTCAGGGTTTACTCCCCTAGCTTTCCTTGAAAAGTAGTCAAGATTTTGTGTCGGACTTTTCCTTGACTTAGATGGGTTGCCAACCAAGATTAGAGTCATAGGAAAAAGACTCATCCCCAGAGTTCAAATCTGTGATAAAGCTATAGTTCACATAGATCTAATACCTTGAGAAAGGTATGAATCCAATTACTCTCCCTCCAGCTATGGGTAAATAGTAAGGCAGACTGGGCTTTTTAACCTTGGTTAGGCAACCAGTCTAGGAGAAGGAAAACTCTGAATTTAAACTTGTTAAACTCAGCTTAGGGCGGTCACTACTAGAATAGGCTAAGTCCTAATTATTGATCTATTTCACTAACTAATAATAATTTAATTTGATTTAAAATTTAATAATAATCTAAAGTATATTCATGGCATTAACTTTAATAAATTTAAAAAAATGATTCATGAATAAACAATTAACAATTAAGTTCAAAATTAAACTTAAATTAACCTGTAATATTTGTTACATTTGTATATAAATCATACACTAAATGTAACGTTATGGGTCAGATTAGATAAAAGAAATAATTTGAAAAACAAAAGACATTTTGTTGATTATCTATACATATATAAATGGAGGCATGTGGTGTAATGATTAGAGTTGTAGGTAGTGGACTTGTTGAACTGAGTTCAATTCCAGGATGAAGCTGTTTGCATTTCACATAGCTAATATGCTCGGGAAAGGTATGAATCCAATCCTCCCTCCAGCTATGGGTAAACAGCAGGGCAGACTGGGCTCTTTAACCATGGCTAGGTAACTAATCTAGGAGAAGGAAAACTGAATTCAAACCTATTAAACTCTGCATAAGAAATTGACCTTGTGTCACATCCTGCTCATGCAGAGAGGTTGGTAAATATATATACATATATAAATGGCTGTTGTATGTATGTATGTCTGGAGGAAACTACGAAACTAAAACAATTAACAACAATGTAAATATATATATATACACATTCACTATCACCAGAACTTGCTTTTTATGCAAAAATAATGAAGATTTTATTTATATTCATGAAGGTATTTAGAAATTTGAATAAAAAGAGAAGGGAATGTCATTGCTGGCAATTGTGATTAAAACATAAATCAATTATGTAAGATGAAAACAATCAATGGATCAGTGAGACTGACTTTTTGTTATCCCCCTTCTACCCATGCAATGCAGGGTAGCTGCTTCTAGTATTATATAATTCAGAAAGTGTGAAATATTTATCTTAAGGAAATATATCCTATTTTTTATATACATTACTCCTGTCATTTAAAGACAATAGTATTCATTTATATATAAAATTTAGAATCTCAATGCCCAGTGATGAGTAAAAACTAAAATAGTAAATTCAGTGATAGATAAAATTACTTATGTATTCTACTTTTTCAATCAAATGATCAAAAATATTTGTACTGGAGAATGTAGTGAGAGAAGAAACTTGCTTCATTGAGTGAAGCAGGATATCCCAGAAGGGAAACAAGGCCGCTCCCTGAGTCACAATTTATAAAGAACTGGCCTTGTGTTAATCTTCTGAATCTTGCAAGACAAATGTGGATTATTCAAATTATGGCTCCTCCCACTAGTCTATTAAAGAATGAATTAACGAGGGAATAGGGTTATTTTGTGTGTTGTGATTTCAGCACATGTGCACATGAGCAGTTTTATTAAGAGAAAAAAAAATGATACAAAGGTGATGCAGGCTTTTTGTTTTGACCCAGAATTGCTCAGAAATCAACTTTTTTCTTTTTGAATGCAATATTCAAGCAAAAAGTATACAATGTACTGAAAATTTAGGAAAAATATGACTATTAAAAAATAGTTTTAGGTGAAATTAATCCAATGATATATATATATGAATTTAAAAAATGGAGAAATCTATAGAAGATTTAAAAAATTAAAACCATATATATATAAATTTTAAAAATGGAGAGATTCATATATAGATACAAAAATTACAACACCCCCCTCTCTCTTCTCAATATATATATATATATATATATATATATATATATATATCGATGTGTGTGTGTGTGTCTCACATATGGGGAAACTAAGTCAATGAATTGTGAGTTAATATTTTTGTTCCTTTTATATCTATATTTAATCTAACAGCAAGAATGTTATGTTCAAACAGTTCTGTGATTTGGTAACCTGGAAGTGTCCCTGATGTCCTGAAGTGCAGCTTATAGGAAGTACAAGACTAATAAAAAAACAGATTTGTAAAGTCAACAAAATATCCTCATCCAAAAATCTGAGTATCATAAATACAGATCATGTGATAAAGACTAATTGAGAAGTTGCAGAAACAGTCAGAACTCTGAAACGCAGTTGGAGGATGTGTTGCTAATGGTAGAATTATCAGTTAATAAAGATTTCCTCTTTGATCCGAGGCAGAATTGCCAATCTCTACATAGATAATCCTATTATTTCTGGTGGGAACTGTGCTTGTCCAAAATTTAAAAAACATTTTCTTCCAATAAGATAAAAAAGAAAGAAAAAGAAAGAAAGAAAAAAAAAAAAAAAAAAAAGAAAAAAAAGAAAGAAAGAAAAAAAAAAGAAAAAAAAAGATAAGTAAATTTCTGTCTAAGTTGTATCATTTTTTTTTTTTTCTCTGAGTGTTCTGAAAATGAATACCCGCAAAGATAAACTAAATCAACTAGAGTGAGAAGAGCATCAATCACCGTTTTTTGTTTTTACCTCAAAAAATGAAAGAAAAAAAAAAAATTAAAGACGGAGAGATAGAGAAAAAAAAAAAAAAAAAAAACAGTTTTAATTTTTTTTTTATCATTTGATAGAAAAAGTAGAATAAATTGTGAGTGAAGAAAAACGTTTTTCATCATCATCTGACAGAAAACAGGGATGGCTGGTGGAGATCGCAGGAAAGGATCAATATCAAGTCTTTCCTCCTTAAAAATAAAAAATAAACTTCAATGATCTATCCATTTATGCTTCCTGTTCCGTTTACAGCAAGGGAAATAACTCTTGTATATATAAAGAGCTGTTTGTTAATGAATACAAATTGGCGGGCAAATAAGAATTGAAGACGATAAGAGATTTATCACAGCACACTAACAAATAAGAAAAATCTGTTGCAGAATTTGGAGATCAAGTGTCCTGCTTATTTTCTGCTTCTAATATATTTACATGCATTTAATGACAAGTTTGTATTAGGCAGGGAATGATTAACAGATAAGTATCTTCATACAATATTTATAGATGAGGCATGCTTCGCGTAATGGTTATTGTCATAGGAAATGGATATTGGTGGCAGAGTTCAAAGCACCAATAACAGGCACTTCAGGGCAGGGGTCCAGTGGCTTCAGCCTATGGATTATTGGTGAAGTTAACATTGTCATCCCAGGGGGCCATCTTGAGGGAGAATGCTGACAGGATTGACACATTTGCACCTGCCATCCCATGAGCCTCGGCTTGTGGGTGGTCCCACATTAAAAGACCTTGTGTCATACCTGCATATGTGGGATGCAAGGTAATTGTTCATGCTAAATCCCTCTGGAAAGTCATGAATCTATTTGTTTTCAGTTATGGGTAAATAGTAAGGCAGACTGATTTTTAGCCTTGGTTAGGCAAGCAGTCTAAAAGAAAAACTTTAAATTCAAATAAGCTTTACTCATATAAAAATTTATCTTTTGTCACATCCTAGGTAGAAGGGTTGGGGTTGATTAGTGTAATGGTTATTTTTAAAGGAAATTTTGTTGCAAAAAAAAAAAAAAAAAAAAAAATTATTTGTTGTTGGATGGTCTGCTACGAACTGGTTAAGTTCGTCACCTTTCTTTTCTGTCTTTTCCCACTAGTTTTAACTGAAGTCTTACGTTGGTTAGTCTCTTCAGGTGTGTGTGCCATGCTTCCTTGCCCTCCTTAGCCTCCAGCTACTTATGGACATAGCCCCTCAACATCCGGGCACCTGAGTCAAATCTGTGCAACACCCAAGTCACACTTTTTTGCATTTGGGAGGACACAGGTTCGACTCCGGCAGGCAAGATAATGTCTTGCTCTTTTTCTCACAGAAATGGAGTCAGTGACAGATAAAACCCTGGATGAGGCTGTTTATGTTTCCCTTCAGGCTGTTGGGAGACAATTTTATATTGAAGGAGAGGCTTTCCTATGCATTAAAACCAATTACTAAAAAAATATGAATATAAATACACAACATATTGCTTCCTAACCGTTAGGCATGACATAACCCCAGATGGGTTGATATGCTGTTAAAATGAATCAACCAACCAACCAATGCATTGTGTCTGTTTTGGTCGTGTGACAAGGTTAGCCTTAAAAATCTCTCCTTTTTACTAACACAACTTTGGAAGTGCTAGATTTGTCTTTTTGCTTCCTCAGAAGCTATGCACAGGGGAGCCTGTTTTCATTCCCAGACCTCCTGAAAAATACTAAGTGGTTTCCACCCCTTTCTTGCTTAAACATTCTTTATGTTACTTAGAATACCAAGTGCCTGTTTTATGGTTTGGGACGGAAACTATGTTCCCTTTCTGTATGTTGTGTAATTATATGTTATATTGTATGAATTGACTTATCAAATAGGACTAAATGCCTCTGGAAAAGGCATGAATCCATCTATTCTATTTGTTATCTGTTATTTACAAATATTTTATACTGATGCATTTTATACTGTTAAAATATTTATTCTGCACAAACACATTTCTTGTTACTTGCAATTAGTAACTTGTGATATGTAACTATTTCTTTCTATAATTTATTTATTGTTAATTTGAAACTTTGTGGAGTGTTCTTAAAAGAAAATCTGAATCCTGACAATTCTGTCCTCTATGACATATCTATTCTTTTTAACATTATGTCCTTTAAGTATAAATATTCAACTATTAATTTCATCATATAAATTATTCCCATTTATATATAGTGATGTTCTCTATGAGCAAATAGAGTTTGGTAATAAATGATACCAACTAATATCTGTTTTGTTTTATAATATTCAACTAGAAATAATAAAGTCCTGGTATCTTTGGTTTATAGGAAAACTAATTCTTTATAAAAATATTGATAGTTATCTGTTTAAAAAAAAGTACAACAGCAATAGGAAAATATCCTTGCATAAAACAAACCATCGATTAAAATATCTCCAACTTCAATTTTGTTTACGCAAGTTAGGTCAAAAGTACCTTGTAGTTTAATATCTCATCCACAGAAAGTGGTGGTAAGGCACATATTGCGAAGGCATAGCCTGCCATAGATAGATCATCAGTCATATGGAAATCCGATCTCACTAACAAGTTAAAGCGATAATTCTTCCAAGCCATAGTGTCAGTGCTACTGTATGGCTGCACCACTTGAATCCTCTCAAAGTGCCTTGAAAACAAGCTAGATGGAAGTTGCATAAGAATGCTGCCCGCGATCTGAAACAAATTGTGAAAAAACACCTACAAGAAAGCAGCTGTATGGCCACCTGCCACCTATCACACAAACCATCCAAGTGAGAGGGAGACATGCTGGACACTGCTGGAGAAACAAGGATGAATGTCCTCCTATAGAAACCAGCACATAGGCATGCCAGGGTGGGCTGCCCAGCAAAAACCTACATTAATCAGCTCTGTGCAGATACTGGATGCTGCATGTAGGACCTGCCAAGAGCAAAGAGTAATAGGGATGGTTGTCGAAAGATTGTCATGGATATCTGTGCTGCTGGCGTGACATGGAGGGGATGACCTTGTAGTTAGAGGATGTTAAAATTATTAAAGGATTCATATCCAAAATTTCTAGAGAATTTCATATGAGAAGGTGAAAAGGAAGCTCTATAAAATATGGTAAATGAATTTGATAACATATTAAGGTATGTTTTATCTGGGGAACATCTCATTCCTGGTAATATGAGTGCAAAATTAGATTATCAAATATTTCTGTTAGTCTTCAGAAAAAAACAAAAACAAATTGTGCCTGCTCTCTGATTGGTTAGTTATATTCCTGGATTTAATTCCTTGCATTTTAAAGGGAAAAAAAGTTACAGCGTGGTTGTAAACATCTAAATCAAGTTTGTATTAAAAATAAAAGTTCAATGAACTTTCCATTCATGACTCCTGTTCTCTTTATAACAGGGAGATAACTCTTCTTTGTTAAAGCATACAAAAAAGGATATAACATTTATCACAACTGTGGGAATTAGAATAAAATTTAAATAAAAATTTAAAAAATAAACCCCCATGAGCCTTCACCATAAGAACCCTCTTCTTTGTTAAAGGATACATTTATCACAACTGTGGGGATTAAAATAAAAATTAAATAAAAATTTTTAAAAATATACTCCCATGAGCTTTCATCGAAGAACCTTCTAGCATGTGTGGGAAAAAGGACCCACTTCCAACCGAAGAGAATCTCGCAGCGATTTGAACTTAGGCCTTACTGGGACAAGACACTACTACTGGCCAGGGAGAAACTTCCTTGCCACATGGTGGCTATGACCTGTGAACAAAACCTAAATCATAAAACTACCTTTTGTCTTTGTCTCTTCCTTTTTTTCCATGAATTCCTTTTCAGCACAACCACCAAATAAGATGGGGTAAAAGCAAACTATGAACATGCACCAAGAATAACCAGCTACCTCTTAAACTTAAAACAAACCTCTCGTCACCCAACACAACACTAACAAAAAATTTATTTTATGAATAGTAAAAAATTGACTCCAGATTTTTGGATATCAAGTGTCCTGCTTATTTTCTATTTGGTGCATCATTTGCGAACATGCGAGTCAAGTTTGCATTGATCCAGTAGATAGGTTTTTAATGGCATGTCAACCTGTCTAGGATTAGGGAATTGCATTCCTTGTATGTTTGTATCTGTATTTTTTGTGAAGTTGTTTAAGAGTTTTTTTTTTTTGCACAGTCCTATCAAACACAAATAATTTTTAGATGAGATCCTAACAGGTAGTACAACTTCAGATCAGAGTGGACCTGTGAGTAATGGCAATGAAAGGGTACTCAAGAGTCCAAGATCACCAGAACTGGTTGTTTAGTTTTATGGCATATCAACCCTTTTCGGGTCATTTAATGCCGAATCAAGTCATTTTGATATCAGGTTGCTTAAAGTACCAGCTGTTGCTTAAATGATCACCCATCTAAGTATTGAACAGGCTCATTGTTGCTTAACTTTGGTGATCTAGCAGGAGCTGGTGCTTTCAAAGTGATTTGACTGTAAGCAATAGAACTGGAGCTTCACTATCAGATGCAGTTTAGTGTCATACTCTTCTTTTTGTCGGGGTCTTACCTATCAGCAGAAGATTCAGTCAGCATATTCTAAGCCTCACTGACAAGACATTGTATCAATCAGGGAAGCATCAGTTAGTAACTAATTCTATTATGTAGATATAACCAAAAGTATTAATAAAGTAAAACAATTTTATTAATAACTGAGGTTTAAATAAAAATAAAATCATGGAGAATATGACGTAAATAACTAAGGAAATTATGACTTGAGTAGTGATATAGTTTCGGTTACAGACAGACAAACACACAATCTCCATTATAATAAGATTTGATTTCATTAAGTTACCAGCCAGGTCTTATCCAGAGACCAAGGGCTGGCAACCAGGCAATATAAGTAATGACAGCTTGGGTATAAATACAATTACATGTAGATATGGTCAACAGTATTAATAATATGAAACAATTTTATTGATAATTGAGGTTTAAATAAAAATAAAATCATTGAGAATGTGACATAAATAACAAAGGGAATTGTGACTTGAGTAGTGATATATTTTTGGTTACAGATAAACACAAAATCTCCATTATAATAAGATTTGTATTATTCAAACTATTGTCCTCATCTTTATTGTTATCTGCACAACATTTCAGCCGATATGCCCTCCGGCCTCCTTCGTTGTGCAGATAACAATAAAGATGAGGACAATAGTCCAAATTATACAAATTATCAAGCCTCATCTCAAAAATTCAGAGAAAGATTTGACAAACCAACCAACAAACCTAATTTCTGCTTCTGGTAAAAATAGCATAAATCTATCCTTCACATCTTGCAAGAATATGCCTTAACTGCAGGATATTCACTCATGTAACCTAAAGCCAAAGATGAGAAGATCGTTTCAAGATTGGAATTCAGTCAGTCACGTTGTGGCCATCTTGAATATTCTGACTTCATTTGCATATTTTGGGGTTAGTTCCTGAAAAGGTCAATCATAAACTTCCAGAAAATCTTATTTGTTCTTTTCACCATTTTTTGAGAGATTAATATCAATGGCTGAATTTAGTCTTCAAGAATTCAGTGTCTCATTTTCAAAGAATTTTGAAGAATATAAATAGCTCAAAAAGTTTTTGTTATAAGCTGATAGATTAGACACCAAGATTACTCTTTAATCCTCTTATCATCTAAAATCCTATAATTTTGAAAGAGAAACACCTTGATTAAAAAAAAATGTATTTTGTGGATGGACTGAGCATCTCTGACAATTATAGTAAATGATTAAATCCACCTTCAGCAAGCTCTGTTTGATGTTAGCACACTTTTGGTTTGGTTTATGGCATATCAACCTCAGTGGGTCATTTAATGCCGACAAAGTTTTGAAATAAATTCATTTTTGATGGATACTCAATTTTTTTTAATAAACACATTTTTGTATTTAACCCATGGATGGGACCCTAACAAGTACTACCACTGCGAGTCAGAGTGGACCAGGGAGCAATGGGGATGAAGGGGTGCTCCACATTCCCCAAACCTGGAACCTCACAATCAGATAGAGTTTAACGTCATTCCCAGGATTTGTAGACCCTCAGCCACCACCTTATAGCACCCATATGATAAAAAGGGTTGGGGCTTGCCCTGAGGGCAATTGGGTTGAGGCAATCATATAGGTGCTAGGGTTTGACGTAACCAAACAATTGATCGGAGAGGGCCTCTCCGATTGCCCGTCAGCCCAAAAAAGAACCAAAGTGGAATATTGCAAGTCATGGACTGTTCAACCACCTGGGTTCTATCCTTAAGCATGGGGGAGTCTTACCCTTCTGCATAGGTGCAGTCTAACGTCCCAGCCGACAGGGCAGACACTTTTGATTTAAAGAATTTACTATATACAGAGCATTTCAGAAATATGGATATCATTGTAAACTAATTGTAATATATTGCCTGGTCAATGAGTTCACAACTGGGAAACAGGGGCTGTACACTAGTCAAACACTATTGACTGAGCTAAAGCAGACCTATAGTATTAAAATGGTGGAAAGAATCTCATAGTTATTAACTAAGCTTGGCTTAGATGTGGCACAAGGCCAGAAGTATGGAGCACCCAATGAGAATCAAACTCATTAACAATGGTCTGTGAATCTAGCTTGCTAACCATTACACCATGTGAGGTGCCCTGGAAAGAATCTTATAGGTAATCAAATATAGTTTGTTTGCTATCTTTTTTTCAATTCAATATCCTTCTGTGAATAATAGTCAACTTGTCTCTTTTGTAGTAGAACTAAGATGTAGACTCACAATGTTCCAATTCAAAATAACCTCTCAAAAAAAAAAAAAAAAAAAAAAAAAGAAAAAAAGATACATATATTCTGATAAGAATTGTTCTTTCACTTATACCAAAGTTTATTGAGCATTAAACATTGATTATGAAAAGCAGTACAGAGCAGAAACTTCAACATTATTATTAATTCATTTGACAGACGCAGCTGATCTTTTTAACTTCCCAGTATTTACAAACAAGCCAATAAGCAATGAAATAAATGACTTTTCAAAAAGGCTTAGATGCAAAATAATAGATTGTGATTAGGACAAAGGACAAAAAACAACAAAATACATAAAACAAAATAAAAGCAAAAAAACAAACTTAACAACAACAAACAAACAAAATCATTCTTAGCAGTTCATCAAGGAGAAAATGAATAAATTATTGGCAAATGACCTGAATAAAAATAAAAGGAGGCCAGAAAAGAGATTTTAGGATTTGTCACGAGTAAATCAAAACAATTCTTAGAAAATAGCTGATCTTAAGTTCAGAGAAAAATGAAGTATTCTAAGAGGCTTTAGATTCCACTTGTGAACCAACAAATTATTCTCAAGACAGGAAATACTAAAAATATCAAACATTTTTTTATCATCTTTCCGCAGCTATTGTTCAAAAATTCATAACCAAAAATATCCTCATAGATTCTCCAAAAATATACATCTTTTTTTTTTTTCATTTAAAAAAAAAGAGACTTTGTACTTTTATCAAAGAATTTAGTTTTTGTCTTTTTCAATTTATTATTCATCTTTATTATAATCCAATATTTCTATACATCTTATTATAATAGAGATTGTCTGTCTGTCTGTAACCAAAAGTATATTACTACTCAAGTCACAATTCCCTTTGTTATTTATGTCACATTCTTCATGATTATTATTTTTTTTTTTAAATTTGTTGGAATATTTTCTGATATAAGGTGTGTTCTAATTCCCCACATGGATTTATAGACTAGCCTAAGTCACGTGGTTTATTACTTTGCCAATCACCAACCATACTGCGTGGCTGATACACTACTTAAACCCCCCACACTGGCCATAATTCTAATTGCACTCATTGAGGAGGGAGTTACAATACCAGATGATTACTAATACTCAGGACTCTTTACCAAGGATTCAATTCCACTGGACAAGCGCTCTTGCTTGAAGGCCAAATGATGGCCCATAAAAACTTAACACAATTATTAATAAAATTGTTTGCATTATTAATAATGTTGACCATATCTACATAACAGGATATTTACCACATACCCCACGTGTACGTGTTAGGCACAAGGCCCTATTAATGTGGGACCACCCAGAAGCCAAGATTCATGGGTGGTGGGTGCAAAAAATGCGTTGATCCCATTGGTATTTACCCTCAGGCACCAGGCAATAAACCAAGCCCTGCCTTTTAAGTCAAGGGAGCCGGTGTTGCCTGGGTGTATGGACCCTGGGATCAACAATGTTAACTTTTAAGGTCCAGCGGCTGAAGCCACCGGAAACCGGAGTTAGATATGATGGACATCCTTTCTGATGCACTTTCCCATCCTTCTGTAACACTTCTCTGCCATGCGGGAATAATTCTTCTGGTATGTCTCTCAGCTCTGTAGTTACAGACCTCTTGATGGCCTCAACACATTCAAAACTGGTATCATTGATGAGCCCTTTCAGCTTGGGAGGTGCGTGGGAAGGGACGATAGTTGTGGCAGGACAAATTGTGACTTTTCTTTTTTCTAAGTTGTAGGAGCTCATCAATGGGACCTGTTTTGAATGCGTTGAGGCCATCAAGAGGTCTGTAATGACAGAGCTGAGAGATATACCAGAAGAATCCTTCCAGCAGGGTAGAGAAGCATGACAGAAGGATGGCAAAGTGCATTAGATTCAAGAGGAGACTACTGTGAAGGAGAAAATATTTTGTTTGGATTTTAAATGAATGGTTTGTGACAACAGTCTCATTACTTTTCAGACACACCTATTTAATATATTTTTTTAAAAAGTGAGCTTTATTTAATGAATATTTTTCTAGTTTTTATTAGTAAACTTGATGCTAAGGACAATATTTAGTCGAATTCCCACTCAATAAAGACCAATATTAGCATTAGTATATCCATGATACACTAACACTAAATAAATGGTAGGAAAAAACAGATAAGCTCATTTACCCATACAGACACATTATTAATATATACATGAAATACATTCAAGTTTTATTGAAAGAAATAAACAAATGCATCTCAACAGATAAAAATATACAGCCTTGTTCTATGAACAATCAATATGTGAAGGGGGTACAAAATGGAAAAAAGTAATTTGACAAGTGTGGTAATTATCGCCATCTGGCTCCCTGGCTGGGTAAGAGACTACATCTCCACTGTTCAAAGAACAGAGGCAAAAGAGGCTGAGAATGGTTTTCTGACTGTCATTACACCCCACAAGGCCCCTAATGGATATATCTATTCTCTAAGTGAGATAATTATTATTTCTTTACATTTTTAAAAATCATGTCGATTTAAAGATGGCCAAGAGTGCAAGAATTAAGGTAAGTCTGTGGGGATTTAAAAAAAGAAAAAGAAACTCCCATGGGCCTTGACTGGAAATATCATCTGTGCAGGCCCGACCCCCTTCCCCAAGAGAATCCCTCGAAGGCCACAACTGAGTGTAGTTCATCTCTTAGCTAGGGCCATGGCCCTCGCTACCAACGACTATGCCCTGTTCAATAAAGCCAGAGTTATGAAACCACCAAATGCCTTTGTCTCTTTTCTTTCCTAAGATCCATTTCAGCGCACCAGCCCAGAAGAACTAAGAACCAAAGCTTTTATATGGGGCTAAAATACAAGCACCCACAAACCTTTAACCTGGCCCCATAAGTCACAACCAAAAACTATCAGGATTTTGCCTAAGAATAGTTATGTAATAAAAGCCATTCATGCAAAAATAATGAGAGAAACATGGAGGTTTGACTTTAACAGAAATTTAGAAAATTAACAAATTAACAAAAGGGCAAAAGACATTCTTCATACAAAGTTATTCTTGATAACCATCTGATGTCTAACAAGTGCTAAGAAATAATTTTTAAAAATATCACAATGAAAAAAGTAAAAAAAATATATATATATATATATATATATATATATATATCAGTTAAGTAAAATGGTATTTTCTTGTCATAAACTTAGAACATTCTTATCAGTCAATAATCAGAGTGCAAAGAATTAGCAAAAAAGAAAATTCTCTTTACCTTGTGTTGGAATCGTGGCAGAACCAAGTTAACTGTAAAGAAATCACATGTCTTTTAATGTGCAATTAGCTTTTTATAATGTTATGTATGACATCAGCACTAAAAAAAAAAAGATAAATAAATAAAATAAAAAAGTAAACCAAGGGCAGGCAACTCCTGGTCACATTATCATTTATTCACAGATACATAAACCTTAATAATATTATCGGTTCTCAAATTTATTGGAATGAGTACAAATTCTAACTTTGAAATCATGCTCATAAAACACTGATTTAAACAAAAACATAAACGAGAAAAAAAAAATAGTTTTATTTTTTTTTCACAGCACTGGTATCTTGTTATAATGGAGATTGTGTGTGTAACTGAAACTATATTACTACAATTTGCTTAGTTGTTTATGTCACATTCTCCATGATTTTATTTAAACCTCAAATATTAATAAAATTGTTTTACATCTTTAATACTATTGACCATATATACATGATATTTACCACTTCCCCCATGAGTATGGGTTAGGCACAAGACCATATTAATGTGGGACCACACACGAACCAAAGCTCATTGGTGGCAGTTGCAAAAAATGTGTTGATCCTGTCGGCATTCCCCCAGGCAATGAGTGATAAACTTGGCAATCAAGGGGCAGGTATTGCCTGGGTGATTAGCCCCCTGGGCTCAACGCTGTTAATGAGATCAACAGCCAGGGCTGAAGCCTGTTAGCCTTATATACATAATATTGATTCTAATGATAATACTAAGCACATATTGTGCTTACTATTATTGATTTCTAAATGTTTGGTTTTGTCTTAATGAATATGAGCAAAAATCTCAGGGATCAATCTTAAAAGAAATCCATTAACAAGAAGAAAAAAATATAATCTTATTTACTTCCTATTTTAACTAAATTGTTAAATTAGGAAAATTTAACAATGAAAGACAAGAGTAATGGAAGAGTAAGTTTCAGTTGTTCTATTTTTCGATTATACCCCCCTCTGTTTCAAATATTTTTATCTGCATTTTTATTTAGTTTTATTAGCCTTTCTAATTTAATATATTTCATTACATTAAAACTTAAATATTTGCACCTGGAGGGGGGTGCATATATTTGCTAGTTATAATAACGAACCATAAAGAATCAAAAGTTAAATACTCTCGCCACTGTAGACACTGTTTTTGTAACTTTGAAATTCCTTGGGATATCTCATCTAACCAATATCTTTACTATTTGGAGATCATATATTATACAAATAAATCCATACATTTGTAATTGTTGGACCAAGTCACCTTTAAGCACCCAGGGGTGACCTGGATTCAGAAGGACATTTTTTCATTTACACCGTCAACATCTGGTTCTTTGTTAGGGTTAGGGTTATGTAATTTAAAAAAAAAAATGCATCTAAAAATTGTCTGGTAACAAACAACCGGATGCTAATGGTGCAAAGCGAAACATGTCCTTCTGAATCCAGGTCACCCCTGGGATGCTTAAAGGTGACTTGGTCCTAATTGTTTAATGAAAATATTAAAATTAAAATAAAAACAAATAATAAAGTACAAAAAATAAAATATCCAACAATTCCATTTTTGCTGAAAGCAAATTTTGCTGTCAAAAGGAAATTTCAGCCTCCTTTGTGTGTGTGTATGCGGGGGGGGGTTTACCCTCTCCAGGGAATACAGTCAGCATATTCTAAACCCCACTGTAAGGGAAAGAAAGTAAAAGAGTAACTATTTTCATGAAAAATATTATCATGAAGTTTTGAATGAGTAAAATATTATTTTCAGTACTTTAATTTATTTGTTTAATTTATTTATTTTGTAGAATTTGTATGTTCCCACCCACTCACTTGCAAGTATGAGAAGGGTCACATGGTGGTCATCAGTGGGTGTTCAGATGGCTCATGGGGTCAATCTTAGTGTCAAAACTACGATTAATATCAAAGGGGTTTACTAATTTTTGGGATGAATATTAACATCTAATCCTATCTGTTTTGATTGCATTTACACAAGAAACAATAAAATTCGGACCATCTGAACTTTAGGCACTCCTTTTTGATCTCGATTAAGAAAGGACATGTTTTTCATTTACACCATCAATATCCGGTTGTTTTATCAGACGATTTTTAGATTTTTATTTTTAAATTATGAAACTAACCCCTAACCCTAATGCTAACCCTAACCCCCAACAAACAACCTGATATTGACAATGTAAATGAAAAACATGTCCTTTCTTAATCGAGATCAAAAAGGGGTGCCTAAAGGTAATATGGTCTTAAAATTCTGCTATTTTTGTTTTTCTCCATATGGAAATCTGATCTAATAAGATAAAGCAAGAATTCTTCCCAGCTGTAGCCATATCAGTACTACTGTATAGCTGCACCACTTGGACTAACAAAATGTTTAAAGAAAAAGCTGTCTTGATCAAATCTTGTAAGCAGCACCGCATAAATAAGCAGTTGTATGGCCACTTGCCTCCTATTACACACACCATACAAGTAAGACAAACATAATTCCCACAGCTCCAGAATTGGAACATGATACTAAGACCTTCAGACATCATCTACTAGCATATATATGATAAAATGCATTGGGTGTTTGCCATAAGAGCAAAATGATCGGGGCAATCATATTGTTGCTAGGGTTTGATGTGACCAGCCAATTGATTATAGGGAGCTTCTCTAACTGCCAGTCTAGCCCAAGTAAGGGCCAAAATGAGTGTTGCATGTCATACTGCTCAGCAAACAGAATTCCATATATAATATATACATATTTACTAACCCCTCTGCATGAGTAGAATATGACAAGGTCAATTTCAATTCAGAGTTTTCCTTCTTCTAGACTGCTTGCCTCACCAAGGTTAAAGAGCCCAGTCTGCTCTACTATTTACCCATAAATGGAGGGAGAATAGTTGGATTCATACCTTTTTCAAGGGTATTAGTGCTATGTGAAATGCAACCAGCCTCGTCCAGGATTTGAACTTGTGTCACCATGTCTGTTTCCTATGACAGTAACCATTACACTATGTGCCTCCACGATGTTATATATCATATGATAATATAACATGTTATGTAATCATTTTACCACTAAAAAATCTATAAGATTAAATTATTTTCTTGAATTTTGGGTTTTCAGTCGGTAGAGCATCTGACTAGAAACCACAAGGTTCTGAGTTTGATACCAGTCCACACCAACTCAGCATATGAATAGCACAGGGATGTGTGTGGTAAAGTGAGGAGCTGAAGATAGGCATGATGCTCCACCTCAGATGTAAAAACAATCTCCTTGGTCTAGCACTAGTAAAAGGGGATAAACTCCCTTGCTGTTTGGCTGATACAGACTTTAGGCCACCCCAATCTTATGTTATTATTTTACTTCTAAAGAAATTGTGTTATTAGAAAGTAACACACTTAATAACACTAATTCTTTAATTCACCGCCTCCATATTGGAATGTTATTTTTTTATATTATTGTTGAGATTATAGTTTGTATTATTGTCATCATAGTATTAATACTTGTACAACTATTATTATGTTATTTTATTTTTTCCCCTTCTTACTATTTTAGAACCTCTGCAACCACCATTACAATATGCTTAGATAATATAGTTGTTTCACATCAAAGAAGCTCTATTTGCCTTCAGGTTGAATGTTGTAGCTTTTATAAGTTAGCTTTGAACACTTGTTTCCTTGAATTTTTTTAAGAGATAAAAAAAAAGAAAAGAGTTACCATTGAGAAATAAAAAGCAAACAATGTGAATGAGTGTTTCAAAACAAATGCTTAAGATCTTAAAAGAAGAAAAAAAAAAGATTATAAATTGGTGGTGTTACTGATCATGAAAATGAGTATATAATAAGGATGTCGATATGAGGAAGAAAATGAAGAAGGATTGAAAATTTATAGTCTAATTCTACAAATGCTTTCATTTGAGAGCTGTGTGTTATTTTTAAATTCAATTGGGAATTGTATGAGACAATCCGTTAAAGCAATTGAAAAATGGAAGATGGGATAGAATGAGGATTTAAAGAAGTCATTGAAAAATATGTAAAATTAAATTTTAGGATGAAGGAAAAATAAAATTTAAGGAAAATAAATTAACAGAAAGAAAAATTTGGTAATGAAAGAAATTTAAAAAAAAGCATTAAATAGGAAGAAAGAAAGAAATGAAAGGAAGGAAGGAAGGAAGGAAGAAAGAATAAAAATATTGAGAATGAGGAGGTAAAATCCAGAATAAAGGAACAAAAAATAAAGAATAAGAAAATTACAAAAAAAGATTAAACAAAGATATTTACAAAAGGAGGAGGAGGAGGAGAAGAGAAGAAAAAGACATTAACAGGAGGAAGGAAGAAAGAAAGAAAAAGACATTTACAAGAGAAGATGGAAAGATTTTTGGAGCGGTAGAAGGAAAGAAAAAGATATTAAGAGGAGGAAAGAAAGAAAGAAAGAGGTTTACAACAAGAAGAGGAGGAAAGAAGAAGAAAGAAAGAAGGTTTACAACAAGAAGAGGAGGAAAGAATGAAAGAGAAGAAAGAGGTTTACACAAAAGAGAGGAAAGAATGAAAAGAAAGAAAGAAAGAGGTTTACAAGAAGAGGAGGTAAGAATGAAAGAAAGAAAGAGGTTTACAAGAAGATGAGATTTACAAGAAGGAGGAGGAAAGAAAGAAAGGAGGAAGGAAAGAAGAAAGGAGGAGAAGGAAGAAAGGAGGAGGAAGGAAAGAAAGAGAAGGAGGAGGAAGGAAAGAAAGAAAGAGGAGAAGGAAAGAAAGAAAGAGGTTTACAAGAAGAGGAGGAAGAAAGAAAGAAAGAGGTTTAAGAAGAGGAGGAAAGAAAGAAAGAAAGAAAGAGGTTTACAAGAAGGGAAGAAAGAAGAAGAGGTTACAAGAAGAGAAAGAAAAAAGAGGTTTACAAGAAGAGGGAAAGAAAGAAAGGTTTACAAGAAGAAGGTAAAAGAAAGATTTAAAGAAGAGGTAGAAAGAAAAGAAGAAGAGAGAGGAGAAAGAAAGAAAGATTTACAAGAAGGGAGAAAGAAAAGAAGAGATTACAAGAAGAGGTAGAAAGAAGAGAAAAGATTTAAAAGAAGAAGAAAGAAGATTTACAAGAAGAGGTAGAAAGAAAGAAAGAAAGAGATTTACAAGAAGAGGTAGAAAGAAAGAAAGAAAGAGTTTACAAGAAGAAGAAAGAAGAGATTTACAAGAAGAGGAGGAAAGAAAGAAAGATGTTAAAAGGAATGAAAGATGTTTACAAAAGGATGAAAGATGTTTACAAAAGAGAATGAAAGATGTTTACAAAAGAGAATGAAAGAATGAAAGATGTTTACAAAAGAGAATGAAAGATATTTACAAGAAGAGAAGGAAAGAATGAAAGATGTTTACAAGAAGAGAAAGAAGAAAGAAAGAGAAAGAAAGAAAGGTTTACAAGAGGAGGAAAGAAAGAAAAGAAGAGGTTTACAAGAAGAGGAGAAAGAAAGAAAGAAAGAGGTTTACAAGAAGAGGAGGAAAGAAAGAAAGAGTTTACAAGAAGAAGAGGAGGAAAAGAGAAAGAGGTTTACAAGAAGAAGAGGAGGAAAGAAAGAAAGAGGTTTACAAGAAGAAGAGGAGGAAAGAAAGAAGAGGTTTACAAGAGAAAGAGAGAAAGAAAGAAAGAAAGAGGTTTTACAAGAAGAGGAGGAAAGAAAGAAATAAAGAGGTTTACAAGAGAGGGGGAAAGAAATAAAAGATGTTTACAAGAAGAGGAGGAGGAAGGAAAGAAAAAAGAAAGAAAGAGGTTTACAAGAAGAGGAGGAGGAAAGAATGAAGAGGTTTACAAGAAGAGGGGGAAAGAAATAAAGATGTTTTACAAGAAGAGGAGGAAAGAAAGAAAGATGTTTACAAGAAGAGGAGGAGGAAAGGAGAGAGGAGGAGGAAAGAATGAAAAGAGGTTTACAAGAAGAGGAGGAGAAAGAATGAAAGAGGTTTACAAGAAGAGGAGAAAGAATGAAAGAGGTTTACAAGAAGAGGAGGAAAGAATGAAAGAGGTTTACAAGAAGAGGGGGAAAGAATGAAAGATGTTTACAAGAAGAGGAGGAAAGAATGAAAGATGTTTACAAAAGAGAATGAAAGAGGTTTACAAAAGAGAATGAAAGAGGTTTACAAAGAGGAGGAAAGAATGAAAGAGGTTTACAAGAGAAGGAAGAAAGAAAGGTTTACAAGAGGAGGAGGAAAGAAAGAGGTTTACAAGTGAAGAAAAAAAGAAAGACGTTTGGAGGAGAAAAAAAGACAAACATTTACAGGAGAACGAAAAAAGGTTACAGAAGGATGAAAGAACGAAAAGAAAAAAAAAGAAAAAAAAAAGAAAGAAAGATAAAAAAAAAACAGAAGGTGGAAAAAGAAACATTTATAGTAGAAGTGGGAAATAAAGATGTTCACAAGAGGAATAAATAAAAGTTGTTTAAAGAACACGGAAAGAAAGATATTTTAAGAAAAAAAAGCAATTACAAGAAAAAAGACAAGGAAAAAGGTAGGAGAATAAAATATCTAAACAAAATAAATGAGGAGTTGAATGAAAATGAAAAAAAAAAAAAAAAAAAAAAGAGAAAGCTAATAATAATAATAATAATAATAATAAAAAAATGAAGAAAAAAGAAAAAAAAGAATGTTACTAATAAGACAAAATGTGGTGGGAAGGGAAGTTTCCAGATAATGGAGAAATGAGTTTTATGAAATTTACACATCCTCTCCCACCTGGACAAATGCAGACATTTTTTTTGCACATTCAGAATTAGTAGATTGCCTTTAAGTCAATAGGCAACACCAATGCATCCATGTCTTTATGACTCAAATTGACTCTTTCAGTTGCACATGTCTTTCATAAAAAGAACTATCCACCCATTATATTTCATCAGAATCGGTGTGGTTAATAATGATACCAAGTGATTTCATTAGAATTTTATTTGTCACTTTGTTCTTAAACCAATGCACAAAGAACTTCTTTTTTTCTGGACGGATGAATGTTTATCAGTTTTTTTTCCTTTTCTTTTGGAAATTAGAAGAAAGATGATGATGAAAATATTTTTCAATTCAGTCTCAAATCTAATTCTTTTATAAAATCATTTTTTAATTTTAATACATTTCGGAGTATTGTTTTTACAGTTAAGGTGAATTTTAAAAGAAGGGAGTGGCATAGTGGCTAACAGTTTTTTTTACAGTTGTGAATTTTAAAAGAAGGGAGTGGCACAGTGTCTAACAGTTTTTTACAGTTAAGGTGAATTTTAAAAGAAGGGAGTGGCACAGTGGCTAACAGTTTTTTTACAGTTAAGGTGAATTTTAAAAGAAGGGAGTGGCTAACAGTTTTTTTTACAGTTAAGGTGAATTTTAAAAGAAGGGAGTGGCTAACAGTTTTTTTTACAGTTAAGGTGAATTTTAAAAGAACAGGGAGTTTTAGTGGCATAGTGGCTCACAGATTTTTTTACAGTTAAGGTGAATTTTAAAAGAAGAGAGTGGCATAGTGGCTAACAGTTTTTTTTTTACAGTTAAGGTGAATTTTAAAAGAAGGGAGTGGCTAACAGTTTTCTTTACAGTTAAGGTGAATTTTAAAAGAACAGGGAGTTTTAGTGGCATAGTGGCTAACAGTTTTTTTTTTTACAGTTAAGGTAAATTTTAAAAAGAGGGAGTGGCATAGTGGCTAACAGTTTTCTTTACAGTTAAGGTGAATTTTAAAAGAAGGGTAGTCCTAGTGGCATAGTGGCTAACAGTTTTTTTACAGTTAAGGTGAATTTTAAAAGAAGGGGAGTCCTAGTGGCTAACATACTGGACTGTGACATCATTGTAAACAAGTTCAGACCCCAGATGCACATGTAGGATTACATTCTTTATTTGCCATAATTTGTCTGTTAAGTTCTACGTGGCATTGCAAGCAGCCATATAAATGCTTAAGGACGGAATCCTGACCGATAAGCTGTCTATGAAACACTCCACTTTGGCCCTTACTTAGACTAGATGGGTTTAACTGGGTTCTATTATGAGTTTTTCTTCTCCTAGACTGGTCATCATACCAAGTTTAAAGTGCATAGAGTTTCCTACAATTTATTCATACCTAGAGGGAGAATAGTTGGATTCATACCTTTCCCAAGGGCATGAACACTATTTGAAATGCAACCAGCTTCATCCAGGATTGGAACTTGTGTCACTGTAACCATTTCCTATAATGATAACCATTACACCATTGCTGCATCCTTTATAAAATCTATTTGACAAAAACATCCATTACTTCTGTTCCATTTGCATATAAATTTCATACCATGGTAAAATGTAACAACTGTTTTGAGTCAAAGGTATTCATTTGCTTTTAAATAATTGTGTGTTTATTTTTGTATTTTTTACTAATATTTTTAAAATTGTTTTTTATTGTTCAGTATTTTAACCATGGTTTTACAATCTTTTTATTTGATTAATTTTTTTTTTCATTCCAGATCTCCAGTAAAAAAAAGAAAGGAGTCTGGTAAAAAAACCCAAAAAAACATAAAACAAACAAACACAAAGAACCACAAAAAACAGTTTCACCACAGAAATTTGGTGAGTTTTGCTACAGGGGTCCAAATTTAAAAAAAAATTTTTAAATGAAAAAAAAAAAAATAACCCTAAATGAGTTGACATGCCATTAAAATCAATCAATCTTATATTTAGGGTTGCATCCTTTGTGCATTTACCAACACCTCTGCCACAAAAAAAAAAAAAAAAAAAAAAAAAAAAAAAATAGAAGTTTGCCACAGAAATCTGGTGAGTTTTGCTATAGGAGTCCGAAGTATAAAATTAAAGAAGAAAAAAAAGAAAAGAATTTCATCATAGAAGTCTACAGAAAAAAGTATTTTGCTACAGGGATCCGAGAAGGAAAAAAAAAGTTTTTCCCCACAGGAGTACAGTGAAAACACGGGGAAAAAAAAAGTATTGTTAATAGTTAGAATGTGATGCCAACATTACTGAGAGAATGAAGCTGGGTTTATGTATTATATCTATGAACACAGACATAAAGAAAACAATATCATGTTATTCTTTGTGTAGTTCAGGTATTGTCTCAATCCTGTATTAGTAAATAAGCATATTACTTTCATCTGTTGGGCATATAATTTCCTGTTATTGCTGAGGCATCTCATTGTAAACATTTATGTCTGCTTCAAAGAACAGTTGTAGATATTTATTAAACTGAACTTAGTCTCATATCAGATTACAATCATGAAGCATTCAGTAAGAATCAAGCTTATCACAATAATAATGGTCAAGTGAGCCAAGTTATTTATTAATGAGCTTGGCACAAAGCCACAATAACACTAGAGGTGGGCATCCATAGAGGATCAATGGTCTACACTAAACTATATCTCTAGCTATTATTCTACAGCAGGTATCTAGACATTGGGTCTTTGACAACCCATTTTATATCAGATTGTCTAATTCCGTACCTTTTATTCTATAAGTTTGGAGTTTGGCATACAGAAATGAAATTGGCGAACTGACTTCAAACACTGCCAGAAATGTTGTATACCCCTTTTACTCAGGTGTATGTAAGTGGTGGAGAGTTCATCTTGGGTGTATAATAGATAGCGAGATAGATTAGAGATAGGAGATGATATTTCTAACTTTATAACTTTGCTTCAACTGATTACTCTGTTTGTTGACTCTACCTCGGTTGCCATGTTCTTTGGGCTGGACTTTGTCTTTAATATTAAATTAACTACAAGACTTGGTTGTACTTGATCAAGTTTTATTTCTTAGCCCATATTGATTCCTCCGCAGGAGGGGAGACAGACCCAGGAGTAGACAAACAACGTCTATGCTCCTTGAAAGCCGGGCTGCATCTGCTAACTAAACTTATTCTCACACATCCAATCACACACCTTTTAAGGGGTCAAGGATTATCAACTGCCCATTGGATAATTTTCCATAGGACCCCATCATTATTAATCTAACAGACCTTAATTTAAATTCCTAACTACAGATTCGTTCACAATTTATGACTGCCCATAGATTGTAACAGAAACACATTGGTGATTAGTATGAATTGATACTCTAGAATAAGGTATATCCCCATTCCATCTTCACTAGTAAAATAACAGGGCATACTAAGCCTTTTGTGGTAACCTGTCTAGGAGATGCACACAATTCCAGACCTGAAAGTGGAACCAACTTAAGGGCAGCCAACAACATGTGGAACACAAATAGCATGGCATGCTAAGTAGAATGCTTTGGTCATCATTGTATTTGGTCAATCTCCATATGTCTTACCTCCTAATCCAGACAGACAGGGATAAGAGATTAATACTGATGATGATAGGCATGAATATTCCTTATTTTAATCATGTACATCAATTTCAGATGAAGCTATGGCTATTAAAGTTTGTTTAATGGCATATCAACCCTTATGGGTTATTTAATGCCAAATCTTTTTTCTTGTATATATGATTTGTAAGGGAATAGTTTATAGGTAAATTCTTTGTTTTTCAACAAATTGCAAAAGAGTGCAAGACAACAGTTGGTAATCAATTTGGCTTTACAATTGTATTTTTGTAGAACTCATTTTTTTTATCTGTTTAACTCATAGATGGGACCATAACAGGTGCTACCACTTCAGGTCAGAGTGGAACTGGGAGTAATGGCAAAGTAGGGGTACTCAAAACTTTCCAGAGCTCCAGAATTGGAATTTTATGAGTAGGTACAGTTTAACATCATATCCAGGACACAAAGACCCTTATAGCCCCACCTTCTAGCACATATATGATAAAAAGTATTAGAGGCTTGCAGTAGGATTGGAACAATCATATAGGTGCTATGGCTTGACATGACCAGCCAATTGATTGGTAAGTAAGAGCCAAAGTTGAGTGTCGTATGTTGTGGACTGCTCAGCCACTAAGATTTCATCCTTAAGCATTACTAGTGGCCACATTGGGAAGATTTTACTCATTTACAAAAATGCAGACGGTGCATTGTACAGCTTTCATTAAGGATAAAAATGATTCTATGAATATATTTAGGTAGGTTGGTGTTCGACATTTTGTGGGTTATATAATGCCAAAGCATGTTTATATGTATATAAGATTTGCTTAACTTCATATGTATAAATATTAATATTATAAATAACTTCATATGTATAAATATAAATATTATAAATATTTATAAATTGGTAGAAATATTTATTTTTGATCTTGTATTGTTTGTTGGTAAATATCTTTTTTATTTTGGTCTGGTTTTATAAACTGGTAGAAACTCAATTTATATTAATTTATTGGTAGAAATTATTTTATGTTAGATTTACAGTTACTTGCAAACAAATCTGTTTGACCCATATAAGGGAGTCTAACAGATACTACCACTCCAAATAAGAGTGGATCTGGGAGTCATGACAAAAAAAGTGTACTTCAAATGCCCCAAGCTCCAGAATTGGAACCTCACTAGTAGATGCAGTTTAACTCCATATCCAGGACATGAATATTAGTTTTAATTTACCCATCTCAGATTATAATCCTTTTAATTGTTCATAAGCTGTAGACTCTTGTTAGACCAGGTTTGGAAGAACAAAGAAAAAAAGGATCGTATTCTTAAAATAAATAAAGCCAGACTGACCAACGCTAAAAATTCAAATCTCCCGCCAACTAACAGACATTCTGAGAGCGGGGTGAAAGGAAGATTCTTGTAGTAGAGAATCCTCAGAAAAGTAGTGGCCAGCAAACAGGCAAGTCACAAAATAACAATGAATCGGGTGAACAAATATAAGTAAGCCTTAACACTAATAAGAATTTGTAAAAAGGAAAATTCATTAACCAATCCACACCTTTGTAACTTGTTCATTTGATACAATTTATAATACACATATAAAGGACAATTTTATTACGACTCAAACTTCTTTGTGATTATTTGTACTGTTTTGCTTGTTTCTTTAATATTACATTTCACATGAAATTTACCTCCAACCTTACTTCTAACCAACACACAACATCCTCATCTTAGTTGTTCCATTCCCATTGTTTCAGCTGCTGTACCCTATGACCTTGTTCAGTGGCCAAAATGTTCTGAGTATGACAAGATTGGAATAATAGTTCAAAATATAAATAACTTCTCATCTAAGAAATTGACGCTTTTCTGTATTGGTATGAATTGTTAATTTTTTAAACAATTTTAAAGAATACTAATTGGGTTAAAAAAAGAAAATGGATGACTAAATTTAATTGGCTCAAAACGTGACTAAACCAAATATATGCAATTTATTTGATTAAAAGATGTCACGCCTTTAAAAAATAAAAATAAAATAAATTAAAAAGAAACCTTGCATCAAGTTTTAAAATAGAACCATAATTCCAGACACACAGGTGCCAGTTTTTGGAGCAAAAATCAAACCAACACAAATGCTGTTGTAAACAAACCACATGATTAAAAAAAAAAAAAAAAAAATCAAAAAAAAAAATCACCAAATTCTGAAATAATAAAAATAGCCAACAAAACCTTCCTCGGCAGACACCAAGAAGACACAGCAGACAATGGCAGAAATAATAGCTTGTCTAACAATGTGGGTAACTATAATTCAACAGCATATCAATGAAGCTGACAGGTCAACTACAATTTGCTGCCACATATTAAAAAAAAAACAAACAACAGTTGAATATGGATCAGTTTACACAAATCTTGACATGGTGTAATGGTTATCGTCATAGGAAAAGGCCTTGGTGAAACGAGTTCAAATCCTTGATAAAGCTGGTTGTGGGGGGGGGGATTAGAATAAAATTAAAATTGAAAAAGTAACTTAAAAAAAAACAAACTTTCGTGATCCTTCAGACTGGAAGAACCTTGCAAGTATATGCAGGAAAAAGGACCCACTTCCGACCCCCAAGATAATCTTTCGGCCATTCTAACTTTGGCCTTAACAGGGACTAAACACTATCACAAGCCAGGAAGGAATTTCTTTACCACCTGGTGGTTATGACCCATGAATAAAGCCTAAATCCTAAAACTACCTTTTGTCTTTCACTCTTCCTTTTCTTTCCTTGAACTTCTTTTCAGCACAACCACCAAATAAGATGGGGTTAAAAAGAAACCCTAGGAACACACACTAAAAATAACAAGTTACCTTTAAACCTAAAACCTCTCGTCACCCCGCAGTTACATTTCATATAGTGCTAAATACTCTCAGGAAAGGTATGGCAACCAGTCTAGGAGAAGGAAAACTAAATCCAAACCTATAGTACACTGTTTAAAAATTGACCTTGTGTCACATTCTGTCTGTGTAGAGGGGTTGGGTGAATACATATCCCTCTCATCTGGTCAGTAGGTAAATGAAATTCACCCACTCTATGAATTAGGCTGAATAAATTCAAACAACTATATTCCTGATTCTGCAACAAGGATAATTGAATTTGTTGTAGTTTAAAAGGTTGGTATTTAAAAAGATGGATGAAGAATACCATTTGTAAAAAAAAAAATAAAAAATAAAATGTCAATAACTTAATATGTTTGGCTTAAAGTATAAAAATCTCAAGTTCTTGAAATGATCCTGTAATAACAATTCAAGACATCATTTATCATTCAGAATCCAGTCAAGTTTTACATTAGTTTAACTTAATATAAAGTTAAACAAAAATTAAAATTTGTTTTTCAATCTCTCTAATTACAATTGTAGAATTACAATATTAGCTAGAATATCAGATTTAATAAAGGAAAAAAAAAATATCAATGAACAAAAAAAAAAAATCAAAATATCCAATTTGCTGGTATTATAGATAGGACACTGATCAATAAAAGCTTGAGCTGATCAACTCAGAGATTAGAACAAATTGTGAGTAGCTGTTCTAAATAAATCAATTAAAAATAAAATATATATAAAATCTGAGTATTGTATGCGGACCAATAAGTCTCTCTTTCTGATATATACACATATGTATGTACAGATGATATTTGCCGACCTAAGACATGCAATTAAAAAGAGAAGAATATCTAAGATCTTTACATTTTATTTGGTGCTCTGGTAATCTATATTATAATGATCCAATTTTTGGATGTATGTTACCGTAACATGGCAAAAATGACAAACTATTTGGCTGTCTATAGAAGAGACAGACAGACTCTTCCCAATCATAAATATAGATTATAGATGTTAGAATATCATAGGTAATTATAAATTAGATCTGTGGGTAGTAAGCTGCGATTTCTTAATACAGATAGCATCTATACATATGAAATGAAGATAGAGGCCTTGCATTGTATTTGTTTGCAGTTAGTAAGAACCCGTCTCCTCATCTTCTCTCCACCATTTACAAGGGCGAGTCAAAAAGTAATGCTATTTTGTTTAGGACAGGTATAATTACCAACACAGGAACATGTATCATACATAAAATGAAGCTGGTCCTTTGTGGATCACATCCCTACTTCTCCACATAGGTGAGTAAAAAGTAATGCTATTTTGTTTAGGACAGGTATAATTACCAACACAGGAACATGTATCATACATCGAAATGGAGCTGATCCACTGTGAATCAAATCCCTACTTCTCCACATAGTCACCATATTTCTCTCAAAAGTAATGTTCCATCTTTGAATGAGAGTATGTATCCCTTCCCTATAAAATTCTGTCTTTGAGCTACTTCTTCACTACAGATTTCACTTATTCGTCACTGGAATAATGTTTGCCTTTCAAACCCTCTTTCATGGGTCCGAAGAGATAATAGTCTGAAGGTGCTAAATCTGATGAGTATGGAGGATGCAGTAAAGTTGTCAACTCAAATGAGATGATTTTCTCCCTTGTCTTGATGCTTGTGTGTGGTTGAACATTGTCATGCAGAAGGAGGACATTGTCGATTGGCAAGTTGGATCTTATGCATTGGATTCTTGCTCTGAGCCTTGTCAGGGTCTCAATTATAAAGTACGAAAGACGTGTTCAGACATTGGGTGCCGAAAATGCAAATGGCCGTTTACATGACTATCACTAAGGGTTTATCACCCCTTTTCAGCCTAGACACAGATGCAAATCACTCTACTTATACATCGATGTAGGCCTTAGTTTTATAAAATCTTCACATGAAAAAGAAAATGGCATTACTTTTTGACTCACCCTTGTATATACCTGATATGTAAAGGGGTATATAACAATACAACAAAAGCACGTAGTGTAATGGTTAAAGTCATGGGAAATGGACTTGCTGCCCAGAGTTCAAATCCTGGATGTGGTAATTGCATTTCCCTTAGCCCTAATACCCTTGGGAAGGGTATGAATCCTACGCTCCCTCCATCTATGGATAAATAGTAGGGCAGACTGGGCTCTTTAACCTTGGTTAGGCAACCGGTCTAGGAGAAGGAAAACTCAAAATTCAAACCTGTTGATCTCTACTTAAGATATTGACCTTGTGTCACATCCTGCTTGTGCTGAGGGGTATATATATATATATATATATATATATATGGGAGAAATATGAGGAGATTAATCTGACAGTATGTGGAGAAAGGTAGACAAACATGGGATGTTGTAGAGAATGGATGTTTATTGTAGGTAGTGATGTCAACGATGCAACGTTTCGGTCTGTTGGACCTTCTTCGGGACTTTAGAAATAGAGTTCTTGCTTTTCAGAAAGAAAATGTTCACCATTGAAGCAAGAACTCTATTCCTAAAGTCCTGAAGAAGGTCTAACAGACCGAGACATTGCATCGTCAACATCACTACCTACAATAAACATCCATTTTCTACAACATCCCATGTTTGTCTACATTTCTCCAAATATATATATATATATCTATTAATAAAGGAGATTCGCTTCCGGTTTTTGTCTGTAACAAAAATTATGTCACTGCTTACGTCACATTACCCAAAATCATCATAACATAGAATAAATACACTCAAACTTTGAACATGCAACATTAGACAGTCCTCATTGTTTTTTAAAACAAGTTTTTGATAAATACATGACTGGTATCATATATCTCTATATAGTTTGTTTTATTTTAATACATATTTAAAGTATACATTTCAAATTGTTTTATTTTTTGATCCTTTAATGAATTTGAGGATTTTATTTACTTAGGGTACAAACTTGCTGACATTAAATTTTTTACTCCCACCCCTCAGGCAATATGTTTCAAAAATCTATTTTTACATCGCCCAGAGGGTGTTTTTTATTTTGTACTAGTTTCTCCGTGCTGTATCGTGGCTGAAGCAGTATAGTTTCTGACTATCCTGCTGAAGACCCAGTTTCGATTTCTGTCGGAGGGAAATCATTAGTATACATCGCTGATGTGACTTAATAAAGTTGAAACAGTCTGTACGATGTTCTACACACCGAGTAATTCTTTGCGAAATTCACTTGACATTATCATCTTCTATAATTATTGAATTTTATGCGATGTGCGCATTGTAATTGCCTTCAAGCAAAAATATAAATATTAATATATACTTTATTCAACAATGCTTCTAAAATAAACAAACATCCAAAAATCTTATATATATATCTTATTATAATGGAGATTGTGTGTTTTTCTGTCTGTAACCGAAACAATATTACTATACAAATCACAATTCCCTTCGTTATTCACATCACATTCTCCATAATTTTATTTTTATTTAAACCTCAATTATTGATAAAATTGTTTTACATCATTAAGACTGTTGACCATATCTACATACACAGAACATTCAATTGTATTTATATATACAACAAAATAGCAGATTATAGTGTGAATTGGAAGGCTGATTTGCATATTGATCTTAAAAATTTGATTTTAATAAATATATGCTTAGTATTATTGATTTCTAATTGTTTGGTCTTATCTTTTTGAATATGAGCAAAAATCTCGGGGACAAATCTTAAAAGAAATCCATTAACAAGAAGAAATAACTAATATTATTCTTTACTTCCTATTTTAACTAGATAGTTAACTTAGGAAAATTTACCAATGAAAGATGGGAGTAATGGAGAATGATGGAAGAGTTAGTTTCAAAGTTGTTCTATTTTTCAATCATACCCCCTCTGTTCCAAATCTTTTTATCTACATTCTTATTCAGTTTCATTAGCCTTTCTAATTTAATATGATATTTTATTATAAAATTTAACTAAAATACTTGCACCCGGATGGTGCATATATTTGCTAGTATATATAACAATACTACACTCTTATCCAAGTAGAAGTTAGAAAGAAAGAAAGAAAAGAGTCACACAGCTCATTAAAGATAGAAATAACCAAATGATCCTCAAATTGGATTATCGATATTATAAGCACTAAAATAGTCATTGCAATCCCTCAATATTTGAAGCATTAGATTTGCATTTTGAAGACAGGTTACTGTCAGAATGAACCAAACAAGGTCACTAAAATACAAACTAGCTGCTATTTATAAAAAAAAAAGGAAAGAAAAACTGGCCTGCGGAAGAAAATTTGCGTGTTTTATGGAGGGAGTGGCGGAGTGTGGCCTGAAAGGCATAAAAGTCAATCATTTCAGCCTACTCATTACATGCTGGCTCAATAATCATAAAATCATGAGAACGATGAAGAGCTAAAGTTTTGATCTGCCTTTCATTTGCTCCAGAAATTGATTCTGGCTCAAGTTATTAGTTGAGCTTGGCTTTTCATTTAGATCAATAATACTCGGTAATAGGACATTTTCACATATGGATAATTTCTTTTTTTTTTCTTCTTTTCCATCCTTTCTATCTTTTTTTTCCTTTTCAGTAGATTCTGAGGCGAGCGGTTTCATTTCCAGTTCTTCTTGAACTCTGATCATTCTCATCAAGGTTCTTATTTTCTTTCTTTCAACTCACCCACTTGTTATTTAAAAATTTTGTTTTGATTTGAAAACAAACATAAAATAAAAAAAACAAAACAAAAAAAAAAGATGATGCAAATTGTTTCAGATTTTATTTCTCTTTACACTTTTACTAATAAAAAAGGAAAAAAAAAAAGCTTTTGATTATTTCCGAGCAGATTTTCAACTTGAGAATGTTTGATTTTCTCCATTTTCACATAAAAGTCTTTCAAAAATACATATATAAATACAATACTACGTTCATACTGATAGGTTTAGTGTTTTTTATTTTTAAAATTAAATAATGTTTTTTTTTAAATTGAAATAGATCACTAAATAGGACTGAGCCTATTCTACTAGAGACCACTCCAAGCAGAGATTTAAGAGGTTTGAATTCAGAGTTTTCCTTCTTTTAGACTGGTTGCCTAACCAAAGTTAAAGAGCCCAGTCTGCCCTACTATTTACCCATAGCTGGAGGTAGAAATAGTTGGATTCATATTTTTCCCAAGGGTATTAGCGCTATGTGAACTGTGGTTTCGTCCAGGTTTTGAACTTGGGTCGATGAGTCCATTTCCTGACTTTAACCAGTACACCACCATGCTCCCTTTATTTGTTTGTTTCATGGTATATCAACCCTTTTTGGGTCATTTGATGCTGAATCAAGTCACTTAAATATCAGGTATCTTATAGTACATGCTGTTGCTTAAATGGTCATGCATCTAAGTATTGAACATGCTCATTGCTGCTTAACTTGTGATTGTTTTAGTTTATTCAATGGCATATCAATATTAGTGGGTTATCTACAGCCAAAACAACCCTTGCAGAATAACATTAATGATACTATTTAACCCATAGCTGCAGGATGAGGTTGGTTATACCTTTTGCAAAGGTAATAGTCCAAAAGTGAGAGTGAATGGAGTTTGAACTCACTCACTACAATGTCATAGTCCAGCATATTAGCCACTATGTCATAGGGACTCCCTTATCTTCATACTGATAGTGTGCATAAACATTATCTTCTTCCTTTCCTTTTAGAAGTCCATCGAAGACGACAATTATGTCACTCCATGTCTTCAGCAGTTGCAAACCCTCTGGTGGCTAGTTAGTCTAATTCTGGACTTGTAGATGCAGTCACAGACATTGCAAGGGAAATTCCCATCTGCATTTGGTAGTTCATGGCCAAGAAGACGTTGCCGCTTTGTTAATTTCAATATTGAGCTGCTTAACTGCTGTGCGGCAGGTGTCTTGCCAACCCTGTCTTTTGGAGGCCAGATCTTCCATGCTTGAAGGTGTGAGGATGCATTTCTTCAGCATTTCTTCAGCATTGTTTTAATATGGTCTTTGAACCACTTTTGGGGATCACCTCTCCTCCATGTGCCATTTGCAAGTTCAATCTAAAGTATTTTACAGGCATGCGGATGGTGGGACCCAACATTATCTACATTTCAAAATATAAACTATCTTACTAACTACAGATCCACAAATTGATTGCACCCAAAAGTTATCTGAGGTAGAAGGTGGCACAATAGTCAACTGTACAGAAAGTGGAACTGGCAACCTGTGTTCAAGACTGGATTGTGTTCATTTTATACTATAAAAGAAAGACTTTTAGAGAAAGTATGAGTCCACTTCTCCCTCCAGCTATGGGTAAAACAGGATAGATTAGACTTGAGCCTTGGTGTTAACCAGTCTAGGAGAACCACAAATCTGACTTCAAAAACTCTGGAGAAGGTAATGAGAAACCACTCCACACTCTCCATAAGTGTCAATGCACACTTTACTGATAAAGGAAGCTGTGGAGAGTCATTATTGCCAGGGTGCAGAAGCAACATGGCACATCCTATTCATAATGTTCAACTAGAAATAATAAAATCTTTGAAATTTGTAGACCATTTCATTTACTATGGTAGCAATATCTCATCTATTGAAAATGAGATCAACATAGGTTTGTTTGGTTTGGTTTGTTTTACGGCATATCAACCTCAGTGGGTCATTTAATGCAGAGAAAATTTTTAAATAAAATTCATTTTTAATGGATACTCAATATATAAATCCAGTTAGCAATTTGAAAAAATAATGTGTTTTTTTTTTATATCCCCCCCTTTTTTTTTTAATTTTGTGTTTTTTTTTTCTTTACAACATTGAGAATATTTCAGAAACTTGTGAATGGTTTAAATGATTTTTTCTAAAACCTATTCGTACATAAGACAATTTTTAATTCAGTTTTTAATTGCTTGTTGAGTTAGAAATAAAATGTAACATTGCAATTTTTCATTATTCTTCCTTCAACAGTGTTTTAAAAAACTGATTAAAAATGGATATATTTAATCATATTTCATTCTAAGAAATATGAAAATAATAGTATGTGGGTATCCACTTTTATTATATGCCCTTTTTTTTTTTTTTTTTTTTTTTTTTTTTTTTTTTTAAAATCGCTTGAATGATTTTTTCTAAAACTTTTTCGTGCTTAAGACAATTTTAAATTCTGTTTCTGTAATTGCTAACAAAACAGAGGTGCAGTCGGTTTATTCTAACGCCCCAGCTGACAGGGCAGTAGACATAGGTAAAGCATGGACTGCTATTGAAAGGTTATAAACTATATATAAATCTTATCTCTTTGATAAAATGATCAGCATTATACAATAATACTTGAAACTATATAACTGTGTGCAAATTGTTTGTTTCAAATTTTGGCATCAAATAGGAGGTGTAGGAGGTATGATATGCTGGTAAACAAATAAACTGAGTCCTCAAGTGGTACCACCAGTGCTACTGCCACACTATCCTCAACATCCTGTCACATGCCTGTCACATCAATTATGGTCAACGCTAGCTGAGAACCATGATGCCTGGCATCTCACTACTCTTATATTCTTTGATAGAATAATTGTTTTCATCGACATATACTCTAATATATATATATATATATATATATATATATATATATATACACACACACACAAGGTGTGTCATAAAAGTATCGAGATTGAAGCTGTATTTACCAAGATAGAAATGAACAATGAATGGAACTTTATTTTTTTCAGAATACAAGGTGGGTTCTAAAAGTGCCGAGTTTGAAGTTGTATTTACCAAGATAGAAATGAATTATAAATGGAACGTTAATTTTTTCAGGATACAAGGTGTTTCAAAAAGTACAAAAAATCTCCATACATTTTTGACACACCTTGTATATCTTATTATAATGGAGATTATGTGTTTTTCTGTCTGTAACCGAAACTATATTCCTACTCAAGTCACAATTCTCTTAGTTATTGACATCACATTCTCCATGGTTTTATTTTTATCTAAACCTTAATTATTAATAAAATTGTCTTACATTATTAATACTGTTAAGTATTTCTACGTACTGACAATATGCAATTATATTTATATATACAACAAAATAGCGGTTTACAGTGTGAACGGGAAGGCTAATTTGCATATTAATATTAAAAAATCGATTTTAATAAATATGTGCTTAGTATTATTGATTTCTAACTGTTTGGTTTTATTTTAATGAATATAAGCAAAAGTATCTTCAATGAATCTTAAATGAAATCCATTAAGAAGATAAAATAACTGTCATTTTATTCTTTACTTCCTCTTATAACTAAATACTTAAATTAGAAAAAATAACAATGAAAGACGAGAGTGATGGAAGAGTAAGTTTCAGTTGTTCCATTTTTTATTATACTCCCTCTGTTTCAAATCTTTTATTATAATCGTTTTATCTGTATTCTTATTTAGTTTCATTAGCCTTTCTAATTTAATACAATATCTTATTACATTAAAACTTAAATACTTGCTAGTGTATGTAATTATACCTGAGCAGAAACTGCTTATCAGTGAGATTTTTATTAGAACAATACACTTGCAATGTTTAGAGAAAGAAAGTAATTACCAATCTAAGTAGCAAATGAATGATAATCTTTGTGATGTGTAGTCGTATAAAACATCATTTTTCACTCATTCAAATTATAAGATGAAATGCTAATCAGAACGTTAACTCTTTTCTAAAAACATGAATATCATCATAGACCAATACTACAATTTAAACAAAAACAAACTCCAAAACTTCCAAAATTACACAGACTACCACGTGGCATAATGGTTATTGAATGAAATGGACTTAGCAACACCAAGTTCAAATCCTAGTGTAGCCTGTTTGCATTTCATTTCACACTTATGAATGCACCTATCTCTATTCCCACCAACTATGGGTAAATAATAGGGTAGACTAGGCTCTTTAGTCTCACTACAGCAACCAGCCTGGAAAAAGGAAAACTCTGAATTTAAGCCATCCAAACTCTTCCTAAAAATTGGCCTGGTGTCACACCCTACCCATAGGAGAGGAGTTGGTAAATACATACTACTGATCTAATATATATATATATATTTTACCAACCCCTTCACACGAGCAGGATGTGACACAATGTTCATTTCTAAAACGGAGTTCAACAGGTTTGAATTCAGAGTTTTCCTTCTCCTAGACTAGTTACCAAGTCACGGTTAAAGAACCTAGTCTGCCCTACTATTTTTCCATAGCTGGAGGGAGAGTAGGATTCATACCTTTCCTAAGAGTATTAGCACTAAGTGAAATGCAATTACCATGTCAAAGATTTGAACTCAGGGTGACGAGTCCATTTCCCATGACTTTAACCATTACACCACACACTTCCACATCCTCTCTCTCTCTCTCTCATATATATGTATTATATATATACTTTGATCCTTTGATGCACAGATACTACATTCTGATTTACATGTAAGTAATCCCATAATTTCTGATGCTAGAAGAAAATTAAAAAAAACCCCAAAAAACTGCCTTGCACCACTAAAAAAAATATACAAAAAAAAATCTAAGGAACAATTTTTATCTCAGTTCTGTCACAAGAGTTCCTAAAAGGGAAACAGAGAAAAGATGAAGCCAATGTGTATATATGAGAAGAGCATCATTAAGTGTTTTCATCTGTATATTTTAAAGTTTTATACTAACTGTAGAATTTTCATGGGTTCAGATACAACACTGATCAAAAGTACTTGAGAGTGATATTATACAGTAAAACTGCTTAACTAATGCTGTTAGTATTCCCATATTTTTATAACCTTAACCCAACCCTAACCATGAAAACTATACTAGCTGGAGGTGCGTGGTATAATGGTTAGAGTCGTAGGAAATGTACTTGTCGATCCGAGTTCAAATCCTGGACGAACCTGCAGTTCGCATAGCGCTAATACCTTTGGGAAAGGTATGAATCAAACTACTCTTCCTCCAGCTATGGGTAGATAGTCGGGCAAACTGGGCTTTTTAACCTTAGTTAAGCAACCAGTCTAGGAGAAGGAATGAATTTAAACCTGTTAAATCCACTAGGGGTGGTCACTACTAGAATAGACCCAGTCCTAATTAGTGATCTATTTCACTAATAGCTAATGATCATAAGGAGAAATCTCAATTCATATGCAAATTATCATGTCTTTTTTTTTCTTTTTTAAATGGAAACTGTATTAGTAAATAGATATGAATACCCTTTTACAAATACAGGACTTATTTAAGTAGGAAGTTTGTACAGGCCTATTCTTTTAATTGGTGTATCTGCCTATTTCAAAATAAGTATCTGCCTATTAGTAAATAGATATGAATACCCTATTACAAATACAGGCCTTATTTATTTAAGTAGGAAGATTGTACAGGCCTGTTCTTTTAATTGGTGTGTCTACCTATTTCAAAATAAGTATCTGCCTATTAGTAAATAGATATGAATACCCTATTACAAATACAGGCTTTATTTAAGTAGGAAGATTGTACAAGCCTATTCTTTTAATTGGTGTATCTGCCTATTTAAAAATTCAGACAGACATAAATTAAAATGGCAGGAAATTTTATGAGAAATAAGACATGGTGATTGGTCAATTTTCACTCATTACCTTTATTAATCTTTTTTTATAAATATTGAAAAGAGTGATTTCTCTGAATGTTTGAGATGAGGTTTGATGATTAGTATTATCTGCGTTATTCAGACTATTGTCCTCATCTTCATTGTTATCTGTACAACGTTTCGGCCGATATGCCCTCTGGCCTTTTTCAGGTATTTGTCGGACTCAGGAACCTTCTTGTCGTAATCGGGAGCCATCATGGAACTTTGAACCTTACCCTTTATTCAGTCCACGGGGGTATCCTGTTCTCATTCCGCTAACCATAGCTGGGGTAGAGGTGTTAAGCTGTGTTAATTATTATTCTATGTTCAAAGTTACGGGATGGCTCCCGATTACAAAAAGAAGGTTCCGAGTCTGAAAAGAAATACCTGAAGAAGGCAGGAGGACATATCGGATAACAATGAAGATGAGGACAATAGTCCGAATAAAGCAGATAATGCTAATTGAAAAGAGTGTATATTTCTATGTCACGAGAAGATTACATGACTAAGAAATGAGAAATTCCTATATCTCTAGTTAGTAGACTTTTCTGGTGATCTAGAAAAGTGGTAAACACATATGTGTGTATATATAAGTGTGTCTGTGTGTGTGATAAATACACATTGAGTTTTACATGTGTGGATGAGTGTGTTTGCATTTATACCTACATGTACACACACACACACATATCTATATACATACACTTTTCAATTTCTCGACTTCCCATGCATGTATATATGTGTGTGTGTGTATGTAATGTGATATTTTCTCTGCGTTTTCATTGTATTTAGAACTTTCGTTTGTTGAGAGCTGTAATAACTTTGCTGTTTTTATTGGCATTTTAGATTGTATCTAACATTTTAGATTTTATCTATCAGTTTACCAATTTAAATTGTGTGTATGTAAACCCCTGCCAACCTATATATACATGTATACACACATATATATATATATACACACATTCACACAGACAAATATATATACATGTATACACATATATATATACACACACACTCACACAGACAAATATATATACATGTATACACATATATATACACACTCACACACATATATATATATGTCTATCTCTCTCTCTCTCTCTCATATATATATATATATATATATATATTATATATATACACACACTGATTCCTGAGCTCAGTATCTCAAGAGCTTCCAAAAAATGAAATCAGTGAAGAAAAGTATGGATTTAAAGTTTCATGGCTTTGCTGCAATAGTTGAGCAATTAAAGTAATTAAAATTATTAAAAAGATTATACTTTTATTTTATTAACTGACTCCACTCATCACTACATTCATATACTCATCAAAACTTTTTATAATCCAATGAAATGAGTATAGTTCTATTCATGTATACAAGTAGAAACAAATGGTTTTTATCAGAGATGGAAATGCTAAATGAGCTATCGCCTAACATTTAACCAGATAAGATAAAGCTAACTTGGGAATCATCAGGTTTCTCTCCGGCTGCAAATATGCACTGCGCTAACATTATGTACAAAAAATACAGCTGCCAAATTCTGTACATTTAACACAAGAGCGACATATAATCAAATAATTTTAAGAATTTTACTATAAATAAGAAGCAGAAATTAAGAATACATGGCAGTCTAGAAACTGGAGACGCCTTTTAGTCATATGTTAATAATATTGGATATATCCCATTCTCTGCTCTGTAGGAAAACAACCTGCCAAGAATAAAGAATGAAAATATTAATCATGACATCTATAGCTAGACACAAATTTGTTGAGGCATAAGTTGAAGTTAATAAGCTATTAATAAATATAGCTAAGTAGCTACGTATTTGATAAAAAAATTCATCAGGAAAAATATACTTTCTGAAGGTGTTTGTTTATTTCTAGTTAAAAACACAGACAGTTCAAGTAATTTATGAAAGAATAACACTGTTCTTTATATCAGGATTATTTGTATATAAGTCTGACTCAAATATCTTCGTTTATTTAATCTTGACTGGCAGGTAAGATTATGCCAGGATTCTATCAACAAATTTTAAGTAAAGTACCCATTAAGCGAACTGGACAATATATGTCATGTTTTGCTCTAATTAGATGGCACTAATGTAAACCGTGGCTCCATCAGGTGATTAGTGAAGAATAAATTGAGATATTGGTTATTTATTTGTGTAATAAATTTATCTACAATATGTTTCATAAAGGTTTCCCCACCCTAAAAATAAGAGAGTAGAATTTACATATGTAAATTTCAAGCAGGCAAGTGGTGTAATGATTGTATTGGCATTTCAGTCTTGGAAGACTATAATAAAGTTTTTGCGCCCATGAAATTACAGCGCCTCCTGTGTTTGAAGTCTGATGTTTGAAAAACATTCTCAACCACGGATGTTGCATTTGAAGGCTGTCCCTGAAGATGTTGATGTTCCAGTGCTTTGTTGCTGCTGTTTTCTTCTAGACTTCTTAGCTTCATGGTGTTGCGTCAGGTTGATTTCTGACATAAACAGTCCTCTACGGAGATTCTGGTCTCAGGCATTACACAAGAGTTCACAGTGATGCATATACCTTGCCTGTCATCTCAGTCAATACCTATCATCATAAGTGCAAAATTTGTTCTAAGATATGCAAGTCGTTGGCAGGGTTGAAAAATCATCAACAAGCTCATGAATGGACAATTAATGAAGGTTTATCATTCATCTGACAAGACGATATATGAGGATAGGAGTAAATCCGACAGAATGTAGTAAAGAATAGAGGGAAAAATGTGGACAAAGGAACAAAACACAGACAAGTATATGTAGGAGATTAAGCTCGGCTTCACGACTGATGAAGCCGAGCTCAATGCACGGGGAAATATATCTCCTACATATACTTGTCTGTGTTTTGTTCCTTTGTCCACATTTTTCCCTCAATTCTTTATATATATATATATATATATATATATATATATATATATATATATATATATATATGTATGTGTGTGTGTGTGTGTGTGTGTGTAGTATGTCAATTTCAAGCTTCAGTATTAGTTAAAGATCAAAACTACTCTGTGACAACAGTATTTAGTAGTGTTACATAATGAATAAGCATAGCCTATCATTTTTGTAAGGTCGTGTAGTTTAGATTTTAACACTAACTCTATGAAAAATCACAGAGTTTGATTGACAAGGTATTATCTGAAGTAGGTCTCTGATTAGAAAATTACATGATTGAATATGTCTTAGAGTCGAAACCAAAAAGCCCTGCTGGACAGACATATTTAATCTGTGCTACTAATCTGTGGGCAGTAAAGAATGTTTGGCAATTGAGGAAATGAATAAAAAAAATCAAATAGAAAAATGTTTCCATATTCCTGATTAAATAAGAACAAAGATGGAACCTAGAACCAGTGAGATCCAACCCCACAGCAGAAAAACGTGGTTAGATATGAAAGAGAATTAGGACAGAAAAGAGAAGCAGTAACCCATTAGATCAGTGGTTCTCAACCATGGTCCACATGGACCCCTGGAGACAATATAAAATTTTTTTGGCACCCAGGCAAGCAAAATGTATTTAACTATAAAATTACAATGGGATTTTTAAACATCGAATGGCTATGGGTGTCCACCAGAGTAAAATAGGGTTAAAAGGAGTCCATGGGTAAAAAAGGTTTGAGAACAATCGCATTAGATGAAAAACACTTTGGAAGAAATTAAGAAGTAATATACACCAGCAGTTAAAATCATGCATGTGTTAGTCTCACTTGAGCCTCCATTTTTTTTATTATGCTAATCGTGCCATTTTACAAGGATGAATATTTTTCATGTATAAATCTTAAAAACATGTGAGATTGATGAATTATATATGAATTTTCCTCAGCACCCCCCACCCCCCGCAATCAAAAATATTCTATTTGGTTGATAAAATTCCTGGGACTAGAAGGATACAGGATTAAAAGAAGTCAAGATGGCCATCTTTTAATGGCTGTATTTCTAATTGTAACCAACCGTTTAACTCATTCACACCCAAAAAATCTTTTAGAAAATTATCTTTACAAATTGGGTTGATAACAACTACTTTTTCAGGACTACAAAGTTAAAATAATTTAAATACAAGTTGTCAAAAAAACAAATTGCATGTTTTTTTTAAAAATAACTTTGTTAATCAGAATGCATTTGTTTTGCTTCTTTGTTTCATAGCATAGCAACCTTTTTGGGTTATTTAATGCTATCCCTAACATTTGTGGTAATTTGATTGATTGATTGATTTGTTTTGTTTTACGGCATATCAACCTCGGTAGGTCATTTAATGCCGACAAAGTTGTGAAATAAATTCATTCTTAATGGATAATCCAATTTTGTTTATAAACTCATGTTTTTCTATTTAACTCATAGATGAGACTCTAACAGATACTTCCACTCCGGGTCAGATGGGACCTAGGAGCAATAGTGATGAAGGGGTGCTCCACATTCCCCCAAACCACCAGAACTGGAACCTCACCATCAGATAGAGTTTAACATCATTCCCAGGACATGTAGACCCTCAGCCACCACCTTCTAGCACCCATATGATAAAAAGGGTTGGGGATTGCCATAAGGGCAATAGGGTTGGGGCAATCATTTATTTTATTAACCTATACCTATATGTTGTGAATTAAAGAGTTATTTCCTTTTTAATAACCTTAACCTTTGATTAACCTTAACTCCTAATTATCTGCCCTGCCCGGTCACGAATATATATATATATATATATATATATATATACAAACACAGGAATTTTGTTGAACTGTTATAACTGGTGTCATTGTTTTGATATTAAAACCCATCCAAACAGTTTATCAGTCTCGTTGTTCTATCATTACTATTCAATTCAATCAGAATGTGTTTGTTTTTCTTCTTTGTTTCATAGCATAGCAAGCTTTGTGGGTTATTTAATGCAAAGCTATCCCTAACATTAGTGGTAGTACTTTTTAAGCTATCCCTGGGGATTTTAGGAAATTCACACCTTTCCTTAGGATATTAGTCTAAAAGTGAATGTTATAGTGTGACTGGAGTTTGAACTCACAAACTCCTTTGTCCCTATCTAGCACATTAATCACTTAGCCACCAGGACTCCCCATTGTTTGTCCAAGAGAGACAGCAAATTGGTTGATGTAGAGCTAGATAATTTGACAAGCAAACTAATGGATCCAAACGAAGATTTTTAACAAAGAAAAATATCTTAATCCTCAGGAGAAAATGAAGCTCATTAAGAATAAGGATCTAACAGCAATAATAAATATCAAAGATGGAAGTCAGGTCACTGCAAGACAAAACTAATTGTATAGAATTTAATTAAATCCACTTCAAAATTTATTTTTTTGTGAACATGAACATTTTTCAACAGAAATGAAAGTTATTTTCAAATAGAGCAGATCAAACTATTTTGTCTATATATATATATATATATATAAATAAAAGATTGTGTATGTCTATATGTTTAGGCAATGACTGAGCACATATCTTCTCATAAAGGAAAATGGTTATTTCCTAGTTGAGTAACATGAGTGACCCAGAAAAAAACAGAACCCAAATTATTTATTTTCCCATTAAACTAACCCTAACCATTGGGCTTAAACTTAAAATTAACAGTTTTATTACAAAATTTGTGGGTTCTGTTTTTTTCTGTGTCACCCTGTAATATTATGTTATTCAACTAGGGGAGGTAAGGTTTGAATTAAGGTTTAGGGTAGGGTTATTTTAATGAGAAAATAAATAATTTGGGTTCTGTTTTTTCTGGTTCATCCTGTAATATCATGTTACTCAACTAGGAAATAACCAGGAAAATTAATGGAGACCAGCAATGACATGAGATCAATAAAATTCCCACCCTATTTTTATCCAAGAGGAGGCTAAAAAACTTTTTACACCTCATTTTTTATAAAAGTTTAAGAACATAAGGGTATAAATCAATGATACATTGAAAAAAAAATTAAATGATGATTAAAAAGAAAAAAAAAGAAAAAAAAAAAGAAAAACATAAAAGCAAATAAAAGACAAACAAAAGAAAATATACAAAGAAGAACAAAAATAAACCAAAAAACAAGAATATATTAAGAATAAAAAGATAATAAAACATATACAGAAAAAGAATCTTTATTGATCTATATATAAATATAGATAAATTTATTTTTCAGTTTTCAAATCCTGGACAAAACTGGGTAGCTCTGCAAGTATATACATTCCAATGGAAATATATTGGTTTAATCTCAAAATTAATTCTGGATTCATAATTCTTTAGTTTTCTAAAGTCTATTCTGGGTTATTTCCTATAACTCCAACATAAACAAAGGGGAACCACTCTTGACTGATAAATTATTTATTTACTTCCCCATTAAACTAACCCTAAACCCATCTTCTTTTTCCTAGTAGATCAATCAATAAATGATTTACCAGTCAAGAGTGGTTCCCCCTCGTTTATGTTGGAGTTATAGGAAATAACCCTATTCTGCTTGTGATTGTTTTTGTTTTACAATTATTTATAGCTTGTAATTTTCAAATCAAACAAGTATGAAATATTAAAAATATTCAGTCTCAAAGTAAAATAAACATTACAATGATGGATATAATTTTTGAAACAAATTCAAAAATATAACGGACAAATTATACTTTAGACTTTGTACAATCATACAATCTATATGGAAGAATGCGGTCTAATGGTTAGAGTTGTAGGAAATGGACTCATTGACCATTGTCTGCCTCCTAGGGCTCATATTTTTTATGTATGACTTAAAAGTATCGAGTTGAAATTTTAAGATTTAAAAGTTAAATTAAATCTCATAATAAATGTGAATATCAATGGGTCACATTTTTTCTACTCCTAAACGGTTTAGCCCAACATACACCATTTTTGAATCAGGCTGACTCCAAGAGCAAATTAAAAACACACCCGGGCTGAATCTGGACGTGTAATCATGAAATTTTGGATTCCCAAGTTTTAATTTCTGCAAATGTTTTCAGTAATATTTTTTATGTGATTTTTCGCAACAGATTTTTTTAAAAGATATTTTTTTATAACTTCAAAATAGATTTGGGAATAATCAAAATTAATTGCAAAATCCAGTGAAAGTCCCCTATGAATTAGAAATAATCTATCTACTGAAAGTAAGGACCTACATACCTCAAATTGTTAGTTATCAAGAGTTAGCTTAACTGTCGACTGATAGGGCGGCTTTTAAGCTAGTATATAATAAAGTGATGAATGGTCACATAGCTGGAGGGAAAATAGTTGGATTCATACCTTTCCCAATGGCATTAGCCTTATGTGAAATGCAAAGAGCCTTGGGACCATATGACCTTAAGGCATTCCTTTTGCGATTTCGATCCGTGGGGACATTTTTCCATTTACACCGTCAAAATCCAGTTAATTGTTAAAAGACGATTTTTAGAGGTTTTTTTAAAATTATAAAACTAACCATTAACCCCTAACCCTAAACAAACAACCGGATTTTTACGATGTAAATGAGGAAAATGTCCCCACAAGTCAAGATCGCAGAAGGGGTGCTTTATGGTCATATGGTCCAAGCCTTGTTCAGGATTTGAAATCAGGTAGCAGAGTCCTCTTCCTACAACAATAACCATTACACAATCGGTGCCTCCTTTATATATTAACAAAAAATAACTCTCTGTAACTTTCTTTTTTTCTAAACTGAAAATTCATCTCTATTGTAAGATTTGAGAATGTGACAGATATTAAAAGAAATGCGACAGTAATGCTTTATGTCCTATAAAATGGAAAGATTCAGAGGTGCTTTGACCAGTAGAAAGCTTGCTGGAATGATTATGCCAATATGACTATTTTGAAGAAAATTAATATTTCAATAATTGTTCATTTCTGTCTTGTCAAATACAGCTTCAGTCGACTCTTTTTGAACACATCTCATACTTGTGAATTGTACTTAATGCAATGTCAGAGTCCTTGATCTACTTAGAGTTCTTTTTGCTTTCAATGGAGAATTACTATTTTTGATAAAATTAGTCAGAAACATATCAAAACTAAAATTGAAAAATACACTGACAGGTCAGGAATTTGAGCATGTTGGATAAGATTTGGCATATGGCTTTAACTTAAAATTATAATATATATATATATATATATATATATATATATATACACACACATATATGTATATGATTAAATGAGCTGGAAGTTTTAAAAAATGAACATTCTTGCTTAATCTATATGACGCTATTTGCCATATTGCTTTTGGCAAAGAAATATAGCTAGACACCCACAGTAAGCTTTTAACAGAGGAAACACTAAGCTGGCTTAATCCACAGACTCATAAATGATAGAGCAAGCAGTAATCTTTTAAAAAAAGAAAAATAGAAAGAAAAAGAAAAAAACTCTTTAAAATAGTGGAATTGAGTTCATTATTCTGCCACAGAAGGAAATTGGTATTAGACTTAAAATAAATCCTCAAAACCTGAAACCGGCCAAGAAATATTTCAAGTTGGATGATGACTTCATGGATCTGAAAACAGATCAGTAAAATCAGAAAATTCATCAGGACTCACTCAGAATTTATGAATATAACGCAGAAGAATCACAGATGGAAGGCATCGCATTTGATTGAAATTTTGCCTCAAGCTTTTATTTCTGCCAACAAAGTTGAAATGGGATTAGGTTTTAATGTTATTTATCTATATTCATGAAAAATGTATTCCAGCCAAATATTGTTTAAATATAATCATGTTATTCTAGAATTTCGGCTTTTATAGATTTATTGTGAAATGCATACAAAAACAAAACAAAAACAAAATATTTGTCATTCATCAGCCTGCCTTGTGAAAGAAATAGTTACCATATTCCGTGATATCTAAGATGCACATAAAAAATACAGATATCACACATCATCCAATACAACATCTGTTCATAAAGTATCCAGCTATTTTGAATATCGCACATCATCCGATACAACATCTGTTCATAAAGTATCCAGCTATTTTGAATATCGCACATCATCCGATACAACATCTGTTCATAAAGTATCCAGCTATTTTGAATATCGCACATCATCCGATACAACATCTGTTCATAAAGTATCCAGCTATTTTGAATATCGCACATCATCCGATACAACATCTGTTCATAAAAGTATCCAGCTATTTTGAATATCGCACATCATCCGATAAACATCTGTTCATAAAGTATCCAGCTATTTTGAATATCATCCGATACAACATCTGTCTATCCAGCTATTTTGAATATCACACATCATCCGATACAAAATCTATTCATAAAAGTATCCAGCATTTTGAATATCACACATCCGATACAACATCTGTTCATAAAGTATCCAGCTATTTTGAATATCTTGAGAACTGGTTGTGCAGCCTTGATGTAACTTTTTAATCTAATATAGCTTTACTATAATTTTATGAAGAGATACTTTCACATAGAATTTCTTCAGACTCCATTGAGTAAGTATATCATATTCACAACTTGCAGAGCTACCCAGAGTTGCTCAGGATTTAAATAATTATAAATAAATCATTTATCTATATTCATAAATGGATTAATAGAAATAATTCTTCTATATGTTTTATTATCTATTTCTCTGAATGTTTGAGATGAGGCTTGCTATTTAGTATTATCTGCGTTATTCGGACTATTGTCCTCATCTTCATTGTTATCTGTACAACATTTCAGCCAATATGCCCTCCTGCCTTCTTCAGACATTTCTTTATCTTTTATTCTTTATAAATTCTTGTTAAGTTGTTCTTGTTTCTTTTGTTTGCTTTTTATTAGGTTTTAACCTTTATTAATTTGTTTTATTTTTTAATAATTTTTAAAATAAATCTTTTGATATATCCATGATTCATACCCTCAATGTTTTATTTAGATTTTCTTATGGAAAATAAGGGTTAAACAGTTTTTTGTTACCTCCCTTTAAAATAGAGTGTGGATTTTATTGAATGTTGGTCTTTGATAGTCTCCAATAATTTAAAAAAATAAAAGAAAAAGAAAAAAAGATGTTCACTCAATCATTATATAGACAAACATACTGAATCTCTCTCTCTCTCTCTCTATATTATATATATATATATATATATATATTATATATATATTGTGTGTGTGTGTGTGTGTGTGTGTGTGATTTTGAAAAAATGGAAATGAATTCGACAATATGTTGAAAAGATAAATAAAGGAAAGAAAATGTTGAATGGATAAAATTAGTTTAAAATAATAATAAATAGAATACTATGTGTACATGAACACACTCCCGGCCAAAACACATGTTGGTAATTCAATTAAACTAATTTTATCCATTCAGCATTTTCTTTCCTTTATTCATCGTTTCAACACACACACATATATATATATATATATATATATACATACTCAGGAAACGGATCAAATGTTAAGTGTTTTTTTATTACTATTATCTATTTTTGACTACTTTTAATTTTCTTGCCCCCACCCAGATTATTTCAGGCATTGTTCAATTTCTGCGAATATATAATTCAAGTTTGTATTGATCAGATTGATTATTAATGGCATGTCAACCTGTGTAGGATTAGAGAATTATATTCCTTGTACGTTCATATTTATATTTTTTGTGTAGTTGTTTAAGAGGTTTTTTTTTTGTACACGTTCCTGACAAATACAAATAATTTGGGCATTCATTTGAGTTGTAGAAGGGACAATAACAGCACTATTACTCTTGGTCAGTATAGACCTGTGAGTAATAACAATGAAGAGATACTTCATACTATCCAGATCTCAGGAACTTGAGCCTCCCCATCAGATGCAGTTTAATGTCATATTCAGAACACTCCTTTTGGTGGGGATTTTAACCTTCTTGCAGGGAATGCAGTTAGTGTATTCTAAGCGCTGTCGACATGATATCTGAAGAATAATCAAGCTAAGTTCCAATTACCATCGAATTGGTAAGACACGGCAACAAGCAGTTGTAACTCAATACAATCCTGTCCTATCGCAATCCCACAGCAGACTGACAGGGTATTTATAAAACTCCACAATATCATAGCAGCCAATCAGAATTCAGGGAATGGAATCACCCAAATGCATGAATGGACTATTCTTGATTTCTATAAATACCAACTGTCTTGGACACTGCTTCAGTTGTGCTTAGCTAGTTGCTGTTATTCAAAAAACAGTAGACTGACTGACTTCAATATGGCGCTGCGAACAGATATTTTCAGGTGTCTGTCATAATAATTTTTAAATCAAACCCTATATTCAATTCATAGGAGATAGATTATTCTCATTCAATACTTAGAAGAAGTGGACTATATGACCTTTAGGTACCCCTTTTATTTGCTGATTCATAAGTACACATTTTTTCATTTACACTGTCAACATCCGGTTGTTTATTAACAGACGATTTTTAGAGTTTTTTTTTTTAAATTATGAAAATAACCCCTAACCCCAATCCCCTAACAAACAACCGGATGTTGACGATGTAAATGAAAAAAAAATGTACTTATGAAATCAGCAAAGCAAAAGGGGTGCCTAAAGGTCATATGGTCTGAAGAACTCTCATATCATCTAATTCTTCCTTGTTTCACCATTTGTCTGTCCTTTTTTGAACCAGAGTATAGAATACTAAGTCCAATTACTGTCGAATTGGCAAGACAGACGGCAAACAGCCGTAACTCAATACGATTCTGAGATGCCGTAAAGACCACTGAAAAGTGGCAGGATTTATGGAGCCTCAGAGGATCCTACAAACCAAGCAGCCAATCAGGACTCAGGGAATGGACTCACCCAAATGCATGGGTGGACTGTTCTGAATTCCCATAAATACCAGTTGTCCTGACACTGGTGCTTGGCCAGTCACATTGCTCAAACCAATTGTTGACTGACTGACTGACTGACTGCCTTCAATACAGAGTACAGTCGAGGCCACCGATGGTCTTGGTACAGTGCACTACCTGACCCAGGAACTGAACTCACGATTACCGGATAACTAGATTCACTTTAACCAACACGTTTATCCACTCGGAGATTGTCCCATAGGAGCAGGAAATTTTAGTTGCTTTGTATAACCCTCCCCCATCTTCATCACCTCCCAGTTTGTCACATTATTACTTTTATTGATATAGTTCTTTATTCATAATTTGTTTAGATACCTCTTTTTCACAACATTTTATATATTTTCCTTTTTTTTTCACCCTTCCTCTTAATCGTTACCTTCTATCATCACTACTAGTTCTTTTTAAGTCTTAGTTCTTCTTTTGTCTTTTCTTTCCTTACTGAAGAAACACTATTAAGATTCTATATTACAGATAATTAGTTGTCAGGACACATTACTCTACCTATATTAAACTTGTCCAACCATTCATTAATTTTGTGTCTCAATAGCCACCAAGTACAACTGTAAATAGCATATATCTCAGCTGTAGTAGTGGTTATCACAATACGAGACAAGTAAGAGAAAGACCTATATTTGAGGTGTGTCTTGCAGAATTGAAAGTTTCAGAAAAATAAATTAGAAAAAAAAAAAAACAAACAAAAAAAACAAAAACAAATAATTGAGATAAATACAGAATTTATTGGCAACTCTGAGAGCTTTTGTTATTCAGCATTTGTATTAAAACTAGCTGAAGTACCCATCCCTGCAAGGTAAAGTTGGAGGCACATGGTCTAATGGTTAGAGTCATAGGAAATAGACTCATCGACCCGACTTCAAATGCTGGATGAAGACAGTTCATATACCCTTGGGAAAGGTATGAATCTAACTACTCTCCCTCCAAATATGGGTAAATATTAGGGCAGACTGAGTTCTTTAACCTTGGTTAGGCAACCAGTCTAGGAGAAGGAAAACTGAATTCGAATCTATTAAAACTTTGTTTGGGGTGGTCACTACTAGAATAGGCTCTGTCCTAATTAGTGATCTATTTCACTAATATAAATAAATAATATATAAAATGATCAAAGTTGATCATATTTCATTATTTTACTATCTTTGATGCCAACAGAAAACTCATGCTCAACCGTGAGAAGGAATAATATATATATACATACATACTGGCAGGAACTGTGGATATACCACAGTATGATAATTTAATTATTACATTTTATATGTTTACAAAGGGCTGGTTTAGCTCAGTCGGTAGAGTGTCTGACTAGGAACTACAAGGTGCCTGGTTTGAAACGGCCCTCATGAAATCAGCGTATGCACAGAGATCTCTGCAGTAAAGTAAGGAGCTGATGGTAGGTGTGGCGCGCTACCCCAAATGCCAAAATCTCCTTGGTCTAGTGCTAGTGAAAAGGGGTTAGCCTCCTTTGCTGTCTGGGTGATGCCGACTTTAGGCCACTCTAATGACTTTACTAACAACACGTTTACTTAAGAGCTATTGCCAAATAGTTCAATATGTAAAAAGTATAATAATCTTGATTTAACTATTTTTTTTTCTTTCCTTTTCATTATGTTCAATTAAAACAGATTAGCATTATTGCTTCTGCTTGCTCACCCTCTCTTTCCCCTACATATACTTTTTTGTGTAGCATATCCTTTTTCTTCCCTTTCTTTATAATAAAAAACGGAATAATCCATCATTTAGCTGCAGTGACAACACTAATAAGAAATAAAAATTCAGCGGGTAAGCAACACCAGATAATCAGGATTTACATTTTTGCATTTTATCTTGGCTGATTTGGATGGTCTCATTTTTAACCAAAGAGTGTTGGAAGATGATAATGGTTATACAATTAAGGAACACAAGTATATATGTATCTAAAATAAAGATTCTGTATGATGGTTTGTACATCAACTGAACACACAAGCTTTTATAAGGGAAAATTGGTGGTGGCCACTGTAGAATAATCCTACTCAGTCCAATTACCATCGAATTGGCAAGACAAGACAGCAAGCAGTCGTAACCCAATATGATTCTGGTTTGCTGCAGAGACTACAACAAAATGGCAGGATATTTATGAAGCCTCAGAGGATCATACAAACCAAGCAGCCAATCAAGACTCAGAATGGAATCACCCAAATGCATGAGTGGACTGTTCTGAATTCCCATAAGTACCAGTTGTCTTGACACTGGTTCAATTGTGCTTGGCCAGTCATATTGTTCAAACCAATAGTAGACTGACTGACTTCCTTCAATAGCCACCAAAGACCAAAGTTCAATAAAATACACCCTATTTTGCACAAGAGGGGATACAAAAAAAACTCATTTTTCATAAGAAAAGCTAAATAAAAAATGTAATAAGGATATAAATCAATGATATACAAAAAAATTAATTTAAAAAGTGATTAAAAGATAAAACAAATTAATAAAGGATAAAATACAATAAAAAAGCAAATAAAGGATAAAATTCAAACAAGAATAAAAAATAAACTATATGAATAATTGAACAATAGTATTATCTGCGTTATTCGGACTATTGTCCCCATCTTCATTGTTATTTGTACAACGTTTCGGCTGATATACCCTCCGGCCTTCTTCAGGTATTTCTTGTCGGACTCGGGAACCTTCTTTTCGAACTCGAGAACTTTCTTAACGTATTCGGGAGCCATCACGGAACTTTGAACCTAATCCGACAAGAAATACCTGAAGAAGGCCGGAGGGTATATCGGCCGAAACGTTGTAATGAAGATGGGGACAATAGTCCGAATAAAGCAGATAATACTAATGTTCAAGTCTCATCTCAAACATTCAGAGAAATTGAACAATAGTTTAAATCCATACATTATAATTTTATAATACTGATATTTTTATTTAAGAAAAAAAATGAAACTTTCATTAAATTTTTAAGGGCTTATATATTTGTGATAATGCATGTGTGTGTATTTAGGGATATCCACATTCCTGAATGTAGGTAAACCATCTTTATGAAGATTTCTGCTGTACACCATTTAGTTTCCCCAAAATGCTGATCACTTCAACTGACAACATGAAATACCAATTTCCTTGCGTTTGGCATATTTAGATCCCCAATTCCTCGCTCCTCACTCATACATTTTGAGTTTATCTTTCCAAGAAAAAAAAAATGCTAGAAAGATTGTCAAGATTCCTGGAGTCAAATTAATGCCACTCATAGTTTATTCTTATCCCTTGAGGACATGCAGAGCATTCCACTCTCTTGTTATTTTGAAGAATTGGACAGCTGACCACTGAGTGGACAGTAAGAATTGCATTCTCCCTCCCTAGTGATCTAGTCGTGGTTAACCATTCTCTCCAGTTCATTGGCACTTGATGCATAAATATATCACCAGTTCTCTCTTCTCCTGGGTGCCTAGTTATTTTCATTCTTTTTTTTTTTATTCCTTCAATTTATGTGTGTTTGTAATACAGTAGTTTCCTCCCTTATCTATAGTTGATATATTATAACCTCAGTGAACACAGAATTATATATAATATACACACTATACATACACTTCTATATTATATACACACACACACATATATATATATATATATATACACACGCACTTTTACCTATATATCAACCACACTTTTCCCTGTGTATATATATCATACGCACACACTTTTCCATATGTATATATATATATACACACACACTCCTTTTGCCTCTCTCATATATATATATATACATATATATGTACGTATATATACATATTATACACACCCACACTTTTTTCTCTATGTATATCTATTATACACACACACACATATATATATATATATATATATATATATATATATATATACACACACACACACATATATATATAATATACACACACACACACACAGTTAATATATATATATATATACACACACACAGTTAATATATATATATATACACACACAGTTAATATATATATATATACACAGTTAATATATATATATATACACACAGTTAAACCTAATGAGTCATATATATCTACTAATAAATATGTGCATATATATTATATGCACACATACACTCCTTTTCCCACTCTATACATATCAACTACACATTTCTTTTCCATCTCTCTCTCTCATATATATATATATATATAAGTCTAATAGATAAATATAAAATTACTATCAAAATATAATAATATAGTTCAATTATATCATAATATAAAATTATGTGACACGATTCCTTTGCATGTCTTAATATATTACTTTTCAAAATTCTAAATGTTTTTAAGCTGTTTATATAGATGTAAACGTGATACTATACTGGACACTTTGTGTCCATTTAGTTTGCAAAACCAAATTTTCTTGTTTAATTATATAAAGCAAACTTCTTGTTGAATATTTTTTAGCTAAAAACCGAAGTTATACTTTTTCCCCATCTAACAACATTTTCCTCTCATTGAAAAATCAAGACTTATAATAAAATTATGTTTACATTTGTAGCATGAGTACAGGTAACCTGAATGCCATAAATATTAAATTTTCAATGATTAACAATAATAATTCCTTACAAAAATATAGTTCAGTGTTATGTAGGTGTTTATTGCAGCAGTAAAAAGTGGAATGGATAAATTTAGCATCTGTTTACTTAAACTTCTGGCTTTACGCCATTTTTTTTCGAATAGCCCTTCACAGATTCAAGAAAGAATTTTCCTGTCATCATTTTGCATAAAACATAACTTATGGCAATATTTCCTCTTCAAAGTACTTTTGTACATTAAAGTGAGCTCATGTATCAAACTCGAAGATTCAATTCATAGACAAGGTTTAAACAAAAGAACAATATGCAATACATGTTTGGTTTGGTGATTGTTTAATAGCATATAAACTTGTGGGGATTAAAATAAATAAAAATAAAAAATAAACTCCCATGAGCCTTCACCAGAAGAAACCCTGAGCATGTACAGAAAGGACCCACTTCTGACCCAAAGCTAATCTGTCGCCATTCTGACTTAGGCCTTAACTCGGACAAGATACTACTACTGACCAGAAAGAAATTTCCTTACCAACATGGTGCTATGACCCGTGAATAAGCCTAAAATCCACCTTTTGTCTCTGTCTCTTACTTTCTTTCCTTTTTCTACGCCACACCATATGGTGGGGTTTAAAGCAAACCTAGGAACAGCACCAGAATAACTAGCTACTTTTAAATCTAAAACATTAAACCTCTCGCCAACCTTGGGTTATTTGAAATATTTTTTTGTATGCATGATTTTTAAGGGAATAGTCTGTAGGTAAATATTTTTTGTTTAATTAGGTTTTCTAAACTCGTTGAAACAATGTTCACTAATTTTATGTGTATTAACAAATTAGAAGAAATAACTTCATGTTTTAACAAACAGGTGGTTGACCCTCAGCCACTGACTTCTAGCTCATAAAAAGGGTTTTCATGAGATAAATACAGTTGACATAATGAGCTGATTGATTGGATCAGGCTAATCTGACTGCTCATCTAAGGGCCAAAATGGAGTATTGTAGGTCACAGAACCCCCAGCCACCAGGTGCCCACCCTCAGGTATTATGGGTCACCACCTGTCGCCAACAGCTGGCTATACTGAGGATATCTCAACTCTCTGAAGAGGTGCAGTTAACATATTTTCCAGCTCGAGCTGACAGGACCGTCAAATACAAGAGATTTTATAGGATTTTGATGCCTCATTGATCTATTTGTTAAAAAAAACAAAAAACAAACAGAATTTAGAATGTATTTATTTAGCAGCTGTACAGACCCTTGATAAATCATAAGAAAAAACATTGTCTAATCAAGGGGTCACCAATTATGGCCTACGGGCCAGATCCGGCCCACAAAAGCATTTATCAGGCCTCCAATCTTTCTGGTAATGTTGCGTTCTTTGATAATGTTTTGAAAATAAACATGTTGGTTAAATTTGTTTTTGTGCATCTTACACCACTCATTCATGAATATAACATGGAAAGAATTTTGTTTTCATCTTTTTTCTCAGAGCTTTTGTTCTGGTTAGCAAGTATTGAACACAATAATAATGTGGCCCAAGCTTGTTTTTTTTTTTTACAATTATCAAGGGTCCTGTACAGACTGCTAAATAAATACATTCTAAATCTGTTTGTTTTTTGTTTTTTTTTAACTAAATAGAATCAATGAGGCATCAAAATCCTATAAAATCTCTGTAATTTTGACGGTCTGTCAGCTCGAGCTGGAATATTGTAACTGCACCTCTTCAGAGAGTTGAGATATCCTCAGATAGCCAGCTGTTGCGACCAGGTGGTGACCCATAATACCTGAGGGTGGGCACCTGGTGCTGGGGGTCTGTGACCTACATACTCCATTTTGGCCCTATAGATGGCAGTCAGATTAGCCTGACAATCAATCAGCTCATTATGTCAACTGTATTTATCTCATGAACCTTTTTATAGCTAGAAGTCAGTGGGCTGAGGGTCAACAACCTGTTTGTTAAAAACATGAAGTTATTTCTTCTAATTTGTTAATACCATAAATTAGTGAACATTGTTTCAACGAGTTTAGAAAACTAAATTAAACAAAAAATATTTACCTAAGCAGACTATTCCCTTAAAAATCCATGCCAGTACAAAAAAATAGTTTTCAAATTTAACCAAGGGGTGGCGAGAGTTTAACTGTTTTAGATTTAAAAGGTAGCTAGTTATTCTTGGTGGCTTGTTGGCTAGGGTTTGCTTTTAACACCACCATATTTGGTGGTGGCGTAGAAAAGGAAGAAAAGGTAGAGACAAGAGACAAGGTGGATTTAGGCTTTATTCACGGGTCATAGTACCATGTGGTAAGGGAAATTTCTTTCTGGTCAGTAGTAGTATCTTGTCCGAGTTAAGGCCTAGAGTCAGAATGGCCGACGATTAGCTTTGGGTCAGAAGTGGGTCCTTTCTGTACATTTCAGGGGTTCTTTCTGCGTGTGAAGGCTCATGGGAGTTTATTTTTTTATTTTATTTTATTTTTAATCCCCACAAGTTTATATGCTATTAAACAATCACCAACAAAACCTGTATTGCATATTGTTTTCTTGTTTAACCTTGTCTATTTGAATTGATCTTCGAAGTTTGGATACATGAGCTCATCTTAATGTACAATAGTACTTTGAAGAGCGAATATTGCATAAGTTTGTTTTATGCAAAAATGAGAAGGAAATCTTCTTGAATCTGTGAGGGCTATTCGAAAAAATGGCGTAAAGCAGAAGTTTAAGTAAACAGATGCTAATTTTATCATTCCACTTTTAACTGCTGCAATAAACACCTACATAACACTGAACTATATTTTTGTAAGGATTATTAGTTTGTTAATCCATTGAAAATTTAATATTTATGGCATTCAGGTTACCTGTACTCATGCACAAATGTAAACATAATTTTATTAATATGTCCTTTGATTTTTCCATGAGAGGAAAATGTTGTAGATGGGAAAAAAGTTTATAACTTCCGGAGTTTTTTAGCTAAAAAATATCAACAAAGAAGTTTTGCTTTGTATTATAATTAACAAAAAATTTCGGTTCTGCACACATAATGGACACAAAGTGTCCATATGTATCACGTTTTACATGCTATATAAACAGCAGAAAACATTTTTAGAATTTTTGAAAAGTAATATATTAGAATGCAAAGGAATCGTGTCACATAATTTTTATAATTATGATATAATTGAACTATATTATATATTTTTGATAGTAAATTTTTATTTATTCTATTAGACCTTATATATATATAGTAATGAGAGAGAGAGATGGAAGAAAATGTGGTAGTTGATATGTATAGAGTGGGAAAGGAGTGTATGTGTGCATATAATATAATATGCACATATTTATTAGTAGATAATATGACTCATAGGTTTAACTGTGTGTATATATATATATTATTAAACTGTGTGTATATATATAATAACGTGTGTGTGTATATATATATTATAACTGTGTGTGTGTATATATATATATTATATATATTACTGTGTGTGTGTATATATAATTATATTAACTGTGTGTTGTGCTATATAATTATGTGTGTGTGTGTGTATATATATATATATCTATATATAATATAATATGTGTGTGTGTGGTGTATAATAGATATACATAGAAGAAAAGAAGTGTGGGTGTGTATAATATGTATATATACGTACAATATATCTATGTATATAATAAAATACTTATATATAACGGACGCAAAACTAATCGCAGAGGAGGCACACACGCACTCGGTAGATCTCGCTCACTCCGAATAGAATGGGAGTTAAGATCGAAGCTGAGTAGGTGGCATATTGTGCTGGGGCAGATATGAAATCATGTTATACACGCGATGGGTAATAGTGAATCTGGTAGTGATACCATATTGATGGTGCTAAACAAGAAGTCGCGTGAGCTGTTATGATTATATGTACCCTCAAGGTTTTTTATGCTATATATATATATATATAGATATGTGTGTGTGTGTATATAATATAGAAGTGTATGTATGTGTGTATATATATATATAATTTCTGTTTCACTGAGGTTCCTATAATATATAACTATAGATAAGGAGGAAACTACTGGTATTATCAAAACACACATAATTGAAGGAATAAAAAAAAAGAATGAAATAACTAGGCACCCAGGAGAAGAGAGAACTGGTGATATATTTATGCTAAGTGCAATGAACTGAGAGAATGGTTAACCACGACTAGATCACTAGGGGGGAGAATGCAATTCTTACTGTCCACTCTGTGGTCAGCCGTCCATTTCCTTCCAAAATAACAAGAGAGTGATGCTCTGCAATGTCCTCAAAGGGATAAGAATAAACTATGAGTGGCAAATTAAATTTGATCTCAGGAAATCTTTGACAATCTTTCCTAGATTTTTTTTTCTTGAAAGATAAACTCAAATGTATGAGTGAGGAAGCCGAGGAATTGGGGATCTAAAATATGCAAAACGCAAGGAAATTGGTATTTCATGTTGTCAGTTGAAGTGATCAGTCATTTTGGGGAAATAAATGGTGTACAGCAAGAAATGTTCATAAAGATGGTTTTACCTTACATTCAGGAATGGGATATCCCTAAATACACGCAAGCATGCAATTATCACAAATATATAAGGACACACCCTTAATTTAATTGAAGTTTCCAATTTTTTTTCTTAAATAAAAATATCTGTATTTAAATATAATGTAATGGATTTAAACTATTGTTCAATTTCTCTGAATGTTTGAGATGAGGCTTGAAGATTAGTATTTCTGCGTTATTCGGACTATTGTCCAATCTCATTGCTATTTGGTACAACGTTTCGGGCCCGATATACTCCGCGGCTTCTTCAGGTATTTCTTGTCGGATTAGGTTCAAAGTTCCGTGATGGCTCCCAGATGAAGAAGTTCGGTGGAAGGTTCCCGAGTCCCGACAATAAATACCTGAAGAAACGCCAGAGGGTATACATGGCCGAAACGTGTACAAATAACAATGAAGATGGACAATAGTCGATAACGCAGTATATTTATTATTGATGTAGTTTATTTTAAATCTGTATAGTATTTAATTTATAGGTTTATATATTGTATTTTATCCTTTATTATATAGTTTATCTTTTAATGCACTTTTTAAATTAATATTTTATTTTATGAATTATATCCTTATTACATTTTTATATTAGCTTTTCTTAAATGAAATATAGATTTTTTTGTATCCCTCTTGTATAGATAGGGGTGTTTTTATTGAACTTGGTCTTTTGGATAGTTGGATACGTAGATATATCTATTGGTTTGAATAGATGGCCAAGGCACAACTGAACAGTGTCAAGAACAACTGGTACTGTATGGGAATTCAGAATAGTCCATAGATAGATTGGGTTGATTCCATTCTCTGAGATCTTGATTGGCTGCTTGGTTTGTATGATCCTCTGAGGCTTCATAAATATCCTGCCATTTTGTTGTATCTCTGAGCAAAAGAATTGTATTGGGTTACGATGCTTGCTGTCTTGTCTGTGCAATTCGATGGTAATGGGACTTAGTATGATGTAATTCTACAAGTGGCCAACCACCATTCCTATAAAGCTGTGTGTTAATAGTTAGATAACCATCATCACAGAACTTTCTTTTGATGACATAGATACTTGTGAGTAACTATTAGTCTTCCTCATCCATTCTATCACGATGTTTCATCATGTATTTCTTTTTAATACATGAAACTTATTGTCAATTAGAGAGGGGATGAAAAACATTTTTTTTAGTATTATATTTTGCTTTAAGGGTCAGTATTTGAACAGCTATTTCGGTAAAAAAAATCAAGAAACAAATTTGTTTTAAACAATTTGTGTGTGTGTGTGTGTTAAAAAATATATATATATATTACACACACACACACAAATATTATTCTAAGCTGAGTGAATCAATGTTGTTTTCCTAAGGCTTTTTTTCCTATTTAGTTAAATGACTAAATTAAATAACTAATAATTTCCTTACTTTCTGGATTGAATATGTTTGAGTAAAAAAAATTTTTTCCTCATTTATATAGCAGTAATTTAGCAATTGTAATAAAGTAACCCATCCCTACCTATCACGTCAGCCTAATCATTTCACCTCCTCTATATATATATATATATAATATATTTTATCCGTCCCCTCACTATCTTAATTTAGTTCTCTGTGAGAAAGATTTGAAATACTTGGAGAGTTTTACAATCTGACTGCTGGCTTATTCTTTTGACTCTCTGCCACCCACCACACCAGCAATCAATAGAAAATCTTTATTTACACGCCCTCTTAGTTATAGTAACAAATCCGCAACTCCTCCACTTCCCCTTTCACTTCTGTTCAGGGTAAAAATTGTCAATAGTCTTGTTGNGAGTAAGAAGGCGGAAAAAATAAAATAACATAATAATAAATAACCATGATAATAGTTTGTACAAGTATTAATAGCTATGCGATGGACCAATAATACAAACTTATAATCTCAACAATAATAATAAAAAAATAACATTCAATATGCGAGGGCGCCCGTGTGAATTTAAAGAATTAGTGTTATTAATCTGTGTGTTACTTTCCTAATAACACCAATTTTCTTTAAGACAGTAAAATAATAAACACTAAGTTGGGGTGGCCTAAAGTCTGGTATCAGCAAACAGCAAGGCGAAGTTATCCCCCATTTTACTAGTGCCGTAGACCACAGGAGCATTGTTTTACATCTGAGGGGAGGCATCATGCCTATCCTTCAGCTTCCTCACTTTACCATACACATCCCTGTGCTATTCATATGCTGAGTTTGCCGTGAGGACTGGGGTATTCAAACTCGGAACCTTGGGGTTTCCTAGTCAGGATGCTCTACTGACTGAAAACCCAAATTCAAGAAAATTAATCTTATAGATTTTTTAGGGGAAAATGATTACATAACATATTATATTTATCATTATGATATATTAACCATAGTGGCAGGCACATAGTGTAATGGTTACTGTCATAGGAAACAGACATGGCTGACACAAGTTCATAAATCCTGGATCGAGGCTGGGTTGCATTTCCACATAGCACCATGAATACCATGAAAAAGGTATGAATCCAACTATTCTCTCCATTTATGGGAGTAAATAGAGAAGCAGACTTGGCTCTTTTAACCTTGGTGACGGCCAAGGCAGTCTAGGAAGAAGAAAACTGCGAATTGAAATTTTTTAAACTTGTTATGAAATTGACCCCATGTGCCATATTCCCTACGGTCATGGCAGAAGGGTTAGTAAATAATATTATTTATATATGGAATTCTGTTTGCCTGAGCAGTATGACAGCAACACTCATTTTGGCCCCCTTACTTGGCCTAGTAACTGGCAGTTAGAGATGGCCCCTATATCAATTGCGCTTGTCACATGCAAACCCCTAGCAACAATTATGATTTGCCCCGATCATTTTGCTCTTTATGGCAAACACCCAATGCATTTTATCATATATATGCTAGTAGATGATGTCTGAAGGGCTTAAGTTCTATGCTTCCAATTCTGAGCTGATCGGAATTATGCTTTGTCTTACTTGTATGGTGTGTGTAATTAGGAGGCAAGTGGCCATACAACTGCTTATTTATGCAGTGCCCTGCTTACAAAGATTGATTCAAGAACAGCTTTTTCTTTAACACATTTTGTATAGTCCAAGTGGTGAGCTATACAGTGTTCTGTATGGCTAAGCTGATAGGTAGAATTTCTTGCCCTTTATCTTATTAGATCCAGATTCTCCATATGGGTAAAAACAAAAAATAGCAGAATTTTAAGACCATATACCTTTAAGCACCCTTTTTGATGCCGATTTAAGCAAAGGACCATGCTTTTTCATGTACATTGTCAAATCGGTTGTTTTGTTGGGGTTTTAGGTTAGCATTAGGGTTAGGGGTTAGTTTCATTACTCTTAAAAATAAAGAATCTAAAAATACGTCTTGGAATAAAACAACCGGATATTGATGGGTGTAAATGAAAAAACATGTCCTTTCTTAATCGAGATCACAAAGGAGTGCCCTAAAAAGTCAGATTGGTCCGAAATTTTATTGTTTCTTGTGTAAATGCCAATCAAAACAGATAGGATTAGATTTAATATCAATCCAAAAAATTATGTAAACCCCTTTGATATTAATCGTTAGGTTTTGACACTAGATGACCCATGAGCCATCGAACACCCACTATGACCACCAATGTGGACCCTTCTTCATACTTGCAAGTGAGTGGTGGGAAATACAAATTCTACAAAATAAATTAAATTAAAACAAACTAAATTAAAGTACTGAAAAATAATATTTTACTCATTCAAACTTCATGATAATATTTTTCATGAAAATAGTTACCCTACTTACTTCTTTCCCTTACAGTGGTGGTTTAAATATGCTGACTGTATCCCTGAGAGCGACCCCCCCCCCCCCACATACACACACCCACAAAAGAGGCTGAAATCTCCTTTTGACAGCAAAATTTGCTTTCAGCAAAAATGGTAATTGTTGGGATATGTTTATTTTTTGTACTTATTATTTGTTTTTATTTTAATTTTTTCATTAAACAATTAGACCTATTTCACCTTTAAGCACCCAGGGGTGACCTGGATTCAGAATGTACATGTTTCGCTTTGCACGTTAGGCATCCGGTTGTTTTGTTACCAGACAATTTTTTTAGATGCATTTTTTTTTTTTTTTTTAAATTACATAACCCTAACCCTAACAAAGAACCAGAGTGTTGACGGCGTGTAAATAAAAACATGCTACTTCTGAATCGCAGGTCACCCTGGGTGCTTAAAGGTGACTTGGTCCCCAACAATGATACAATGTAGATTTTATGTTGTATAATATATGATCGTCCAAATAGTAAAGATGATTGGTTAGATGGAGACTATCCCAAGGAACTTTCAAAAGTTGACAAAAACCAGTGTCTAACAACGTCGGCGAGAAGTATAACTTTTGATTCTTTATGGTTCGTTATTTTAATTAATTAGGCAAATATATGCACCCCGCCCTCCAGTGGCAAATATTGTAAGTTTTAATGTAATGAAATATATTAAATTAGAATGCTAATAAAACTAATTAAAATTGCAGATAAAAATATTTGAAACAGAGGGGGTATAATCGAAAAATTGAGAACAACTGAAAATTACTCTTCCATACTCTTGTCTTTCATTGTTAATTTCCTAATTAACAATTTAGTTAAAATAGGCGAAGTAAATAAGATTATATTTTTTTCTTCTTCTTAATGGATTCTTTTAAGATTGATTCCCTGCGATTTTTGCTCATATTCATTAAGACAAAACCAAACTTTAGAAATCAATAAAGTAAGCACAATATGTGCTTATGTATTATCATTAGAATCCAATATTATGTATAAAAGGCTAAACAGGCCAGCCCTGCGCTGTCTTGATCTCATAACAGCGTGGAGCCAGGGGGCTAATCACCCAGCATACCTGCCCCCTGATTGGCCAAAGTTACACCCCATGCCTGGGGAATGCTGACAGATCAACACATTTTTTGCAACTGTCCTTTGTTCGTGTGTCGGTCCCACTAATATGGTTCTTGCCTAACCGCACTACTCATGGGGCGAGAGTGGTAATAAATATCCATGGGCAGCTATATGGTCATATAGTATTAAAGATGCTAAAAACAATTTTACTTAATATTTGAAGGTTTAAATAAAAATAAATATGGGAGAATGGTGACATAAACAACTAAGCAAATTGTAGAGTAATATAGTTTCAGTTACACACACAATCTCCTTATAACAAATACCAGTGCTCGGCTGGAAAAAAAAAAAAAACTCCTCATATTTTTTTTTCTCATTATGTTTTTGTTTAAATCAGTGTCTTATGAGCATGATTTCAAAGTTAGAATTTTACTCATTCCAATAAATTGAGAACCGACTAATATTATTAAGATTTTATGATCTGTGAATAAATGATAAATGTTTGACAGAGTTGGCCTGCCTTGTTTACTTATTGTTAATTTTTATTTATTTATCTTTTTTTTTTAGTGCTGATGTCATACATAACATTATAAAAAGGCTAATTGCACATTAAAAGACATTGTGATTTCTTTACAGTTACACTTGTTACTGCCATGATTCCAAACAAAGGTAAAGAGAATTTTCTTTTTTGCTAATTCTTTGCACTCCGAAGTTATTGAACTGATAAGAATGCTTCTAAGTTTATGACAAGAAAATACCATTTACTAACTGATATCATATATATTTTTTTTTTTTTCACTTTTTTCATTGTATATTTTTAAAAAATATCTTCAGGCACTTGTTAGACATCAGCATGCGTATTCAAGAATAACTTGATGTATGAAGAATGTCTTTTGTCCTTTGGTTAATTTTGTTAATTTTCTAAATTTTCTGTTTAAAGATCAAACCTCATGTTTCTCTCATTATTTTTGCATAATGGCTTTTGTATTACACTAACTAAGTCTTAGGTAAAATCCTGATAGTTTTTTTGGTTGTGACTTTATGGGGCCAGGTTTAAAGGTTTTGAAGGTGGCTTGTATTTTAAGCCCCCATATAAAAAGCTTTGGTTTTAGTTCTTCTGGCGCTGGTGCGCTTGAAATGGATTCTTAGGAAAGAAAAGAAACAAAAGGCATGGGTGTATCTCTCTCTACTCTCATATGCGCTTGCGTCGCCTATAGTATCATTTGCGAGACAGATACATGCTTTGTCTCTTTTCTTTCTAAGATTCCATTCAGCCACCGCAGAAGAACTGAAAGAACCAAGCTTTTATATGGCGCCTAAAATACAAGCACCCACAAACTTTAACCTGGCCCCATGAAGTCACAACCAAAAAAACTGATTGCGAGGATTTACCATAAGAATAGTTATGTAATTAAAAGCCATTCATTGCAAAAATAATTGCACGAGAAACATGGAGGTTGACCTCTCTCAGAATTTTATGAAATTAACAAATTAACAAAAGGACAAAAGACATTCTTCATACAAAGTTATCTTGATAACCATCTGATGTCTAACAAGTGGCTAAGAAATAATTTTGAAAAATTATCACCAATGAAAAAAGTGCAAAAAAAAAAAAATATATATATATACAGTTTAAGTAAAATTGGTATTTTCTTTCATAAACTCTAGAACATTCTTATCAGTCAATAATCGGAGTGCCAAAGAATTAGCAAAAAAGAAAATTTCTCTTACCTTGGTGTTGGAATCATGCAGAACAGTTAACGTACAAGGAAATCCATGTCTTTTAATGTGCAATTAGCTTTTTATAATGTTAGTGTATGACATCAGCACTAAAAAAAAAGATAAATAAATTAAAATAAAAAAAGTAAACAAGGGCCAGGGCAACCCTGGCACATTATTCATTTATTCACAGATACATAAATCTTAATAATATTATCGGTTCTCAAATTTATTGGAATGAGTAAAAATTCTAACTTTTGAATCATGCTCATAAAACACTGATTTAACAAAAACAAAATGAGAAAAAAAAAATATTTTATTTTTTTTCACAGCACTGGTTCTGTTATAATGGAGATTGTGTGTGTACTGAAACTATATTTACTACAATTGCCTTTAGTTGTTTATGTCACATTCTCCATGATTTTATTTTTTTATTTAAACCTCAAATCATTTAATAAAATTGTTTTACATCTTTAATACTATTGACCATATATACCATGATTTTACCACTTCTCCCCATGAGTATGCGGTCAGGCCACAAGCCATATTAATGTGGGACCACACACAACCAACCAAATCCACCTTCTGCGGACCATGCAGAAACGCGAAACGTGCAGTGCGTGAGGTCAGAATGCGGTGCCGGCTCCCGGGACAGTCCAGCACAGGCGGCACAGGGTATGAGGCAGAATGCAAAAAAATGTGTTGATCCGGTCAGCATTCCCCCAGCAATGGGTTGAATAACTTGGCATCAAGGGCATATCTGCCTGGCTGCATTAGCCCCCTGGGCTCAACGCTGTTAATGAGATCAACAGCCAGGCTGAAAGCATGTAGCCTTATAATCATAATATATTTAATGATAATCTATATATTGTGCTTACTATATTGATTTCTAAATGTTTTGGTTTGTTCTTAATGAATATGAGCAAAAATCTCAGGGATCAATCTAAAGATAAAATCCATTCAAGAGAAGAAAAAATATAATCTTAATTTACTTCCTATTTTTAATCTAAATGTTAAATTTTAGGAAATTAACAATGAAAGACAAGAGTAATGGAAGAGTAAGTTTCAGTTGTTTATTTTTCGATTATACCCCACCTCTGTTTCAAATATTTTTATCTGCAATTTTTAATTTGTTTATTAGCCTTTTCATATATTTCATTCATCTAGAAACTTAAATATTTTGCACCCTTGAGGGGGTGCATATTATTTGCTAGTTATATAACGAACCATAAGAATTCAAAGGAAATACTCTCGCCACTGTAGACACTGTTTTTGTAACTTTGAAATTCCTTGGGATATCTCACTAACCAATATCTTACTATTTGCGAGATCACTTATATACTACAAATAAATCCATACATTGTAATTGTTGACCAAGTTCACCTTTTAGCACCCCAGGGCGTGACCTGGATCAGAAGTACATTTTTTCATTGTACACCGTCAACATCTGCGTTCCTTTGTTAGGGTTAGGCTTATGTAATTTAAAAAACAAAAAAAATGCATCTACAAAATTGTCTGGTAACAACAACCGGATTGGCTAACGGTGCAAAAGCCGAACATGTCCTTCTGAATCCAGTGTCACCCCTGGGGTGCTGTAAAGGTGACTTTGGTCCTAAATTGTTTATGATAAAATATTAAAATTAAAATAAAAACAAATAATAACGTACAAAAAATAATATTCAACCAATTCCCATTTTTGCTGAAAGCAAATTTTGCTGTCAAAAGGAGATTTCAGCCTCTTTGTGTGTGGTATGTATGTGGGGGGGGGGGGTACCCTCTCCTCAGGAATACAGTCAGCATATTCTAAACCCCACTGTAGGGAAGAAAGTAAAGAGTAACTATTCATGAAGAATATTATCATGAAGTTTTGGAATGAGTAAAATATTATTTTCAGTACTTTATTTATTATTCTCTCTCTTTATTTATTTTGTAGAATTTGTATGTTCCCACCCACTCACTTGCAAGTATGAGAAGGGTCCCATGTGGTCTCCAGTGGGTGTTCAGATGCTCATGAGGGTCATTCTGTAGTGTCACAAAACTACGATTAATATCAGGGTTTACTAATTTTTTGGATGATATTAACATCTAATTCCTATCGTTTTGATTGCATTTACACAAGAACCAATAAAATTCGGACCATCTGACTTTAGGCACTCCTTTTTGTCTCGATTAAATAAAGGGAATGTTTTTCATTTACACCATCAATATCCGGTTGTTTTATCAGACGATTTTTAGATTTTGATTAAAATAATGAAACTAACCCCTAACCTAATGCTAACCCTAACCCCAACAAACAACGCGGATATTGACATGTAAATGAAAAACATGTCCTTCTTTAATCGAGATCAAAAAAGGGGTGCCTAAAGTAATTATGGTCTTAAATTTCTGCATTTTTGTTTTTCTCCATATTGGAAATCTGTCTAATAAGATAAAGCAAGAATTCTACCAGCTGTAAGCCATATCAGTACTACTGTATAGCTGCACACGTGGACTAACAAAATGTTTTAAAGAAAAAGCTGTCTGAGCAAATCTTGTAAGCAGCACTGCTAAATAAGCAGTTGTATGCCATGCCTCTATTACACACACCATACAAGTAGAACAAAATAATTCCCACAGCTTCCGAATTGGAACATGATAAATAAGACCTTCAGACATCATCTACTAGCATATATATGATAAATGCATTGGGTTTGCCTAAGAGCAAAAATGATCGGGGCAATCATATTGTGTAGGTTTGATGTGACCAGCATTGATTATAGGGCCTCTCTAACTGCCAGTCGTAGCCCAAGTAAGGGCCAAAAATGATGTTGCATGTCATACTGCTCAGCAAAACAGAATCCATATATAATATATATATATTTACCTAACCCCTCTGCATGAGTAGAATATGACATGGTCAATTCATAAGCAAAGTTTAAAAAATTTCAATTCGAGTTTTCCTTCTTCTAGGACTGTGCCTCACCAAGGTTAAGAGCCCAGTCTGCTCTACTATTTACCATAAATGGAGGGAGAATAGTTGGATTCATACCTTTTTGCATGGGTTTAGTGCTATGTGAATGCAACCAGCCTCGTCAGATATGGACTTGATGTCACCATGTGTTTCCTATGACAGTAAGCCATTACACTATGTGCCTCCACTATGTTATATATCATATGAAAGTGATATATGTTATGTAATCATTTCCCACTAAAAAATCTATAAGATTATTTTCTTAATTTGGAGTTTTCAGTCAGTAGAGCATTCTGACTAGAAAACCACAAGTTCCGAGTTTGATACCAGTCCTCACCAACTCAGCATATGAATAGCACAGGGATGTGTATGGTTAAATGAGGAGCTGAAAGATAGGCATGATGCTCCACTCAGATGTAAAAACAATCTCCTTGGTCTAGCACTAGTTAAAATGGGGATAGACTTCCTGCTGTTTGGTGATACAGACTTAGGCCACCCCAATCTTAGCATTATTTTATTCTAAAGAATTGTTTATTAGAAAGGTAACCACACTTAATAACACTAATTCTTTAATCACCGCCTCCATATGAATGTTATTTTTGTTATATAAATTGTTGAGATTTAAGATTGTAATTGTCATCATTAGTATTAATACTTGTACAACTATTATCATTTATTTTATTATTTATGTTATTTTATTTTTTCCCCTTCTTACTATTTTAGAACCTCTGCCCAACCACCATTACAATAGCTTAGAAATATAGTTGTTTCACATCAAAGAGCTCTATTTGCCTTCAGGTGAATGTTGTAGCTTTTATAAGTTAGCTTTGAACACTTGTTTCTTTGAATTTTTTAGAATAAAAAAAAAGAAAAGAGTTACCATTGCAGAAATAAAAAGCAAACAATGTGAATGCAGTAGTTCAAAACAAATGCTTAAGATTCTTAGAAAGAAGAAAAAAGGATTATAAATGGTGCGTACTGATCATGAATATGAGTATATAATAAGGAGTCGATATGGGAGAAAATGAAGAAGATTGAAAATTTATTAGTTCTATTCTAAAATGCTTTCTTGAGAGCTGTGTGTTATTTTAAATCAATTGGAATTGTATGAGACAATCCGTTAAAGCAATGAAAAAATTGGAAATGGATAGAATGAGATTTAAGAAAATCATTTGCTCTGTAAAATTAAATTTAGGATGAAGGAAAAATAATTTTAAGGAAAATAAATTAACAGAAGAAATATTGGTAATGAAGAAATTAAAAAAAAGCATTAAATAGAAGAAAGAAAGAAGGAAGGAAGGAAGATAAAAATATCTGAGAATGAGGAGGTAAAATTCCAGAAATAAAGGAACAAAAATAAAGATAAGGAAAATTACAAAAAAAAAGAGTTAAACAAATATATTACAGAAGGAGGAGGAGGGGGAGGAGGAGGAGGGAAGAAAGAGAGACATTTGATAGGAGGAAGAAGAAGAAGAGTACGAAGAAAGTGGCAGAAAGAATAAAGAAAGAATGAGGTTTAGGAACAAGAGAGGAGGAAAGAAAGGAAAGAGGTTTAGAACAGAAGAGTAGGAAAGAAAGAAAGAGGTTTAGAACAAGAAGAGAGGAAAGAAAGAAGAGGTTTGAACCAAAAGAGGAGGAAGAAAGAAGAGTTAGAACAAGAAGAGAGGAAGCCAAAGAAGAGGTTTAGACACAGAAGAGGAGGAAGAAAGAAAGAGGTTTAGAACAAGAAGAGGAGAAGAAGAAAGAGGTTTAGAACAAGAAGAGGAGAAAGAAAAGAAAGAGGTTAGAACAAGAAGAGGAGGAAGAAGAAAGAGGTTAGAACAAGAGAGGAGGAAAGAAAGAAGAGGTTTAGAACAAAGAAGAGGAGGAAGAAAGAAAGAGTTAGAACAGAAGAAAGAGGAGAAAGAAAGAGTTAGAACAAGAAGCAGGAGGAAAGAAGAAAGAGGTTTAAACAAGAAAGAGAAAGAAAGAAGAGGTTTAGAACAAGAGAGGAGGAAAGAAAGAAGAGGTTTAGAACAAGAAGAGAAAGAATAAAGAGGTTAGAACAAGAAGAGGAGGGAAGAAAGAAAGAGGTTAGAACAAGAAGAGCGAGGAAAGAAAACAAGAGGTTTAGAACAAGCAAGAGGAGGAAGAAAGAAAGAGGTTTAGAACAAAAGAGGAGGAAAGAAAGAAGAGCGTTTAGAACAAGAGAGGAGGAAGAAAGAAAGGAGTTTAGAACAAGAAGAGAGAAAGAAAGAAAGAGTTTAGAAACAAGAAGAGAGAAAGAAAGAGGTTTTAGAACAAGTAAGAGGAGGAAAGAAAGAAAGAGGTAAACAGAAGAGGAGGAAGAAGAGGTTTAGAACAAGAAGGGGAGAAAGAAGAAAGAAAAGATTTACAAGAGAGAGGATAAGAAAAAAGAAAAAGATTTACAGAAGAGGAGGGAAGAAGAAAGAAAAGATTTACAAGAGAGGAGGAAAGAAAGAAAGAAAAAGATTTACAAGAAAGGAGGAAAGAAGAAAGAAAAAAGATTACAAGAGAGGAGGAAAGAAGAAAGAAAAAAGATTTACAAGAAGAGGAGCGAAAAGAAAGAAGAAAAAGATTTACAAGAGAGGAGGAAAGAAGAAAGAAAGTACAAGGAAGAGGAGGAAAGAAGAAAGAAGATTTACAGAAGAGAGGAAAGAAAGAAAGAAAAGATGTACAAGAAGAGGAGGAAAGAAAGAAAGAAAAGATTTACAGAAGAGAGGAAAGAAGAGAAAGATTTACAGAAGAGGAGAAAGAAAGATAGAAAGATTTACAAGAAGAGGAGGAGGAAGAAAGAAAGATTTACAAGAAGAGAGAAGAGAAAGAAAGATTTACCAAGAAGAGGAGGAAGAAGAAAGAAAGATTTACAAGAAGAGGAGGAAAGAAAAAGAGCGTTACAAGAAAAGCGGGGGAAAGAAAGAAAGAGGGTTTAACAAGAGAGGAGAAAAGAAGAAGAGGTTTACAAGTAAGAGGAGAAGAAAGAAACGAGGTTACAAGAGAGAGAAAAGAAAAAAGAGGTTTACAAGAGAGGAGGAAAGAAAGAAGAGTTTACAAGAAGAGGAGGAAGAAGAAGAGGTTTACAAGAAGAGGAGGAAAGAAAGAAGAGTTTACAAGAGGAGGAGGAAGAAAAAAGAGTTACACGAAGAGGGAAAAAAGAAGAAAGAAAGAGGTTACAAAAGTGGAGGAAAGAAAGAAAGAGTTACACGAAGAGGGAAAGAAAGAAAGAAAGAGCGTTTACAACTGAAGAATAAGAAAATGGAGGAGGAGAAAAAGGACAAACATTTACAGGAGAAGAAAAAAAGGTTCAGAAGGATGAAAGAAAAAAGAAAGAAAGAAAAAAAGCGAACAGAAGATGAAGAAACATTTATATTTAGAAGTGGGAAATAAAGAGTTACAAAAATAAAAGTTGTTGAAGAACACGGAAAGAAAGATATTTAAGAAAAAAAAAGCAATTATAAGAAAAAAGACAAGGAAAGTTAGGAGAATAAATACTAAAACAAAAAATAAATTGGGAGTTGAATGAAATAAAAAAAAAAAATGAAAAAAAGAGAAGCCTAATAATAATAATAATAATGAAGAAAAGAAAAGAAGTACTAATAAGACAAAATGTGGTGGAAGGGAGTTTCCAGATAATGGAGAAATGATTATGAAATTTACACAATCCTTTCCCACCTGGACAATGCAGAGAAATGTTTACAATTCAAATTAGTAGATGCCTTTAAGTCAATAGCAACACCAATGCATCCATGTCTTATGATCAAAATTGACTCTTTCAGTTGCCACACTTCTTTCATAAAAGAACTATCCACCCATTATATTTCATCCGAATCGGTGTGGTTAAATGATACCAAGTGATTTCATTAGAATTTTTATTGTCACTTTGTTCTTAAACCAATGCACCAAAGAACTTATTTTTTCTGGACGGATGAATGTTATCATTTTTTTTTCTTTTCTTTGGAAATAGAAGAAAGATGATGATGAAAATATTTTTTCAATCAGTCTCAAATAATTCTTTTATAAAAATCATTTTTATTTTAATACATTTCGGAGTATGTTTTTTCGTTAGGTGAATTTTAAAAGAAGGGAGTGGCATAGTGGCTAACAGTTTTTTTTTACAGTTAGGTGAATTTTAAAAGAAGGGAGTGACATAGGGCTAACAGTTTTTTTTACAGTTAAGGTGAGATCTTAAAGAGGGAGTAGCATAGTGGCTACAGTTTTTTTACAGTAAGGTGAATTTTAAAAGAAGGGAGTGGCATGGGCTAACAGGTTTTTACAGTTAAGGTGACATTTTAAAGAAGGGAGTGGCATAGTGGCTACAGTTTTTTTACAGTCAAGGTGAATTTAAAAAAGGGAGTGCTTAGTGGCTAACAGGGTTTTTTACAGTTAAGGTGAATTTTAAAGAAGGGAGTGGCATAGTGGCTAACAGGTTTTTTTACAGTTAAGGTGCATTTTAAAAGAAGGGAGTGCATAGTGGCCATAACAGTTTTTTTTACAGTTAAGGTGAATTTTAAAAGAAGGAGTGGCATAGTGGCTACACGGTTTTTTACAGTTAATGTGAATTTTAAAAGAAGGGAGTGGCATAGTGGCTAACAGGTTTTTTATCAGTTAGGTGAATTTTAAAAGAAGGGAGTGATAGTGGCTAACAGTTTTTTTACAGTTAGGTGAATTTTGAAAGAAGGAGTGGCATAGGGCTAAGGTTTTTTTTACAGTTAAGGGAATTTTGAATAGAAGGGAGTGGGCATGAGTGGCTAACGGTTTTTTTACAGTTACGGTGAATTTTTAAAAGGGAGTGGCATAGTGGCTTAACAGGTTTTTTTACAGTTAAGGTGAAATTTTAAAAGAACGGAGGTTTAGTGCATAGTGGCTAACAGATTTTACAGTTAAGGTGAATTTTAAAAGAAGGGGGAGTTCCAGTGGCATAGTGGCTAATATAGTTTTTTTTTTTTTTTACAGTTAAGGTGAATTTTAAAAGAAGAAGAGTGCATAGTGGCTAAGTTTGTTTTTTTTACAGTTAAGGTAAATTTTAAAGAAGGGAGTGGCATAGTGGCTAACAGTTTTCTTTACAGTTAAGGTGAATTTTAAAAGAAGAGAGTGCATAGTGGCTAACAGTTTTTTTTTTACAGTTAAGGTAAATTTTAAAAGAAGGGAGTGCCATAGTGGCTAACAGTTTTCTTTACAGTTAAGGTGAATTTTAAAAGAAGGGGTAGTCCTAGTGGCATAGTGGCTAACAGTTTTTTTTACAGTTAAGGTGAATTTTAAAAGAAGGGGAGTCCTAGTGGCTAACATACTGGACTGTGACATCATTGTAAACAAGTTCAAACCCCAGATGCACATGTAGGATTACATTCTTTATTTGCCATAATTTGTCTATTAAGTTCTATGTGGCATTGCAAGCAGCCATATAAAATGCTTAAGGATGGAATCCTGACCGATAAGCTGTCTATGAAACACTCCACTTTGGCCCTTACTTAGACTAGATGGGTTTAACTGGGTTCTATTATGAGTTTTTCTTCTCCTAGACTGGTCACCATACCAAGTTTAAAGTGCATAGAGTTTCCTACAATTTATTCATACCTAGAGGGAGAATAGTTCGATTCATACCTTTCCCAAGGGCATTAACACTATGTGAAATGCAACCAGCCTCATCCAGGATTGGAACTTGTGTCACTGTATCCATTTCCTACAATGATAACCATTACACCATAGTTGCATCCTTTATAAAATCTTCTATTTGACAAAAACATCTATTACTTCTGTTCCATTTGCATATAAATTTCATACCATGGTAAAATGTAACAAATGTTGTGAGTCAAAGGTATTCATTGCTTTTAAATAATTTTTGTTTTTTTTTTTGTATTTCAATAATATTTTTAAAATTGTTTTTTATTTGTTCAGTATTTTAACCATGGTTTTACAATCTTTTTATTTGATTAATTTTTTTAATTACAGATCTCCAGTAAAAAAAAAAAAAAGAAAGAAGTCTGGTGGAAAAAAGTATCTTGTTTGAGGAGTCTGGTAAAAAAAACCCCCAAAAACATTAAAAAAAAAAAAAAAAAAAAAAAAAAAACACAAAAAAACAGTTTCACCACAGAAATTTGGTGAGTTTTGCTACAGGGGTCCAAAGCAAAAAAAAATATATAAATAAAATAAAATAAAATAGCCCTAGATGAGCTGACATGCCATTAAAATCAATCAATTTTATATTTAGGTTGCATCCTTTGTGCATTTACCAACACCTCTGCCACAAAAGAAAAAAAAAAAAAGAAAAAAAGAAAAAAGTTTGCCACAGAAATCTGGTGAGTTTTGCTATAGGAGTCCGAAGTATAAAATTAAAGAAGAAAAAAAAGAAAAGAATTCATCATAGAAGTCTACAGAAAAAAGTATTTTGCTACAGGATCCGAGAAGGAAAAAAAAGTTTTTCCCCACAGGAGTACAGTGAAAACACGGCGGAAAAAAAAAGTATTGTTAATAGTTAGAATGTGATGCCAACATTACTGAGAGAATGAAGCTGGGTTTAATTATATCTATGAACACAGACATAAAGAAAACAATATCATGTTATTCTTTGTGTAGTTCAGGTATTGTCTCAATCCTGTATTAGTAAATAAGCATATTACTTTCATCTGTTGGCATATAATTTCCTGTTATTGCTGAGCATCTCATTGTAAACATTTATGTCTGCTTCAAAGAACAGTTGTAGATATTTATTAAACTGAACTTAGTCTCATATCAGATTACAATCATGAAGCATTCAGTAAGAATCAAGCTTATCACAATAATAATGGTCAAGTGAGCCAAGTTATTTATTAATGAGCTTGGCACAAAGCCACAATAACACTAGAGGTGGGCATCCATAGAGGATCAATGGTCTACACTAAACTATATCTCTAGCTATTATTCTACAGCAGGTATCTAGACATTGGGTTTGACAACCCATTTTATATCAGATTGTCTAATTCCGTACCTTTATTCTATAAGTTTGGAGTTTGGCATACAGAAATGAAATTGGCGAACTGACTTCAAACACTGCCAGAAATGTTGTATACCCCTTTTACTCAGGTGTATGTAATTGGTGGAGAGTTCATCTCGGGTGTATAATAAATAGAGAGATAGATTAGAGATGATATTTCTAACTTTATAACTTTGCTTCAACTGCTTACTCTGCTTGTTGACTCTACCTCGGTCACCATGTTCTTTGGGCTGGACTTTGTCTTTAATATTAAATTAACTACAAGACTTGGTTGTACTTGATCAAGTTTTATTTCTTAGCCCATATTGATTCCGCCGCAGGAGGGGAGATGGACCCAGGAGTAGACAAACAACTTCTATGCTCCTTGAAAGCCGGGCTGCATCTGCTAACTAAACTTATTCTCACACATCCAATCACACACCTTTTAAGGGGTCAAGGATTATCAACTGCCCATCAGATAATTTTCCATAGGACCCCATGATTATTAATCTAACAGGCCTTAATTCAAATTCCTAACTACAGATTCGTTCACAATTTATGACTGCCCATAGATTGTAACAGAAACACATTGATGATTGGTATGAATTGATACTCTAGAATAAGGTATAGCCCCATTCCATCTTCACTAGTAAAATAACAGGGCATACTAAGCCTTTTGTGGTAACCTGTCTAGGAGATGCACACAATTCCAGACCTGAAAGTGGAACCAACTTAAGGGCAGCCAATAACATGTGGAACACAAACAGAATGTCATGCTAAGTAGAATGCTTTGGTCATCATTGTATTTGGTCAATCTCCATATGTCTTACCTCCTAATCCAGACAGAAAGAGATAAGAGATTAATACTGATGATAATAGGCATGAATATTCCTTATTTTAATCCAAGTCATGCACATCAACTTCAGATGAAGCTATGGCTATTAAAGTTTGTTTAATGGCATATCAACCCTTATGGGTAATTTAACGCCAAATCTTTTTTCTTGTATATATGATTTGTAAGGGAATAGTTTATAGGTATATTCTTTGTTTTTAAACAAATTGCAAAAGAGTGCAAGACAACAGATGGTAATCAATTTGACTCTACAGGTGGAATTTTGTAGAACTCATTTTTTATCTGTTTAACTCATAGATGGGACCATAACAGGTGCTACCACTTCAGGTCAGAGTGGAACTGGGAGTAATGGCGAAGTAGGGGTACTCAAAACTTTCCAGAGCTCCAGAATTGGAATTTTATGACTAGGTACAGTTTAACATCACATCCAGGACACAAAGACCCTTATAGCCCCACCTAGCACATATATGATAAAAAGTATTAGAGGCTTGCAGTAGGGCTGGAACAATCATATAGGTGCTATGGCTTGACATGACCAGCCAATTGATTGGAGGGCACCTCTCTGACTGCCTGTCTAGCCTAAGTAAGAGCCAAAGTCGAGTGTTGTATGTTGTGGACTGCTCAGCCACTAAGATTTCGTCCTTAAGCATTACGAGTGGCCACATTGGGAAGATATTACTCCTTTACAAAAATGCAGTCAGTGTATTCTACAGCCCCAGCTGATTGTACAGCTTTCATTAAGGATAAAAATGATTCTATGAATATATTTAGGTAGGTTGGTGTTCAGTGTAACAATTGTGGGTTATATAATGCCAAATCATGATATTATATAAGATTTGCTTAACTTCATATGCTAATATTATATATTATAGTATAAATATACATATTCTATGTATAAATATTATATTATATAATATACTATTATATATATAATAACTTCATATGTATAACTTCATATATAAATAACTATTATAAATAACTTCATATGTATGAATATTACTATTATAAATAACTTCATATGTATGATATTACTATTATAATAAATAACTTCATATGTATAAATATTACTATTATAAATAACTTAATATGTATGAATATTACTATTATAGATAACTTCATATGTATAAATATTAAATGTAATAATTGGTAGAAATTATTCTGATCTTGTGTTTGTTGGTAAATATCTTTTTTATTGGTCTGGTTTTATAAACTGGTAGAAACTCAATTTATATTAATTTATTGGTAGAAATTATTTTATGTTAGATTTATAGTTACTTGCAAACAAATCTGTTTGACCCATATAAGGGAGTCTAACAGATACTACCACTCCAAATAAGAGTGGATCTGGGAGTCATGACAAAAAAAGTGTACTTCAAATGCCCCAAGCTCCAGAATTGGCACCTCACCAGTAGATGCAGTTTAACTCCATATCCAGGACACACATTAATTTTAATTTACCCATCTCAGACTATAGTCCTTGTAATTGTTCATAAGCTGTAGACTCTTGTTAGACCAGGTTTGGAAGAACAAAGAAAAAAAGGATCTTATTCTAAAAATAAATAAAGCCAGACTGACCATCGCCAAAAATTAAAATCTCCCGCCAACTAACAGATTCTGAGAGCGGGGTGAAAGGAAGATTCTTGTAGTAGAGAATCCTCAGAAAAGTTGTGGCCAGCAAACAGCCAAGTCACAAAATAACAATGAATCGGGTGAACAATATAAGTAAGCCTTAACACTAATAAGCATTTGTAAAAAGGAAAATTCATTAACCAATCCACACCTTTGTAACTTGTTCATTTGATACAATTTATAATACACATATAAAGGACAATTTTATTACGACTCAAACTTCTTTGTGATTACTTGTACTGTTTTGCTTGTTTCTTTAATATTACATTTCACATAAAATTTACCTCCAACCTTACTTCTAACCAACACACAACATCCTCATCTTAGTTGTTCCATTCCCATTGTTTCAGCTGCTGTACCCTATGACCTTGTTCAGTGGCCAAAATGTTCTGAGTATGACAAGATAGGAATAATAGTTCAAAATATAAATAACTTCTCATCTAAGAAATTGACGCTTTTCTGTATTGGTATGAATTGTTAATTTTTTTAAAACAATTTTAAAGAATACTAATTGGGTTAAAAAAAGAAAATGGATGACTAAATTTAATGGCTCAAAACGTGACTAAACCAAATATATGCAATTTATTTGATTAAAAGATGTCACGCCTTTAAAAAATAAAAATAAAATAAATTAAAAAGAAACCTTGCATCAAGTTTAAAAATAGAACCATAATTCCAGACACACAGGTGCCAGTTTTTGGAGCAAAAAATCAAACCAACACAAATGCTGTTGTAAACAAACCACATGATTAAAAAAAAAAAAAAAAAAAAAAAAAAAAAAAATCAAATTCTGAAATAATAAAAATAGCCAACAAAACCTTCCTCGGCAGACACCAAGAAGACACAGCAGACAATGGCAGAAATAATAGCTAGTCTAACAATGTGGGTAACTATAATTCAACAGCGTATCAATGAAGCTGACAGGTCAACTACAATTTGCTGCCACATATTAAAAAAAAAAAAACTAACAGACACACATTCTCATGGAAAGGCCACGCAGCATATTTAATAAAGCAAGATTCTCAAGTAACCAACTCCATATATCACCAGAAGGTTGTGGTGTGTAGAATAAACATCAAACTTATCTTCCCAGGAAGGCTGTGACTAGCGTCCAGTCACCAGACAAAAACACAGAGTAACTGAATACACTCGACTGAGAGGACATGGTCAAGTGTTCAGTATATATGGATACAAATTTACACACTGAAACCACCAGCCAATCAAAATGCTGGAAATAGACTTGCCCATTCCACAAAGTAGAATAGCCCAAGCTGATCCAACTTGCACCCTGTTGAATACTGATCAGCTTACACAAATCCTGACAAGTTTGAAATAATAAAATTCATATACAAATATACACACTAAAACCACCAGCCAATCAAAATGCTGGAAATAGACTTGACCATTCCACAAAGTAGAATAGCCCAAGCTGCTATTTAAACCATTTACCAAGTCTGGATTCTCTGAAGCTAATCCAACTTGCAACAGTTGAATATGCATCAGTTTACACAGATCTCGACATGTGTAATGGTTATCATCATAGGAAAAGGCCTTGGTGAAACGAGTTCAAATCCTTGATGAAGCTGGTTGTGGGGGGATTAGAATAAAATTAAAATTGAAAAAGTAATAGAAAAAACACAAAAACTTTCATGATCCTTCAGACTGGAAGAACCTTGCAAGTATATGCAGGAAAAAGGACCCACTTCTGACCCCCAAGATAATCTCTCAGCCATTCTAACTTAAGCCTTAACTGGGACTAAACACTTCTACAGGCCAGGAAGGAATTTCTTTACCACCTGGTGGTTATGACCCATGAATAAAGCCTAAATCCTAAAACTACCTTTTGTCTTTCTCTCTCCCTTTCTTTCCTTGAACTTCTTTTCAGCACAACCACCAAATAAGATGGGATTAAAAAGAAACCCTTGGAACACGCACTAAAAATAACAAGCTACCTTTAAACCTAAAACATTAAACCTCTTGTCACCCCACAGTTGCATTTCACATAGTGCTAAATACTCTCAGGAAAGGTATGGCAACCAGTCTAGGAGAAGGAAAACTAAATCCAAACCTGTAGTACACTGTTTAAAAATTGACCTTGTGTCACATTCTGTCTGTGTAGAGGAGTTGGGTGAATACATATCCCTCTCATCTGGTTAGTAGGTAAATTAAATTTACCCACTCTCTCTATGAATTAGGCTGAATTAATTCTACACTGACTTGTCGATCTTTTCGCTCTCTTTCATTTTCAGTCTGTGATCAGCTGGGATGGCAAAATCCAGCAGATGACAAGTCTCCCTCTTCTTGTTAATCAAAACTAGGTCTGGTCTACTGGTTGGGATTAGGTGATCCGTTTGTACCTCAATTTCCCAGAGAATTTTTATGCATTTCATTCTCCTGGACAGATTCAGGCTTGTGCATATACCATTTAGTTGAATGATGAAAATTGAATTTTTTTGCACAGTTCCCAGTGGATTACCTTTCCCACCCAGTCGTGTCTAATCTTGTACTCTGAGGATGTCCCATAACTTTTAGCAATTCTTATAGACCAATAATAGATAGACAACTATATTCCTGATTCTACAACAAAGATAATTGAATTTGTTGTAGCTTAAAAGGTTGATATTTAAAAAGAATATCATTTTTAAAAAAATATCAATAACTTAATATGTTTGGCTTAAAGTATAAAAATCTAAAGTTCTTGAAATGATCCTGTAATAACAATTCAAGACATCATTTATCATAGTGCTAAATAATCTCAGGAAAGGTATGGCAACCAGTCTAGGAGAAGGAAAACTGAAACCAAACCTGTTGTACACTGTTTAAAAATTGACCTTGTGTCACATCATGTGCGGAGGGGTTGGGTGAATACATATCCCTCTCATCTGGTCAGTAGGTAAATGAAATTCACACACCCTCTCTATGAATTAGGCTGAATAAATTCAAACAACTATATTCCTGATTCTGCAACAAGGATAATTGAATTTGTTGTAGTTTAAAAGGTTGGTATTTAAAAAGATGGATGAAGAATACCATTAGGAAAAAAATAAAATAAAATGTCAATGACTTAATATGTTTGGCTTAAAGTATAAAAATCTCAAGTTCTTGAAATGATCCTGTAATAACAATTCAAGACATCATTTATCATTCAGAATCCAGTCAAGTTTTACATTAGTTTAACTTAATATAAAGTTAAACAAAAATTAAAATTTGTTTTTCAATCTCTCTAATTACAATCGTAGAATTACAATATTAGCTAGAATATCAGATTTAATAAAGGAAAGAAAAATATCAATGAACAAAAAAAAAAAAAAAAAAAAAAAAAAAATCAAAATATCCAATTTGCTGGTATTATAGATAGGACACTGATCAATAAAAGCTTGAGCTGATCAACTCAGAGATTAGAACAAATTGTGAGTAGCTGTTCTAAATAAATCAATTAAAAACAAAATATATATAAAATCTGAGTATTGTATGCGGACCAATAAGTCTCTCTTTCTGATATATACATATATGTATGTACAGATGATATTTGCCGACCTAAGACATGCAATTAAAAAGAGAAGAATATCTAAGATCTTTACATTTTATTTGGTGCTCTGGTAATCTATATTATAATGATCCAATTTTTGGATGTATGTTACCGTAACATGGCAAAAATGACAAACTATTTGGCTGTCTATAGAAGAGACAGACAGACTCTTCCCAATCATAAATATAGATTATAAATGTTAGAATATCATAGGTAATTATAAATTAGATCTGTGGGTAGTAAGCTGCGATTTCTTAATACAGATAGCATCTATACATATGAAATGAAGATAGAGGCCTTGCATTGTATTTGTTTGCAGTTAGTAAGAACCCATCTCCTCCATCTTCTCTCCACCATTTACAAGGGTGAGTCAAAAAGTAATGCCATTTTGTTTAGGACAGGTATAATTACCAACACAGGAATATGTATCATACATCAAAATGAAGCTGGTCCTCTGTGGATCACATCCCTACTTCTCCACATAGGTGAGTAAAAAGTAATGCTATTTTGTTTAGGACAGCTATAATTACCAACACAGGAACATGTATCATACATTGAAATAAAGCTAATCCACTGTAGATCACATCCCTACTTCTCCACAGTCACCATTTCTCTCAAAAGTAATGTTCCATCTTCGAATGAGAGCATGGATCCCTTCCCCATAAATGATGCTTGTGTGTGGTTGAGTATTGTCATACAGAAGGAGGACATTGTCGATTGGCAAGTTGGATCTTATGCATTGGATTCTTGCTCTGAGCCTTGTCAGGGTCTCAATTATAAAGTATGAAAGACGTGTTCAGACATTGGGTGCCGAAAATGCAAATGGCCGTTTCCATGACTATCACTAAGGGCAGATCACCCCTTTTCAGCCTAGACACAGATGCAAATCACTCTACTTATACATCGATGTAGGCCTTAGTTTTATAAAATCTTCACATGAAAAAGAAAATGGCATTACTTTTTGACTCACCCTTGTATATACCTGATATGTAAAGGGGTATATAACAATACAACAAAAGCACATAGTATAATGGTTAAAGTCATGGGAAATGGACTTGCTGCCCAGAGTTCAAATCCTGGATGTGGTAATTGCATTTCCCTTAGCCCTAATACCCTTGGGAAGGGTATGAATCCTACGCTCCCTCCATCTATGGATAAATAGTAGGACAGACTGGGCTCTTTAACCTTGGTTAGGCAACCGGTCTAGAAGGAAAACTCAAAATTCAAACCTGTTGAACTCTACTTAAGATATTGACCTTGTGTCACATCCTGCTTGTGCTGAGGGGTATATATATATATATATATATATATATATATATATATATATATATATATATATATGGGAGAAATATGAGGAGATTAATCTGACAGTATGTGGAGAAAGGTAGACAAACATGGGATGTTGTAGAGAATGGATGTTTATTGTAGGTAGTGATGTCAACGATGCAACGTTTCGGTCTGTTAGACCTTCTTCGGGACTTTAGAAATAGAGTTCTTGCTTTTCAGAAAGAAAATGTTCACCATTGAAGCAAGAACTCTATTCCTAAAGTCCTGAAGAAGGTCTAACAGACCGAGACATTGCATCGTCAACATCACTACCTACAATAAACATCCATTTTCTACAACATCCCATGTTTGTCTACATTTCTCCATATATATATATATATATATATATATATATATATATATATATATTAATAAAGGAGATTCGCTTCCGGTTTTTGTCTGTAACAAAAATTATGTCACTGCTTACGTCACATTACCCAAAATCATCATAACATAGTATAAATACACTCAAACTTTGAACATGCAACATTAGACAGTCCTCATTGTTTTTTAAAACAAGTTTTGATAAATACATGACTGGTATCATATATCTCTATATAGTTTGTTTTATTTTAATACATATTTAAAGTATACATTTCAAATTGTTTTATTTTTTGATCCTTTAATGAATTTGAGGATTTTATTTACTTAGGGTACAAACTTGCTGACATTAAATTTTTTACTCCCACCCCTCAGGCAATATGTTTAAAAAATCTATTTTTACATTACCCAGAGGTGTTTTTTTTTAAATTTTGTACTAGTTTCTCTGCTTAAGCAGTATAGTTTCTGACTATCCTGCTCAAGTCCCGGTTTCGATTTCTGTTGGAGGGAAATCGTTAGTATACATCGCTGATGAGACTTAATAAAGTTGAAACAGTCTGTACGATGTTCTACACACCGAGTAATTCTTTGCGAAATTCACTTGACATTATTATCTTCTATAATTATTGAATTTTATGCGATATGCGCATTGAAATTGCCTTCAAGCAAAAATATAAATATTAATATATACTTTATTCAACAATGCTTCTAAAATAAACAAACATCCAAAAATCTTATATATATATCTTATGAAAATGGAGATTGTGTGTTTTTCTGTCTGTAACCGAAACTATATTACTATACAAATCACAATTCCCTTCATTATTCACATCACATTCTCCATAATTTTATTTTTATTTAAACCTCAATTATTGATAAAATTGTTTTACATCATTAAGACTGTTGACCATATCTACATACGCAGAACATTCAATTGTATTTATATATACAACAAAATAGCAGATTATAGTGTGAATTGGAAGGCTGATTTGCATATTGATCTTAAAAATTTGATTTTAATAAATATATGCTTAGTATTATTGATTTCTAATTGTTTGGTCTTATCTTTTTGAATATGAGCAAAAATCTCGGGGACAAATCTTAAAAGAAATCCATTAACAAGAAGAAATAACTAATATTATTCTTTACTTCCTATTTTAACTAGATAGTTAACTTAGGAAAATTTACCAATGAAAGACGGGAGTAATGGAGAATGATAGAAGAGTTAGTTTCAAAGTTGTTCTATTTTTCAATCACACCCCCTCTGTTCCAAATCTTTTTATCTACATTCTTATTCAGTTTCATTAGCCTTTCTAATTTAATATGATATTTTATTATAAAATTTAACTAAAATACTTGCACCCGGATGGTGCATATATTTGCTAGTATATATAACAATACTACACTCTTATCCAAGCAGAAGTTAGAAAGAAAGAAAGAAAAGAGTCACACAGCTCATTAAAGATAGAAATAACCAAATGATCCTCAAATTGGATTATCGATATTATAAGCACTAAAATAGTCATTGCAATCCCTCAATATTTGAAGCATTAGATTTGCATTTTGAAGACAGGTTTCTGTCAGAATGAACCAAACAAGGTCACTAAAATACAAACTAGCTGCTATTTATAAAAAAAAAGGAAAGAAAAACTGGCCTGCGGAAGAAAATTTGCGTGTTTTATGGAGGGAGTGGCGGAGTGTGGCCTGAAAGGCATAAAAGTCAATCATTTCAGCCTACTCATTACATGCTGGCTCAATAATCATAAAATCATGAGAACGATGAAGAGCTAAAGTTTTGATCTGCCTTTCATTTGCTCCAGAAATTGATTCTGGCTCAAGTTATTAGTTGAGCTTGGCTTTTCATTTAGATCAATAATACTCGGTAATAGGACATTTTCACATATGGATAATTTTTTTTTTTTCTTCTTTTCCATCCTTTCTATCTTTTTTTTTCCTTTTCAGTAGATTCTGAGGCGAGCGGTTTCATTTCCAGTTCTTCTTGAACTCTGATCATTCTCATCAAGGTTCTTATTTTCTTTCTTTCAACTCACCCACTTGTTATTTAAAAATTTTGTTTTGATTTGAAAACAAACATAAAAAAAAAAAAATTTAAAAAAAAAAAAAGATGATGATGCAAATTGTTTCAGATTTTATTTCTCTTTACGCTTTTACTAATAAAAAAGGAAAAAAAAAAAGCTTTTGATTATTTCCGAGCAGATTTTCAACTTGAGAATGTTTGATTTTCTCCATTTTCACATAAAAGTCTTTCAAAAATACATATATAAATACAATACTACGTTCATACTGATAGCTTTAGTGTTTTTTATTTTTTTAAATTAAATAATAAAAAAAAAAAAATTGAAATAGATCACTAAATAGGACTGAGCCTATTCTACTAGAGACCACTCCAAGCAGAGATTTAAGAGGTTTGAATTCAGAGTTTTCCTTCTCCTAGACTGGTTGCCTAACCAAGGTTAAAGAGACCAGTCTGCTCTACTATTTACCCATAGCTGGAGGGAGAAATAGTTGGATTCATATTTTTCCCAAGGGTATTAGCGCTATGTGAACTGTGTTTTCGTCCAGGTTTTGAACTTGGGTCGATGAGTCCATTTCCTGACTTTAACCAGTACGCCACCATGCTCCCTTTATTTGTTTGTTTCACGGCATATCAACCCTTTTTGGGTCATTTGATGCTGAATCAAGTCACTTAAATATCAGGTATCTTATAGTACATGCTGTTGCTTAAATGGTCATGCATCTAAGTATTGAACATGCTCATTACTGCTTAACTTGTGATTGTTTTAGTTTATTCAATGGCATATCAATATTAGTGGTTTATCTACAGCCAAAGCAACCCTTGCAGAATAACATTAATGATACTATTTAACCCATAGCTGCAGGATGAGGTTGGTTATACCTTTTGCAAAGGTAATAGTCCAAAAGTGAGAGTGAATGGAGTTTGAACTCACTCACTACAATGTCATAGTCCAGCACATTAGCCACTACGTCATAGGGACTCCCTTACCTTCATACTGATAGTGTGCATAAACATTATCTTCTTCCTTTCCTTTTAGAAGTCCGAAGATGACAATGATGTCACTCCATGTCTTCAACAGTTGCAAACCCTCTGGTGGCTAGTTAGTCCAATTCTGGACTTGTAGATGCCGTCACAGACATTGCAAGGGAAATTCCCATCTGCATTTGGTAGTTCATGGCCAAGAAGACGTTGCCGCCTTGTTAATTTTGATATTGAGATGCTTAGCTGCTGTGCAGCAGGTGTCTTGCCAACCCTGTCTTTTGGAGGCCAGATCTTCCATGCTTGAAGGTGTGAGGATGCATTTATTCAGCATTGTTTTAATATGAACTTTGAACCACTTTTGGGGATCACCTCTCCTCCATGTGCCATTTGCGAGTTCAATCTAAAGTATTTTACAGGCATGCCGATGGTGAGACCCAACATTATCTACATTTCAAAATATAAACTATCTTACTAACTACAGATCCACAAATTGATTGCACCCAAAAATTATCTGAGGTAGAAGGTGGCACAATAGTCAACTGTACAGAAAGTGGAACTGGCAACCTGTGTTCAAGACTGGATTGTGTTCATTTTATACTATAAAAGAAAGACTTTTAGAGAAAGTATGAGTCCACTTCTCCCTCCAGCTATGGGTAAAACAGGATAGATTAGACTTGAGCCTTGGTGTTAACCAGTCTAGGAGAACCACAAATCTGACTTCAAAAACTCTGGAGAAGGTAATGAGAAACCACTCCACACTCTCCATAAGTGTCAATGCACACTTTACTGATAAAGGAAGCTGTGGAGAGTCATTATTGCCAGGGTGCAGAAGCAACATGGCACATTCTATTCATAATGTTCAACTAGAAATAATAAAATCTTTGAAATTTGTAGACCATTTCATTTACCATGGTTGCAATATCTCCTCTATTGAAAATGATATCAACATAGGTTTGTTTGGTTTGTTTTACGGCATATCAACCTCAGTGGGTCATTTAATGCCGACAAAATTTTGAAATAAAATTCATTTTTAATGGATACTCAATATATAAATCCAGTTAGCAATTTGAAAATAATTTTTTTAAAAATTTTATATTCCCCCCCCCCAATTTTTTTTTTTTTTTTTTTTTTTTTTTTTTTTTTTTAAATCGCTAAAAAATTGCGTTTTTCATTTTTTTTTTACATTGAGAATATTTTAAAAACTTGTGAAATATTTAAATGATTTTTTTCTAAAACCTATTCATATGTAAGACAATTTTTAATTCAGTTTTTAATTGCTTGTTGGGTTAGAAATAAAATGTAACATTGCAATTTTTATTTAATCTTCCTTCAACAACGTTTTAAAAAACTGATTAAAAATGGATATATTTAATCATATTTCATTCTAAGATATATGAAAATAATAGTATGTGAGTATCCACTTTTATTTATATGCCTTTTTTTTCTTTTTTTTTTTTTTAAATCGCTTGAATGATTTTTTCTAAAACTTTTTTCGTGCGTAAGACAATTTTAAATTCCGTTTCTGTAATTGCTAACAAAACAGAGGTGCAGTCGGTGTATCTAACGTCCCAGCTGACAGGGCAGTACACATAGATAACGCATGGACTGCTATTGAAACTATATATAAATCTTATCTCTTTGATAAAATGATAAGCATTATACAATAATACTTGAAACTATATAACTGTGTGCAAATTGTTTGTTTCAAATTTTGGCATCAAATAAGCTGTAGGAGGTATGATATGCAGGTAAACAAATAAACTGAGTCCTCTAGTGGTACCACCAGTGCTACTGCCACACTATCCTCAACATCCTGTCACATCTTCACATGCCTGTCAAATCAATTATGGTCAACCCTAGCTGAGAACCATGATGCCTGGCATCTCACTACTCTTATATTCTTTCATAGAATAATTGTTTTCATCGACATATACTCCAATATATATATATATATATATATATATATATATATATACATGCACACACAAGGTGTGTCATAAAAGTATCGAGATTGAAGCTGTATTTACCAAGATAGAAATGAACAATGAATGGAACTTTATTTTTTTCAGAATACAAGGTGGGTTCTAAAAGTGCCAACTTTGAAGTTGTATTTACCAAGATAGAAATGAATAATAAAAGGAACGTTAATTTTTTCAGGATACAAGGTGTTTCAAAAAGTACACAAAATCTCCATACTTTTTTGACACACCTTGTATATGTATGTAATTATACCTGAGCAGAAACTGCTTATCAGTGAGATTTTTATTAGAACAATACACTTGCAATGTTTAGAGAAAGAAAGTAATTACCAATCCAAGTAGCAAATGAATGATAATCTTTGTGATGTGTAGTCATATAAAACATCATTTTTCACTCATTCAAATTATAAGATGAAATGCTAATCAGAATGTTAACTCTTTTCTAAAAACATGAATATCATCATAGACCAATGCTACAATTTAAAAAAAAAACTCCAAAACTTCCAAAATTACACAGACTACCACGTGGCATAATGGTTATTGAATGAAATGGACTTAGCAACACCAAGTTCAAATCCTAGAGTAGCCTGTTTCCATTTCATTTCACACTTATGAATGCACCTATCTCTATTCCCACCAACTATGGGTAAATAATAGGGTAGACTAGGCTCTTTAGTCTCAGTATAGTAACCAGCCTGGAAAAGGAAAACTCTGAATTTAAATCATCCAAACTCTTCCTAAAAATTGGCCTGGTGTCACACCCTACCCATTTGAGAGGAGTTGGTAAATACATACTACTGATCTTATATATATATATATATATATATATATATATATTTACCAACCCCTCCACACTGGCAGGATGTGTCACAAGGCTAATTTCTAAAACGGAGTTCAACAGGTTTGAATTCAAGGTTTTCCTTCTCCTAGACTGGTTACCTAGTCATGATTAAAGAACCTAGTCTATTTTCCATAGCTGGAGGGAGAGTAGGATTCATACCTTTCCTAAGAGTATTAGCACTAAGTGAAATGCAATTACCATATCCAAGATTTGAACTCAGGGTGACGAGTCCATTTCCCATGACTTTAACCATTACACCACGCACTTCCACATCCTCTCTCTCTCTCTCTCATATATATATTATATATATATACTTTGATCCTTTGATGCACAGATACTACATTCTGATTTACATGTAAGTAATCCCATAATTTCTGATGCTAGAAGAAAATTAAAAAACCCAAAAAAACTGCCTTGCACCACTAAAAAAAATATACAAAAAAAAATCTAAGGAACAATTTTTATCTCAGTTCTGTCACAAGAGTTCCTAAAAAGGGAAACAGAGAAAATATGAAGCCAATGTGTATATATGAGAAGAGCATCATTAAGTGTTTTCATTTGTATATTTTAAAGTTTTATACTAACTGTAGAATTTTCATGGGTTCAGATACAACACTGATCAAAAGTACTTGAGAGTGATATTATACAGTAAAACTGCTTAACTAATGCTGTTAGTATTCCCATATTTTTATAACCTTAACCCAACCCTAACCATGAAAACTATACTAGCTGGAGGTGCGTGGTATAATGGTTAGAGTCGTAGGAAATGTACTTGTCGATCCGAGTTCAAATCCTGGACGAACCTGCAGTTCGCGTTAGCGCTAATAACTCTGGGAAAGGTATGAATCAGACTACTCTTCCTCCAGCTATGGGTAGATAGTCGGGCAAACTGGGCTTTTTAACCTTAGTTAAGCAACCAGTCTAGGAGAAGGAATGAATTTAAACCTGTTAAATCCACTTGGGGTGGTCACTACTAGAATAGACCTAGTCCTAATTAGTGATCTATTTCACTAATAGCTAATGATCATAAGGAGAAATCTCAATTCATATGCAAATTATCTTGTCTTTTTTTCTTTTTTAAATGGAAACTGTATTAGTAAATAGATATGAATACCCTTTTACAAATACAGAACTTATTTAAGTAGGAAGTTTGTACAGGCCTATTCTTTTAATTGGTGTATCTGCCTATTTCAAAATAAGTATCTGCCTATTAGTAAATAGATATGAATACCCTATTACAAATACAGGCCTTATTTAAGTAGGAAGATTGTACAGGCCTATTCTTTTAATTGGTGTATCTGCCTATTTCAAAATTCAGACAGACAAATTAAAATAGCAGGAAATTTTATGAGAAATAAGACATGGCGACTGGTCAATTTTCACTCATTACCTTTCTTAATCTTTTTTTATAAATATTAAAAAGAGTGATTTCTCTGAATGTTTGAGATGAGGTTTGAGGATTAGTATTATCTGTGTTATTCGGACTATTGTCCTCATCTTCATTGTTATCTGTACAACGTTTCGGCCGATATGCCCTCCAGCCTTCTTCAGGTATTTCTTGTCGAACTCGGGAACCTTCTTTTTGGACTTGGAAACCTTCTTGTCATCAGGAGCCATCATGGAACTTTGAATCTTACCCTTTATTCAGTCCATGGGGGTATCTTGTTCTCATTCCGCTAACCATAGCTGGGGTAGAGGCGTTAAGCTGTGTTAATTATTATTCTATGTTCAAAGTTAAGTGATGGCTCCCGATTATGACAAGAAGGTTCCCGAGTCCGAAAAGAAGATTCCCGGGTCTGAAAAGAAATACCAGAAGAAGGCCGGAGGACATATCGGTCGAAATGTTGTACAGATAACAATGAAGATGAGGACAATAGTCCGATTAATGCAGAAAATACTAATAGAAAAGAGTGTTTGTATATTTCTATATCACAAGAAGATTACATGACAAAGAAATGAGAAATTCCTATATCTCTAGTTAGTAGACTTTTATGGTGATCTAAAAAGGTGGTAAACACATATGTGTGTGTGTATATGTGTGTGTGATAAACACACATTGAGTTTTACATGTATGGATGAGTGTGTTTGCATTTATACCTACATGTACACACACACACACACACACACACACACACACATGTACATATATCTATATACATACACTTTTCAATTTCTCCACTTGCCATGCATGTATATATGTGTGTGTGTATGTAATGTGATATTTTCTCTGCATTTTCATTGTATTTAGAACTTTCGTTTGTTGAGAGCTGTAATAACTTTGCTGTTTTTATTGCCATTTTAGATCGTATCTAACATTTTAGATTTTATCTATCAGTTTACCAATTTAAATTGTGTGTATGTAAACCCCTGCCAACCTAATATATATAATATATATATATATACACACACACACAGGCAAGTATATAATATATATATACACACACACATATATACTCACACAGGCAAGTGTATATATATATATATACCACACACATATATACACACACAGGCAAGTGTATATATATATACACACACACACATATACACACACAGGCAAGTGTATATATATATATATATGTATACACATATACATATACTCACACAGGCAAGTATATATATATATATATATACATACATGTATACACATATACACATACTCACACAGGCAAGTATATATATATATATATATATATACATACATGTATACACATATACATATACTCACACAGGTAAGTATATATATATATATATATATATATATATATATATATATATATATATACACACACTGATTCCTGAGCTCAGTATCTCAAGAGCTTCTAAAAAATGAAATCAGTGAAGAAAAGTATGGATTTAAAGTTTCATGGCTTTGTTGCAATAGTCGGGCAATTAAAGTAATTAAAATTATTAAAAAGATTATGCTTTTATTTTATTAACTGACTCCACTCATCACTACATTCATATACTCATCAAAAATTTTTATAATCCAATGAAATGAGTATAGTTCTATTCATGTATACAAGTAGAAACAAATGGTTTTTATCAGAGATGGAAATGCTAAATGAGCTATCGCCTAACATTTAACCAGATAAGATAAAGCTAACTTGGGAATCATCAGGTTTCTCTCCGGCTGCAAATATGCACTGCGCTAACATTATGTACAAAAAATACAGCTGCCAAATTCTGTACATTTAACACAAGAGCGACATATAATCAAATAATTTTAAGAAATTTTACTATAAATAAGAAGCAGAAAATTAAGAATACATGGCAGTCTAGAAACTGGAGACGCCTTTTAGTCATATGTTAATAATATTGGATATATCCCATTCTCTGCTCTGTAGGAAAACAACCTGCCAAGAATAAAGAATGAAATATTAATCATGACATCTATAGCTAGACACAAATTTGTTGAGGCATAAGTTGAAGTTAATAAGCTATTAATAAAATATAGCTAAGTAGCTACGTATTTGATAAAATCAAAATTCATCAGGAAAAATATACTTTCTGAAGGTGTTTGTTTATTTCTAGTTAAAAACACAGACAGTTCAAGTAATTTATGAAAGAATAACACTGTTCTTTATATCAGGATTATTTGTATATAAGTCTGACTCAAATATCTTCGTTTATTTAATCTTGACTGGCAGGTAAGATTATGCCAGGATTCTATCAACAAATTTTAAGTAAAGTACCCATTAAGCGAACTGGACAATATATGTCATGTTTTGCTCTAATTAGATGGCACTAATGTAACCGGTGGCTCCATCAGGTGATTAGTGAGGAATAAATTGAGATATTGGTTATTTATTTGTGCAATAAATTTATCTACAAGGTGTTTCATAAAGGAGGGAAACCCTAAAAATAAGAGAGTAGAATTTACATATGTAAATTTCAAGCAGGCGAGTGGTGTAATGATTGTATTGGCATTTCAGTTTTGGAAGACTATAATAAAGTTTTTGTGCCCCTGAAATTACAGCGCCTCCTGTGACTGAAGTCCGATTTTTGAAAAACATTTTCAACCAAGGATGTTGCATTTGAAGGCGGTCCCTGAAGATGTTGATGTTCCGGTGCTTTGTTACTGCTGTTTTCTTCTAGACTTCTTAGCTTCATGGTGTTGCGTCAGGTTGATTTCTGACATAAACAGTCCTCTACGGAGATTCTGGTCTCAGGCATTACACAAGAGTTCACAGTGATGCATATACCTTGCCTGTCATCTCAGTCAATACCTATCATCATAAGTGCTAAATTTGTTCTAAGATATGCAAGTCGTTGGCAGGGTTGAAAAATCATCAACAAGCTCATGAATGGACAATTAATGAAGGAGTGGCATTCATCTGACAAGATGTTGTGATCAACATATATATATATATATATATATATATATATATATATATATATGAGGATAGGAGTAAATCCAACAGAATGTAGTAAAGAATAGAGAGAAAATTTGGGCAAAGGAACAAAACACAGACAAGTAAATGTAGGAGATATATTTCGCCATGCATTGAGCTCGGCTTCATCAGTTGTGAAGCCGAGCTCAATGCACGGCGAAATACATCTCCTACATATACTTGTCTGTGTTTTGTTCCTTTGCCCACATTTTTCCCTCTATTCTTTATATATATATATATATGTGTGTATATGTGTGTGTGTGTGTGCGTGTGTGTGTAAATTTCAAGCTTCAGTATTAGTTAAAAATCAAAACTACTCTGTGACATCAGTATTTAGTAGTGTTACATAATGAATAAGCATAGCCTATCATTTTTGTAAGGTAGTGTAGTTTAGATTTTAACACTAACTCTATGAAAAATCACAGAGTTTGATTGACAACATATTATCTGAAGTAGGTCTCTGATTAGAAAATTACATGATTGAATAAGTCTTAGAGTCGAAACCAAAAAGCCCCGCTGGACAAACATTTAATCTGTGCTACTAATCTGTGGGCAGTAAAGAATGTTTGGCAATTGAGGAAATGAATAAAAAAAATCAAATAGAAAAATGTTTCCATATTCCTGATTAAATAAGAACAAAGATGGAACCTAGAACCAGCGAGATCCAACCCCACAGCAGAAAAACGTGGTTAGATATGACAGAGAATTCAGACAGAAAAGAGAAGAAGTAACCCATTGGATCAGTGGTTCTCAACTATGGTCTACATGGACCCCTGGAGACCATATAAAATTTTTTTGGCACCCAGGCAAGCAAAATGTATTTAACTATAAAATTACAATCGGATTTTTAAACATCGAATGGCTATGGGTGTCCACCAGAGTAAAATAGGGTTAAAAGGAGTCCACGGGTAAAAAAAAGTTTGAGAACAATTGCATTAGATGAAAAACACTTTGGAAGAAATTAAGAAGTAATATGCACCAGCAGTTAAAATCATGCATGTGTTAGTCTCATTTGAGCCTCCATTTTTTTTGTTATGCTAATTTTGCCATTTTCCAAGGATGAATATTTTTCATGTATAAATCTTAAAAACATGTGAGATTGATGAATCATATATGAATTTTACTCAGTCTGACCCCCACCCACAATTAAAAATATTCTATTTGGTTGATAAAATTCCTGTGACTGGAAGGATACAGGATTGAAAGAATTCAAGATGGCCATCTTTTAATGGCTGTATTTCTAATTGTAACCAACCGTTTAACTCATTCACACCCAAAAATCATAGAAAATTATCTTTACAAATTGGGTTGTTAACAACTACTTTTTCGGGACTACAAAGTTAAAATAGTTTAAATACAAGTTGTCAAAAAAACAAATTGCATGTTTTTAAAAAAATAACTTTGTTAATCAGAATGCATTTGTTTTGCTTCTTTGTTTCATAGCATAGCAACCTTTGTGGGTTATTTAATGCCAAAGCCATCCCTAACATTAGTGGTAGTTTGTTTGATTGATTGATTTGTTTCGTTTTGTTTTACGGCATATCAACCTTGGTGGATCATTTAATGCCGACAAAGTTTTGAAATAAATTCATTCTTAATGGATAATCCAATTTTGTTTATAAACTCATGTTTTCTATTCAACCCATAGATGAGACCCTAACAGATACTACCACTCCGGATCAGAGTGGACCTGGGAGCAATGGTGATGAAGGGGTGCTCCACATTCCCCCAAACCTCCAGAACTGGAATCTCACCATCAGATAGAGTTTAACATCATTCCCAGGACATGTAGACCCTCAGCCTCCGCCTTCTAGCACCCCTATGATAAAAAGGGTTGGGGACTGCCATAAGGGCAATAGGGTTGGGGCAATCATTTATCTTATTAACCTATACCTATATGTTGTGAATTAAAGAGTTATTTTCTTTTTAATAACCTTAACCTTTGATTAACCTTAACTCCTAATTATCTGCCCTGCCCGGTCACGAATATTGTGTGTATATATATATATATATATATATATATATATATATATATATACAAACACAGGAATTTTGTTGAAGTGTTATAACTGGTGTCATTGTTTTGATATTAAAACCCATCCAAACAGTTTATCAATCTCGTTGTTCTACTCATTACTATTCAATTCAATCAGAATGTGTTTGTTTTTCTTCTTTGTTTCATAGCATAGCAAGCTTTGTGGGTTATTTAATGCCAAAGCTATCCCTAACATTAGTGGTAGTACTTTTTAAGCTATCCCTGGGGATTTTAGAAAATTCACACCTTTCCTTAGGATATTAGTCTAAAAGTGAATGTTATAGTGTGACTGGAGTTTGAACTCACAAACTCCTTTGTCCCTATCTAGCACATTAATCACTTAGCCACCAGGACTCCCCCATTGTTTGTCCAAGAGAGACAGCAAATTGGTTGATGTAGAGCTAGATAATTTGACAAGCAAACTAATGGGATCCAAATGAAGATTTTTAACAAAGAAAAATATCTTAATCCTCAGGAGAAATGAAGCTCATTAAGAATAAGGATCTAACAGCAATAATAAATATCAAAGATGGAAGTCAGGTCACTGCAAGACAAAACTAATTGTATAGAATTTAATTAAATCCACTTCAAAATTTATTTTTTTGTGAACATGAACATTTTTCAACAGAAATGAAAGTTATTTTCAAATAGGGCAGATCAAACTATTTTGTATATATATATATACACATAAAAAAAAGATTGTGTAGGTTTGTATGTTTAGACAATGACTGAGTACATATCTTCTCATAAAGGAAAATGGTTATTTCCTAGTTGAGTAACATGAGTAACCCAGAAAAAAACAGAACCCAAATTATTTATTTTCCCATTAAACTAACCCTAAACCCCAACCATAACCATTGTTGGACTTAAACTTCAAATAAAAATGAACAGTTTTATTACAAAATTTGTGGGTTCTGTTTTTTCTGGGTCACCCTGTAATATTATGTTATTCAACTAGGGGAGGTAAGGTTTGAATTAAGGTTTAGGGTAGGGTTATTCTAATGGGAAAATGAATAATTTGGGTTCTGTTTTTTCTGGGTCACCCTGTAATATCATGTTACTCAACTAGGAAATAACCAGGAAAATTAATGGAGACCAGCAATGACATAAGATCAATAAAATTCCCACCCTATTTTTATCCAAGAGGAGGCTAAAAAACTTTTTACGCCTCATTTTTTTATAAAAGTTTAAGAACATAACTGTATAAATCAATGATACATTGAAAAAAAAAAATTAAATGATGATTAAAAAATAAAAAAACATAATAAAAGCAAATAAAAGACAAACAAAAGAAAATATACAAAGAACAAAAATAAACTTGAAAACAAGAATATATTAAGAATAAAAGATAATAAAACATATACAGAAAAATAATCTTTATTGATCTATATATAAATATAGATAAGAAATTTATTTTTCAGTTTTCAAATCCTGGGCAAAACTGGGTAGCTCTGCAAGTATATACATTCCAATGGAAATATATTGGTTTAATCTCAAAATTAATTCTGGATTCATAATTCTTTAGTTTTCTAAAGTCTTCTGGGTTATTTCCTATAACTCCAACATAAACAAAGGGGAACCACTCTTGACTGATAAATTATTTATTTACTTCCCCATTAAACTAACCCTAAACCCATCTTCTTTTCCCTAGTAGATCAATAAATAAATAATTTATCAGTTAAGAGTGGTTCCCATTCGTTTATCTTGGAGTTATAGGAAATAACCCTATTCTGTCTGTGATTGTTTTTGTTTTACAATTATTTATAGCTTGTAATTTTCAAATCAAACAAGTATGAAATATTAAAAATATTCAGTCTCAAAGTAAAATAAACATTACAATGATGGATATAATTTTTTAAACAAATTCAAAAATATAACTGACAAATTATAATTTGTACGATTATACAGTCTATATGGAAGCACGTGGTCTAATGGTTAGAGTCGTGGTCTAATGGTTAGAGTCATAGGAAATGGACTCATTGACCATTGTCTCTGCCTCCTAGGGCACATTTTTTATGTATGACTGAAAAGTATTGAGTTGAAATTTTAAGATTTAAAAGTTAAAAGTTGAACAACTTCTCTAATAATAAATGTGAATATCAATGGTCACATTTTTTCTACTCCTAAAGAATTTAGCCCAACATACACCATTTTTGAATCAGGCTGACTCCAAGAGCAAATTAAAAACATGCCCGGGCTGAATCTGGACGTGTAATCATGAAATTTTGGATTCCCAAGTTTTAATTTCTGTAAATGTTTTCAGTAATTTTTTTTATGTGATTTTTCGCAACAGATTTTTTTAAAAGATATTTTTTATAACTTGGAAATAGATTTGGGAATAATCAAAATCAATTGCAAAATCCAGTGAAAGTCACCTATGAAGTAGAAATAATCTATCTACTGAAAGTAAGGACCTACATACCTCAAATTGTTAGTTGTCAAGAGTTAGCTTAACTGTCGACTGATAGGGCGGCTTTTAAGCTAGTATATGATAAACTGATGAAGGGTCAAAGAGCTCAGTGTGCCCTACTATTTGCACATGGGGGGGGGGAAATAGTTGGATTCTTACCTTTCCCAATGGCATTAGCCTTATGTGAAATGCAAAGAGCCTTGGGACCATATGACCTTAAGGTACTCCTTTTGTGATTTCGATCCGTGGGGACATTTTTCCATTTACACCGTCAAAATCCAGTTAATGGTTAAAAGACAATTTTTAGAGGTTTTTTTAAAAAATTATAAAACTAACCATTAACCCCTAACCCTAACCCCTAACAAACAACCGGATTTTTACGGTGTAAATGAGGAAAATGTCCCCATGAGTCGAGATGCTTTAAGGTCATATGGTCCAAGCCTTGTTCAGGATTTGAAATCGAGTAGCAGAGTCCTCTTCCTACAACAATAACCATTACACAATCGGTGTCTCCTTTATATTAACAAAAAATAACTCCCAGTAACTTTCTTTTTTTCTAAACTGAAAATTCATCTCTAATGTAAGATTTGAGAATGTGACGGATATTAAAAGAAATGCGACAGTAATGCTTTATGTCCTATAAAATGGAAAGATTCAGGTGCCTTGACCAGTAGAAAGCTTGCTGGAACGATTATGCCAATATGACTATTTTGAAGAAAATTAATATTTGAATAATTGTTCATTTCTGTCTTGTCAAATACAGCTTCAATCGACTCTTTTTGAACACATCTCATACTTGTGAATTGTACTTAATGCAATGTCAGAGTCCTTGATCTACTTAGAGTTCTTTTTGCTTTCAATGGAGAATTACTATTTTTGATAAAATTAGTCAGAAACATATCAAAACTAAAATTGAAAAATACACTGACAGGTCAGGAATTTGAGCATGTTGGATAAGATTTGGCATATGGCTTTAACTTAAAATTATAATATATATATATATATATATATATATACACACATATATGTATATGATTAAATGAGCTGGAAGTTTTAAAAAATGAACATTCTTGCTTAATCTATATGACGCTATTTGCCATATTGCTTTTGGCAAAGAAATATAGCTAGACACCCACAGTAAGCTTTTAACAGAGGAAACACTAAGCTGGCTTAATCCACAGACTCATAAATGATAGAGCAAGCAGTAATCTTTTAAAAAAAGAAAAATAGAAAGAAAAAGAAAAAAACTCTTTAAAATAGTGGAATTGAGTTCATTATTCTGCCACAGAAGGAAATTGGTATTAGACTTAAAATAAATCCTCAAAACCTGAAACCGGCCAAGAAATATTTCAAGTTGGATGATGACTTCATGGATCTGAAAAACAGATCAGTAAAATCAGAAAATTCATCAGGACTCACTCAGAATTTATGAATAAACGCAGAAGAATCACAGATGGAAGGCATCGCATTTGATTGAAATTTTGCCTCAAGCTTTTATTTCTGCCAACAAAGTTGAAATGGGATTAGGTTTTAATGTTATTTATCTATATTCATGAAAAATGTATTCCAGCCAAATATTGTTTAAATATAATCATGTTATTCTAGAATTTCGGCTTTTATAGATTTATTGTGAAATGCATACAAAAACAAAACAAAAACAAAATACTTGTCATTCATCAGCCTGCCTTGTGAAAGAAATAGTTACCATATTCCGTGATATCTAAGATGCACATAAGAAAAATACAATATCACACATCATCCATACAACATCTGTTCATAAAGTATCCAGCTATTGGATATGATCATCCGATACAACATCTGTTCATAAAGTATCCAGCTATTTTGAATATCACATCATCCGATACAACATCTGTTCATAAAGTATCCAGCTATTTGAATATCACATCCGATACAACATCATCATAAAGTATCCAGCTGCATACAACATCTCATAAAGTATCCAGCTATTTTGAATATCGCACATCACCCGATACAACATCGGTTCATAAAGTATCCAGCTATTTGAATATCGCACATCACCGATACAACATCGGTTCATAAAGTATCCAGCTATCGCACATCATCCGAACAACATCTGTTCATAAAGTATCCAGCTATTTGAATATCGCACATCATCCGATACACATTCATAAAGTATCCAGCTATTTTGAATATCGCACATCATCCAATACATCTGTTCATAAAGTATCCAGCTATTTTGAATATCGCACATCATCCGATACAACATCTGTTCATAAAGTATCCAGCTATTTTGAATATCGCACATCACCCGATACAACATCTGTTCATAAAGTATCCAGCTATTTTGAATATCACACATCATCCAATACATCTGTTCATAAAGTATCCAGCTATTTTGAATATCACACATCATCCGATACAACATCTGTTCATAAAGTATCCAGATATTTTGAATATCACACATCATCCGATACAACATCTGTTCATAAAGTATCCAGCTATTTTGAATATCACACATCATCCAATACAACATCTGTTCATAATGTATCCAGCTATTTTGAATATCTTGAGAACTGGTTGTGCAGCCTTGATGTAACTTTTTAATCTAATATAGCTTTACTATAATTTTATGTAGAGATACTTTCACATGGAATTTCTTCAGACTCCATTGAGTAAGTATATCATATTCACAACTTGCAGAGCTACCCTGAGTTGCTCAGGATTTAAATAATTATAAATAAATCATTTATCTATATTCATAAATGGATTAATAGAAATAATTCTTCTATATGTTTTATTATCTATTTCTCTGAATGTTTGAGATGAGGCTTGCTATTTAGTATTATCTGCATTATTCGGACTATTGTCCTCATCTTCATTGTTATCTGTACAACATTTCAGCCGATATGCCCTCCTGCCTTCTTCAGGTATTTCTTGTCAGACATTTCTTTATCTTTTATTCTTTATAAATTCTTGTTAAGTTGTTCTTGTTTCTTTTGTTTGCTTTTTATTATGATTAACCTTTATTAATTTGTTTTATTTTTTAATCATTTTTAAAATAAATCTTTTGATATATCCATGATTCATACCCTCAATGTTTTATTTAGCTTTTCTTATGGAAAATAAGGGTTAAACAGTTTTTTGTTACCTCCCTTTAAAATAGAGTGTGGATTTTATTGAATGTTGGTCTTTGATAGTCTCCAATAATTTTTAAGAAAAAGAAAAAAGATGTTCACTCAATCATTATATAGACAAACATACTGAATCTCTCTCTCTCTCTCTCTATATATATATATATATATATATATATATATATATGTATATATATATATGTAATTTGAAAAATGGAAATGAATTCGACAATATGTTGAAAGGATAAATAAAGGAAAGAAAATGTTGAATGGATAAAATTAGTTTAAAATAATAATAAATAGAATACTATGTGTACATGAACACACTCCCAGCCAAAACACATGTTGGTAATTCAATTATACTAATTTTATCCATTCAGCATTTTCTTTCCTTTATTCATCCTTTCAACATTATATATATATATATATATATATTACTCAGGAAACGCATCAAATGTTAAGTGTTTTTTATTACTATTATCTATTTTTTACTACTTTTAATTTTCTTGCCACCACATCCAGATTATTTCAGGCATTGTTCAATTTCTGCGAATATATAATTCAAGTTTGTATTGATCAGATTGATTATTAATGGCATGTCAACCTGAGTAGGATTAGAGAATTATATTCCTTGTACGTTCATATTTATATTTTTTGTGTAGTTGTTTAAGAGGGTTTTTTTTGTACACGTTCCTGACAAATACAAATAATTTGGGCATTCATTTGAGTTGTAGAAGGGACAATAACAGCACTATTACTCTTGGTCAGTATAGACCTGTGAGTAATAACAATGAAGAGATACTTCATACTATCCAGATCTCAGGAACTTGAGCCTCACCATCAGATGCAATTTAATGTCATATTCAGAACAGTCCTTTTGGTGGGGATTTTAACCTTCTTGCAGGGAATGCAGTTAGTGTATTCTAAGCGCTGTCGACATGATATCTGAAGAATAATCAAGCTAAGTTCCAATTACCATCGAATTGGTAAGACACGGCAACAAGCAGTTGTAACTCAATACAATCCTGTCCTATCGCAATCCCACAGCAGACTGACAGGGTATTTATAAAACTCCACAATATCATAGCAGCCAATCAGAATTCAGGGAATGGAATCACCCAAATGCATGAATGGACTATTCTTGATTTCTATAAATACCAACTGTCTTGGACACTGCTTCAGTTGTGCTTAGCTAGTTGCTGTTATTCAAACCAACAGTAGACTGACTGACTTCAATATGGCGCTGCGAACAGATATTTTCAGGTGTCTGTCATAATAATTTTAAATCAAACCCTATATTCAATTCATAGGAGATAGATTATTCTCATTCAATACTTAGAAGAAGTGGACTATATGACCTTTAGGTACCCCTTTTATTTGCTGATTCATAAGTACATTTTTTCATTTACACTGTCAACATCCGGTTGTTTATTAACAGACGATTTTTAGAGTTTTTTTTTTAAATTATGAAAAATAACCCCTAACCCCAATCCCTAACAAACAACCGGATGTTGACGATGTAAATGAAAAAAAATGTACTTATGAATCAGCAAAGCAAAAGGGGTGCCTAAAGGTCATATGGTCTGAAGAACTCTCATATCATCTAATTCTTCCTTGTTTCACCATTTGTCTGTCCTTTTTTGAACCAGAGTATAGAATACTAAGTCCAATTACGTCGAATTGGCAAGACAAGACGGCAAACAGCCGTAACTCAATACGATTCTGAGATGCCGTAAAGACCACTGAAAAGTGGCAGGATTTATGGAGCCTCAGAGGATCCTATAAACCAAGCAGCCAATCAGGACTCAGGGAATGAACTCACCCAAATGCATGGGTGGACTGTTCTGAATTCCCATAAATACCAGTTGTCCTGACACTGGTGCTTGGCCAGTCACATTGCTCAAACCAATTGTTGACTGACTGACTGACTGCCTTCAATACAGAGTACAGTGCACTACCTGACCCAGGAACTGAACTCACGATTAATGGATAACTAGATTCACTTTAACCAACACGTTTATCCACTGGAAGATTGTCCCATAGGAGCAGGAAATTTTAGTTGCTTTGTATAACCCTCCCCCATCTTCATCACCCCCCAGTTTGTCACATTATTACTTTTATTGATATAGTTCTTTACTCATAATTTGTTTAGATACCTCTTTTTCACAACATTTTATATATTTTCCTTTTTTTCACCCTTCCTCTTAATCGTTACCTTCTATTATCACTACTAGTTCTTTTTAAGTCTTAGTTCTTCTTTTGTCTTTTCTTTCCTGACTGAAGAAACACTATTAAGATTCTATATTACAGATAATTAGTTGTCAGGACACATTACTCTACCTATATTAAACTTGTCCAACCATTCATTAATTTTGTGTCTCAATAGCCACCAAGTACAACTGTAAATAGCATATATCTCAGCTGTAGTAGTGGTTATCACAATACGAGACAAGTAAGAGAAAGACCTATATTTGAGGTGTGTCTTGCAGAATTGAAAGTTTCAGAAAATTAAAATTAGAAAGAAAAAAATAAACAAAAAAACAAAAACAAATAATTGAGATAAATACAGAATTTATTGGCAACTCTGAGAGCTTTTGTTATTCAGCATTTGTATTAAAACTAGCTGAAGTACCCATCCCTGCAAGGTAAAGTTGGAGGCACATGGTCTAATGGTTAGAGTCATAGGAAATAGACTCATCGACCTGACTTCAAATGCTGGAGGAAAATACAGTTCATATACCCTTGGGAAAGGTATGAATCTAACTACTCTCCCTCCAGATATGGGTAAATATTAGGGCAGACTGAGTTCTTTAACCTTGGTTAGGCAACCAGTCTAGGAGAAGGAAAACTGAATTCGAATCTATTAAAACTTTGTTTGGGGTGGTCACTACTAGAATAGGCTCTGTCCTAATTAGTGATCTATTTCACTAATATAAATAAATGATATATAAAATGATCAAAGTTGATCATATTTCATTATTTTACTATCTTTGATGCCAACAGAAAACTCATGCTCAACCGTGAGAAGGAATAATATATATATACATACATACTGGCAGGAACTGTGGATATACCACAGTATGATAATTTAATTATTACATTTTATATGTTTACAAAGGGCTGGTTTAGCTCAGTCGGTAGAGTGTCTGACTAGGAACTACAAGGTGCCTGGTTTGAAACGGCCCTCATGAAATCAGCGTATGCACAGGGATCTCTGCAGTAAAGTAAGGAGCTGATGGTAGGTGTGGCGCGCTACCCCAAATGCCAAAATCTCCTTGGTCTAGTGCTAGTGAAAAGGGGTTAGCCTCCTTTGCTGTCTGGCTGATGCCGACTTTAGGCCACCCTAATGACTTTACTTACTTTACTAACAACACGTTTACTTAAGAGCTATTGCCAAATAGTTCAATATGTAAAAAGTATAATAATCTTGATTTAACTCTATTTTTTTTCTTTCTTTCCTTTTCATTATGTTCAATTAAAACAGATTAGCATTATTGCTTCTGCTTGCTCACCCTCTCTTTCCCCTACATATATATTTTCTGTGTAGCATATCCTTTTTCTTCCTTTCTTTATAATAAAAATGGAATGATCCATCATTTAGCTGCAGTGACAACACTCGTGAGAAATAAAAATTCAGCGGATAAGCAACAGCAGATAATCAGGATTTACATTTTTGCATTTTATCTTGGCTGATTTGGATGGTCTCATTTTTAAGCAAAGAGTGTTGGAAGATGATAATGGTTGTACAATTAAGGAACACAAGTATCTATGTATCTAAAAGAAAGATTCTGTATGATGGTTTGTACATCAACTGAACACACAAGCTTTTATAAGGGAAAATTGGTGGTGGCCACTGTAGAATAATCATACTAAGTCCAATTACCATCGAATTGGCAAGACAAGACAGCAAGCAGTCGTAACCCAATACAATTCTGGTTTGCTGCAGAGACTACAACAAAATGGCAGGATATTTATGAAGCCTCAGAGGATCATACAAACCAAGCAGCCAATCAAGACTCAGAGAATGGAATCACCCAAATGCACGAGTGGACTATTCTGAATTCCCATAAGTACCAGTTGTCTTGACACTGGTTCAGTTGTGCTTGGCCAGTCATATTGTTCAAACCAATAGTAGACTGACTGACTTCCTTCAATAGCCACCAAAGACCAAAGTTCAATAAAATACACCCTATTTTGCACAAGAGGGGATACAAAAAAAACTCATTTTTCATAAGAAAAGCTAAATAAAAAATGTAATAAGGATATAATTCAATGAGAGACTAAAAAATTAATTTAAAAAGTGATTAAAAGATAAAACAAATTAATAAAGGATAAAATACAATAAAAAGCAAATAAAGGATAAAATTCAAACAAGATTAAAAATAAACTACATCAATTATTGAACAATAGTATTATCTGCGTTATTCGGACTATTGTCCCCATCTTCATTGTTATTTGTACAACGTTTCGGCCGATATACCCTCTGGCGTTCTTCAGGTATTTATTGTCGGACTCGGGAACCTTCTTTTCGAACTCGGGAACTTTCTTGTCGTATTCGGGAGCCATCACGGAACTTTGAACCTAATCCGACAAGAAATACCTGAAGAAGGCCGGAGGGTATATCGGCCGAAACGTTGTACAAATAGCAATGAAGATGGGGACAATAGTCCGAATAACGCAGATAATACTAATCTTCAAGCCTCATCTCAAACATTCAGAGAAATTGAACAATAGTTTAAATCCATACATTATAATTTTATAATACAGATATTTTTATTTAAGAAAAAAAATGAAACTTTCATTAAATTTTTAAGGGCTTATATATTTGTGATAATGCATGTGCGTGTATTTAGGGATATCCACATTCCTGAATGTAGGTAAACCATCTTTATGAAGATTTCTGCTGTACACCATTTAGTTTCCCCAAAATGCTGATCACTTCAACTGACAACATGAAATACCAATTTCCTTGCGTTTGGCATATTTAGATCCCCCAATTCCTCGCTCCTCACTCATACATTTTGAGTTTATCTTTCCAAGAAAAAAAAATGCTAGAAAGATTGTCAAGATTCCTGGAGTCAAATTAATGCCACTCATAGTTTATTCTTATCCCTTGAGGACATGCAGAGCATTCCACTCTCTTGTTATTTTGGAAGAATTGGACAGCTGACCACTGAGTGGACAGTAAGAATTGCATTCTCCCTCCCTAGTGATCTAGTCGTGGTTAACCATTCTCTCCAGTTCATTGGCACTTGATGCATAAATATATCACCAGTTCTCTCTTCTCCTGGGTGCCTAGTTATTTTCATTCTTTTTTTTTTATTCCTTCAATTTATGTGTGTTTGTAATACAGTAGTTTCCTCCCTTATCTATAGTTGATATATTATAGGAACCTCAGTGAACACAGAATTATATATATATACACACTATACATACACTTCTATATTATATACACACAACACATATATATATATATATATATATATATATATCATACACACGCACTTCTTTTACCTATATATCACACCAACACTTTTCCCTGTGTATATATATCATACGCACACACTTTTCCATATGTATATATATATATACACACACACTCCTTTTGCCTCTCTCATATATATATATACATATATATGTACGTATATATACATATATACACACCCACACTTCTTTTTCTATGTATATATTATATACACATATATATATATATATACACACACACACACATATATATATATACACACACACAGTTATATATATATATACACACACAGTTATATATATATATATATATATATATACACACACAGTTATATATATATATATACACACACACAGTTAATATATATATATACACACAGTTAATATATATATATATACACACAGTTAAACCTAATGAGTCATATATATCTACTAATAAATATGTGCATATATATTATATGCACACATACACTCCTTTTCCCACTCTATACATATCAACTACACATTTCTTTTCCATCTCTCTCTCTCATATATATATATATATAAGTCTAATAGATAAAATATAAAAATTACTATCAAAAATATAATAATATAGTTCAATTATATCATAATTAAATTATGTGACACGATTCCTTTGCATGTCTTAATATATTACTTTTCAAAAATTCTAAAATGTTTTTAAGCTGTTTATATAGATGTAAACGTGATACTATACTGGACACTTTGTGTCCATTTAGTTTGCAAAACCAAATTTTCTTGTTTAATTATATAAAGCAAACTTCTTGTTGAATATTTTTTAGCTAAAAACCCGAAGTTATAACTTTTTCCCCATCTACAACATTTTCCTCTCATTGAAAAATCAAGACTTATAATAAAATTATGTTTACATTTGTAGCATGAGTACAGGTAACCTGAATGCCATAAATATTAAATTTTCAATGATTAACAACTAATAATTCCTTACAAAAATATAGTTCAGTGTTATGTAGGTGTTTATTGCAGCAGTAAAAAGTGGAATGGATAAATTTAGCATCTGTTTACTTAAACTTCTGGCTTTACGCCATTTTTTTCGAATAGCCCTTCACAGATTCAAGAAAGAATTTTCCTGTCATCATTTTGCATAAAACATAACTTATGGCAATATTTCCTCTTCAAAGTACTTTTGTACATTAAGAGTGAGCTCATGTATCAAACTCGAAGATTCAATTCAATAGACAAGGTTTAAACAAAGAACAATATGCAATACATGTTTGGTTTGGTGATTGTTTAATAGCATATAAACTTGTGGGGATTAAAATAAAATAAAAATAAAAAATAAACTCCCATGAGCCTTCACACAGAAAGAACCCCTGAGCATGTACAGAAAGGACCCACTTCTGACCCCAAAGCTAATCTGTCGGCCATTCTGACTTAGGCCTTAACTCGGACAAGATACTACTACTGACCAGAAAGAAATTTCCTTACCACATGGTGACTATGACCCGTGAATAAAGCCTAAATCCACCTTTTGTCTCTGTCTCTTACTTTTCTTTCCTTTTCTACGCCACCACCAAATATGGTGGGGTTAAAAGCAAACCCTAGGAACAAGCACCAAGAATAACTAGCTACCTTTTAAATCTAAAACATTAAACCTCTCGCCACCCCTTGGGTTATTTGAAATATTTTTTTGTATGCATGATTTTTAAGGGAATAGTCTGTAGGTAAATATTTTTTGTTTAATTAGGTTTTCTAAACTCGTTGAAACAATGTTCACTAATTTTATGTGTATTAACAAATTAGAAGAAATAACTTCATGTTTTAACAAACAGGTGGTTGACCCTCAGCCACTGACTTCTAGCTCATAAAAAGGGTTTCATGAGAAATACAGTTGACATAATGAGCTGATTGATTGGATCAGGCTAATCTGACTGCTCATCTAAGGGCCAAAATGGAGTATTGTAGGTCACAGAACCCCAGCCACCAGGTGCCCACCCTCAGGTATTATGGGTCACCACCTGTCGCCAACAGCTGGCTATACTGAGGATATCTCAACTCTCTGAAGAGGTGCAGTTAACATATTTTCCAGCTCGAGCTGACAGGACCGTCAAAATACAAGAGATTTTATAGGATTTTGATGCCCTCATTGATCTATTTGTTAAAAAAAAACAAAAAACAAACAGATTTAGAATGTATTTTATTTAGCAGCTGTACAGACCCTTGATAAATCATAAGAAAAAAAACATTGTCTAATCAAGGGGTCACCAAATTATGGCCTACGGGCCAGATCCGGCCCACAAAAGCATTTATCAGGCCTCCAATCTTTCTGGTAATGTTGCGTTCTTTGATAATGTTTTGAAAATAAACATGTTGGTTAAATTTGTTTTTGTGCATCTTACACCACTCATTCATGAATATAACATGGAAAGAATTTTGTTTTCATCTTTTTCTCAGAGCTTTTGTTCTGGTTAGCAAGTATTGAACACAATAATAATGTGGCCCAAGCTTGTTTTTTTTTTACAATTATCCAAGCCCAACAGGAAAAAAAGCTCGGTGATCCTGGGACTAATCAATAAGGTACGGTCCATATTAGATAGGTTCAGCTTGGTTAGATTTTACGGCATGTCAACCCTTATTTTATACCAAAGACTTAAAAAAATCATTCTTGTTGGGTATTCAAATTAAAATATTTTTTAAACATTTTTCAAAACTCATCTAAATAGGACCCTAACAAGTACTACCACTCCGGGTCAGAGTGGACCTGGTAGTAATCGCAATGAAGGGGTACTCTCCAGAGCTCCATAATTGGAACCTCTCCACAAGATGCAGTTTAACATCCATATAAGATATTTTATTATCAAATGACATTTACATTAAACATTTTCCATGTTTATTTTCAATTTTTGCAATATTATCCTTAAGGATAATATTGCAAAAATTGAAATAAACATGGAAAATGTTTAATGTAAATGTCATTTGATAATAAAATATCTTATATGGATGTGTCTTTTGAGGATATCATCTTTTTTTAAGATGTTCTTACAGGATATCTCATTAAATATTTAGGCTTGTTAAAAACAAAGTCAAAATAGAAACCGCTTTTAACAATAAATACACCAAACTAACACTCACCATTGCTAAAAATTTCAAAATGGCTGACTCAAGGAGAAAGTACATACTTATTGAAAATAAACACATGTATAGGTAAAAGTTTGTACACATTTTAATAGTTTTCACTTTTGGTTACATTGAAATATTATAAACGATACAATATAAAAAAGAATGCATTTGAAACATCTGCTTAAGTTTTAAACAAATCAAAACTTAAAACAGTAGCTCTCAAAAATGTTATCACCCCTTTAGCTCCAAGTTAACACCTCTAGTGTTCTCACCCTACATGTACCTATTTCTAGTGGTATGTTTAATGAGCAAGGCTAGCAGACCATTGTCATCGAGTTCAGTTCTTACTGGGGGCTCTTAACTACTGACCTTGTGCCAAACCGAGCTAAGTAAATGACTTCTAATTTAAGATTGTGACTAACTACAAAGTGCTTTGGTCCTTGCAATTATTAGTCTCTATAGTGTATTGCCTGATCTGGTTGGCATACCCAGTTGAGATCATGTCAACATTTAGCTGCTAATGGTACTACTTGTTTTTAACATTGTAGCGATTGGTTGCCCCTGCTGGGATGGACGTGTCCAAAAGTTATCTTCCCTTGTGAAACTACTAACTGGGTATTTAAACTCAACCCGGAACGCCGTCTACCTCTCTTTGTTTAGCATCTACAAAAGATGGACTAGATGCATGGTGTGTGTCTATCAAGTGGTGGCTTTATCCCCCAATTATCAGTAAGTTACTAATATTCTTCATGAAGTCTTTCTCACTTCCAAAGGACTTTCATCCTATCTGTATCTTGTTATGTATGTCATGTTCCCCATGCTCAGACAATAAAGTCTGTATTTTGTTTTGTTGTACTTCTTTGTTTGGATTTGTTCATGCACATATTCGTTGAAAGGTTACTCTGAACCCTCTAAAGTATTATAAGAACTACAAATTCAATTCTCAGAAAGAATAGAGAGAAGACTGGAAAGTCACAGGAAAGGGTGAAGAGCCCGCAAAAAACGTCTTGAGGGGAGGGGGATTTCTATTCTATGTGAGAGGAGTCACAGGAAAAAAAATCACTGGTAAAGTTATTATTTGTCTGAATTTCTTTTTAGATGAGGCTTGATAATTTGTATTATTTATATTTTTAGGACTTGTCTTCATCTTTATTGTTATATACACAACGTTTCAGCTAGTTAGACACAAAAATGCTGCATGTTATCTTGAAGTTGTGGAAACAATACCCCACAAGGAAGCAGCTATACAGTCACTTGCCACCTATCAGACAATCCATCTGAGTGAGATGAAAAACACATGCAGGATACTGCTGGAGAAACAAGGGCAAACTCATAAACGAAGTTCTCCTGTGGAAACCAGCACATAGACATGTTAATGTGGGCGCCCGGCAAGGACCTACATTGACAAGCTCTGCGTGGATACTGGATGCTGCGCAGAGGACCTCCCGGGGACAGTGAATGATAGAGATGGTTGGTGATGATATGTCATGGATATCTGTGCTAATTGCGCGACATGATGATGATGAGATACATGGCGCAGCAGATATAAGGGTTGAGTTAATATAGTTGTAAGTGACAATCATCTATAGATTGCTGTTTCAATCCTGACTACAGGCGAAAATAACATAATACTTATCATTTAAAACATGTACCTGGCCATAGCTAACTGAATGAGAACAATCTATCCCGAGAGTTTAAATAATAATAATAATATCCTTTCGGCTAGTATATTAGGTCTGAGACCTGTCTACTGTTCCTTATAAACATTCATCTTAATTCCACAGAACATTTATAATCTTTCCACAGATTATCTAACATTGCCTTAAAGGAGTTTAGAGATGGGGCATTCACTATTGATGATGGTAGTTTATTCCATGTGTTACATAATCTATGCGGTTGCATAAGATTATTGTCAATCCCCTGTATTTCTAAAGGGATTGCCCTTTTCATATCACGGGCGGGACTTTCCATGGAATAGTACAGAAAGCCCGCGAAATACGTGAAGTCACGTGGGACCTGGTTGGATCCTCAGTTTCAGTTTAGACGTCAGGCAGAGAAGATGTACTGCCTTAATTGGAACTCACCTGCATACGCGCGCAATGTTTAATTAAGTAAATAAAAGCTTACGAAAATAACACGGTTTTGTGGTTGGTGAATGTCTTGGTAACAAGACTGATATAGAAGAAGAAATAAGTGTGACCGACCATCCAGACAAAGTCCAGCCGCTAGAAGAACAGAAGAAGAAAGTAAGTAAAGAGGTATACAACACATGTATTCACCACACTGTTACTAAAATAATTTTGTCTTGCATTTGCAAGGGTTTTCATTTATGACCCCTGGTATATAAAGGATTTACTTTGAAGTTCTGTGAAGGCTTCTGAGTTCAACAAGAAGGTTCCCAAATTCAACGACAGGAAACACCTGAAAAAAGGCTGGAGGGCACATCAGCTGAAACGTTGCGTATATAACAATGAATATGAGGACAACAGTAAAAAAAATCTAAATAAAACAAGGTAAAGTCATATCATAATTATAGTGATAAGATAAGTAATAATCTGATAAAGTATGAGTTCTGCAGCTATTCCTATAATTGAAATTCTATCTTTTAACACAAATCACACTTTAAAAGTGTTAAGTTGAATGAATCAAAATAATTTTTCAAGTGGCTGTCACAGATTACTGACTTTAATCCCAGAAAAATTAAGTGAATTTATGTAAAGTGCAGGGTGTACCCAAAAAATTGCAAAATCACACTGAACCAATGAAAAGTCCCCCCCCCCGCGCCCAATAGTTTTTACAAAAAGCTAGTTGTGAATTGCTAGGATATTTTTGTGGCTGTAAAGCCTGTAAACGGACTGGCGTATAAGTAAGTAAAGTCGGCAGTATCAGTCATACAGTGAGGGAGTCTATCCCTTTTTCACTAGTGCAAGACCAAGAGGATTATTTCAGTGAGAGGTGGAGCTCCACACTTTCCACCCGCTTCTCACTTTACCGCAACAGATCCATGTGCTACACATAAGCTGAATTGGCAAGGGCCAGTATCGAAACAGGAACCTTGTGATTACTAGGCGAACGCTCTACCGACCATACTTTAGTTTATTCACTTTAATAAATTGCATATGAAGAAACTAAGAAGTGTATTCCAGAAATTGTGAAAAGAGAGAACAAAACAAAAAAACTCAATACTTATGGATAACCTAAACAGATCAGAAAAATAGATCTAATTATTGTCCACCCTGTTGGCTAGTGCAGTAGAATACACTGACTGCACCTCTGCAGAGGGGTCAAATCCTCCCAATGGGGCCACCTGTATTATCTATATTAACTTTGATTATTTTCTATAAAAGTCGTCGTCAGGGTGGACTAAAGTCAGCATCAGCCAGACAGCGAGGAAGTATATCCTCCTTTCAATAGAGCTAGACCAAGGAGATTATTTTTGCGTTTGAGGGGAGCGCCACACCTACCATCTCCTTATTTTACCGCACAGATCCCTATGCTATTCATACACTGAGTTGATGAGGGTTAGTATCGAACCCGAAACCAGTGAGGGAATATATCCCCCTTTCACAAGCGCTAGACCAAGGAGATTATTTCTGCGTTTGAGCAGGAGTGACACACCTACCATCAGCTCCTTACTTTACCGCACAGATCCCTATGCTACTAATACACTGAGTTGGCGAGGGCTGGTATCGAACCAGGGGGCTTTTGGTTCCTAGTCGGACACTCTACCGACTGAGATTAAAATTGGCTACGAAATTACTAGTTTTCCAAACAGGAAGTTGACGAATACCATTTGCTACATTTAGAAATTTTAGTGGTTTGGTTTGGTTTGTTTTACGGCATATCAACCTCAGTGGGTCATTTAATGCCGATAAAGTTTTGAAATAAATCAATTCTTAATGGATAATACAATTTTTTTTATCAACTCATGTTTTTCTATTTAACCCATAGATGGGACCCTAACAGGTACTACCACTCCGGGTCAGAGTGGACCAGGGAGCAATGTGATGAAGGGGTGCTCCACATTCCCCAAATCTCCAAAACTGGAACCTCACCATCAGATAGAGTTTAACGTCATTCCCAGGACATGTAGACCCGCAGCCCCTGCCTTCTAGCACCCATATGATAAAAAGGGGTTGGGGCTTGCCATAAGGGCAATAGGGTTGGGAAAATCATATAGGTGCTAGGGCTTGACGTGACCAGCCGATTGACCAGAGGGGGCCTCTCCGACCGCCCGTCTAGCCCAAGATAGGGCCAAAGTGGAGTATTGCATGTCATGAACTGCTCATCCACCTGGGCTCTATCCTTAAGCATCACGGGTCGCCACCCACGGCCAACAGGTGGCCCATTGGGGGAGTCTTACCCCTCTGCAGGGTGTAGTCGGTGCATTCTAACGCCCCAGCCGAGAGGGCGGATAAATTTTAGGTTACTCTCATTTCAACAAATGGTCAGAACTAAGTAAGTCGATCTGTTGTATTTTTGAGTGTTTAATTAAAAAAAAATCTTTATTCTTTCATGCTTTTAAAAATACAGTACTAATTTTATACTTGAAGCATATGCGAAATACTCACATTTTAAAATGTTATATTTATAAGTAGAATATACAAGACAAGTGTACAATATGAATGTTCAGTAGACCAAGTTTTCCCGTTCAGAGTTTGAGGAATCGACTTCTTGTGACCCATATATTTAGTTAATGCTTGTGTGTGAGCGAGATGTAGACATAAGGCCCCAAAGCTACGTGTGTTGCCTGCCCGGGACCTCCAAGAAAATAAATAAAACTAAACAATTATTAGTATTATTTGGATTATTCGACTATTGTCCTCATCTCTATTGTTATCTGTATAACTTTTCGGCCGATGTGCCATCCGGCCTTCTTCTGGTATTTCTTGTAATAGGAAGGCATCACGGAAATCTGAACCCAACCCTTTGGTATCCTGTTCTCATTCCGCTAACCATAGTTGGGGTACAGGTGTTAATCTGTGTTAATTATTATTCTATGTTACTGTCGCCCTTAACCAGGATTGAACCTGCAAATAACTGTCACTTAGAACTATCTTAAACCAACGCCTTTATCCACTACGCTATGTGTGTAATTGGACATAAAAAAATGTTTTCGAGAATATTGGATATGGTGTCATCAAAATGACCAAAAAGGATCATGGCGGCCCAACTGTTCTTTTTTGTAGCCACGATGAAAAGGGTTATGACTCTTAATGCGATTTGAGTGCAAAAAATTTGCTATTTGGGTATACCATACACTGAAAACTGAAATATCTATGGAGAAGATAAATCACCCGCTAGAGCAGTGATTCCCAACCTTTTTCTATTCACGCACTCTTAAAAGAGATTTGCTCTGACCTCGCACCCCTACAATCTATACTTTTGTTCAAAAATATAGAAATTGAATCCATACTACAATTTTATCAAAAGATCATATATATCTAACTCTCAAAATCTAATATGTTCTTCGACATGGTGAACGGTAATGATAATAATCTGAAATAAAGAAACGGAAATATAAATGATATTAGTTAAAGAAAATTTTTTTATCTAAATTTGAACGGACGTTTCTCGAACCCACTGGAATGATACTCGCACACCCAGAGGGTGTGAGCACACCTGGTCGGAAACCCCTGCGCTAGAGATATGCCTGAAAACAAAGGAAACTGGTACAAAGTTGACCATTGTTTTGGTAATGGAACAGAGAATAGTCAAAAAGGAACTTTAAAATTTTATGGACAGTCAGCCGTTACTTCTGGTATTAAGAAATACTAGCTAGGTCAATAGAACTAGGAATCGCAAGGTTTCTGGTTCGATACCAGTTCTCACCAACTCAGCGCATGAATAGCACAGCTTGGGTAATCTGATCTGTGCGGTAAAGTATCTGGGAGATGACGGTACATTCGTGGCCCAACTTCAGCAAAAAAAATTCCCCGGTTTAGCGCAAGCGAAAAAGGGATGGACTCCCTCACTGTTCGGCTGAAACCACAATAGGCCACTCCGACAACTTGACAACAGCAACAATGTGTATTTGTACATTTATTTTTGTTTGTAATACACCAAGATAAAATAAAACGTGTTACTCTCTTTAAGCATATTATCGAGTAAACCAATTGTGTCGGTACATACGAATAATGGTTAGAAAATAAGCTTAGCTTAACATTACAAATGTATTGAGTTCCATTCTCACTGGGTGTTCTACTATCTTAAATTTCCAAGATTATTTTACATGGGATCACACCTTTAATTGAAAAAAAAAAAAATTGAAAACTCACGTTTAAACCTAATTTCGAAGATGTATCAAATTCATATACGTATATGAATTTGATGGAAATTTCCTCTCCACGAGGTAGCTATGACCCCTGAATAGAGCCTGGATCCTAAAACTAACTTTTGCCTTTGACTTCTTTTTCCTTCCTTTAATTTCTTTTCAGTTCTACCAACAAATATAATGGGGTTAAAAGGAAAACTTGTAAACACGCACCAGAAATAACCAGTGACCTTTATAATTTAAACCGACATTAAAATCCTTAACACTCCCCAAATCCATCATATGCAGTTTAGTGTCGTACACAGGACACCACTTTATTTGGTGATGGGTAGGTGCCTTACCACTCGGGAAGGTATACATTCCGCATATTCTATGCCCCGCTAACAAGATGAAAATTTAAGTGAAGGCTTCACACTGCTAAACAAATTATAAAGAATGATTAAAAAACAAAAACAACAACTCTGTGATGCTTATAATACGCCGAATATATCCTCTGCAGAGGGGTAAGATCCTCCTCCCTAAAAAAGGGGGGTGCCCAAGGTATGACACGAAACTGCATCTGGTTGTGATGTGGTTACAGAGATACAGTCCGCGTATTCTAAGTCTAGTCGATAGGCCTGGGGAAAACTTGAAAACCCTTATAATTTGTAGGGATTAAAATAAAATTTAAAAAAAAATTCCCATGAGCCGAAAGAACCCTCCTAGCATGTGCGGGAAAAAGGACCCACTTCCGACCCCAAGATAGCCTCTCGGTCATTAGGACAGGTCTTCCCTAGGGCAAAACACTACTACTGGCCAGGGAGACATTTCCTTGTCACCTGGTGTCTATGACCCGTGAATAAAGCCTAAATGATAAAACTACCTTTTGTATTTGTCTCTTCCCCATCTTTCCTTGAATTCCTTCCTTTTCAGCGTGACCACCAAATAAGATGGTTTTAAAAGCAAACCCCAGGAACACGCACCAAGAATAACCAGCAACTTTTTAACCTAAAACATTAAACCTTCCTGCCACCTCACAAATTGACGAAATTTGTGAAGATTTGTTGCCCCGTGTTCCTTAGTTGAGAAGATACAACTGATATAAAGGGTAGGCCGGCAATTATTAAAAGGCTAAGGATTTACAGTTAACAGACAGAGCAAGAAATTGTTGAATTCACAGCCACTTGCCGGATATGTTGTGTCGGTTAGGTGCCACCTGGGCTGGGCCGGAAACGTCTATGTACAGTGTTAGGTCAAACATTACTACATTTGGGTCTTTCAGACGACACTGTCGAATTTATGTTGTCGTGTATGAAGTCGACCGCCTGTCAACAAGCCAGATTACACTAAACGAATTCAATAACCCGGAATTTGGGAAATTTGTAAAACAAGTGTTCTGCAATGTGTACTCACCCTTCCGTTTCCTTTACTTAAAAGTAGGGCCGCCACTTCCCGCCCCTTTTTCCGATGTTGCGCTTGGAAGACGTCAGCAACGGGACCAAACAAATGAAAGTACGCACCGAATCATTTCAAACTTCAAACACCTTCTCTCTCTGGCCCGACCCCCCACCTTTTTTTAATTTAGAAGAGAAAGAGGCGTAAATTGTCTCCATATCTTCTCAATTATTGTCAACATTAACAATGTAACAGGAAATTGCGAGTGGGCCCTTGTGTCAACATATACTGTTTCTCCGGTACTGAATTCTATGACCATGTCTTACAGGTAAGGTACGTTACGTTTGCCCACGACGCTGGCCTAGAAAAACACACATGACATACGCTCCTATTGCGCGGAATCTAGAAAATAATCTAAAAATTGCATTCCCTTCCCCCACCTTTGTCGTATTTCAGTCATAGGGTGAAAGTGTCAAAAATAATTTTTCAGTCGTCTATCAGAAAAAAAACCACACATTTTCCTATAAACACTTAATTAAAAAGGGTATATTCGCGGAGTTCCGTCCCGGCCTCCTGCCTCAAAAACCGATACCAGGTGGCTGTTGAAAAAAAAAAGACCAGCTACGATTGAAATCCATAGGCGAAGCGGTGTCACTTGAAAATAAAACTAGGGTTGGGGTTTAGGGTTAGTTTAATGGGAAAATAAATAAATAATTTGGGCTCTGTTTTTTCTGGGTCACTCTGTATACAATGAGACCCAGAAAAAACAGAACCCACAAATTTTGTAATAAAACTTAATTTTAACTAGGGGTGTTTAGGGTTAGGGGTAAGGTTGGGTTTTCGGGAAAAAAAACCCAAGTTGGTTGTTTTTTTTTTTCAAGTTGCACCGCTTCGGCTACGGACTTCAATCGTAGCTGGTGTTGTTTTTTCAGCAGCCACCGGCTAGCAGTTTTTGAGGCAGGAGGCCGGGGCGGAACTCCGCGAAGAGTACCATTAAAAAAAAAAAAAAAAAAAAAAAAAAAGAATTATTTATCCAACCCGTTCATCACGGGTCGGATTTGACAGACTATCACAAGAATGGAATATCCAGCGAGGATCGAACTTGTTTTTCAGTAGTAATGAATCTGCTAGACTAGCTTGTTAACCATTACACCACAACGTCTTTAACATATCTGGACAATTAGATTATAGTAGATGAACCACGAACACATAGGGTTATTTTTCTAACAGTGGTCCACGAGATAGATGTTTCTGTTTAAGAAGGAGTGGTGTATTCTAATCAGATTCTTATAATTATCTCAATTATATCTAGAACACGACTGATCAAAATATGACCTCCAACGCGAATGTAGCCACCCAAAAATTATTCGTTTACAAGTCAGCCTGGAAATTGATGTATTCTCTAATTAAAGTATACTTCTTTTTTTAAGTAATAAAACATTGCTTGATGTGTCGTAGTTGTTTCACGATATCATATATCTTATTATAATGGAGATTGTGTTTGTTTGTTTGTCTGTAACAGAAACTAAATCAATACTCAAGTCACAATTCCCTTAGTTATTGACGTCACATTCACCATGAATTTATTTTATTTAAACCCCAATTATTGATAAAATCGTTATACCTTATTAATACTGTTGGATTAATCTACATACTAATAACAAAGTATATTTATATATTCAAAAAATAGTGGTTTACAGTGTGAAACGAGAAGGCTAATTTGCATATTTAAAAATTTCTCAAAAATCTGATTAAAGAAATTTATAAAACTGTTATACTTCATAATCTAACTAAATAGATAAATTAGGGAAAGACGGGAGTGATGGAAAATGATGAAAGAGTTAGATTTAAATTTTTTCGAATATACCCCTCTATTCTAATTTGATACAATATTTTATAACATCAAAACCTAAATTTGCACCCAAAGGGTGCATATATTTGCTTATATATATATATATATTATATATATATATATATATATATAAAGTAAGTCAGAATATTTTTTCTTATTTCAGCATATACACCTTCACATCCCATTGTACCATCTCTTCAGAGAAGAACTGCTATTATTTTTTTTTTTACTACTGCTGCTGCTCTTACGCTTCTTGTCAAAGAATTTATCAATTCTGTTATCTTTTTTTGGCGATTCTATCCGAACAGGCTCCATTCAAAAACACGAAGAAAATATTCGCAGACCGTCTGGGCATTATTTTTCTGAATCATGATCCAAACATGGCACAAAAATGTTCTTCAATTAGATTCATGTCAGGAGGCTTACTTGCCTATCAGAGTCGCTTAATACCATTTGAAGCTTGACTCGTTTTCTTCTTTGTATAGCATGGAACCCCAGTCACTATTAATAGATTGTTTTTGTCTAAATAACCATCACTAAATACAGATGTAAATCCTCCTCAGGAATATATATATATATATGTAGAATAATCATACTAGTTCCAATTACCGTCAAATTGGTAAGACAAGGCAGCAAGTAGTCGTAACTGTATACGCATCTGTCTTGCTGCAAATACTACTGCAAAATGCCATGTTATTTATGAAGCCTCATAACATTACAGAAACCAAGCAGCCAATCAGGACTCAGGAATGGAATCACCCAAATGCATGAGTGGACTATTCTGAATTCCCATAAGTACCAATTGTCTAGGCACTGGTTCAGTTGTACTTAGCTTGTTGCTCAAACCAACAGTATGCTAACTCGCTTCAACACACACACACACATTTTATATATATATATATACATACATGAACAGAATGTGACAGCAGCTGGTTTGAATTCAACGTTTTTCTTCCCTGGACTGGTTGTCTAACCAAATGCTAAGGAACCCAGTCTACCCTACTATTTACCCATAGCGAGTGGGGAAGAACAGGTGGATTTATGCCTTTCTTAAAGACATTATAGTGAAATGAAACGTAAACAGATTCGTACAGGATTTGAACTAAAGTCGTCGATTCCATTTTCTACTACGATGAAAAATACACTCTGGATGTTTTTTTTGTTTTTTTTTACGGCTTATCAATCTCACTGGGTCATTTAATGCCGACTAAGTTTTGAAATAAATTCATTCTTAATGGATACTCAATTTATTTTATATAAATATTTTTCTATTTAACCCATAGATGAGACTCTAACAGGTACTACCACTCCGGGTCAGAGTATACCAGGGAGCAATGGTGATGAAGGGGTGCTCAACACTCCCTAAACCTCCAGAACTGGAACCTGACCATCAGATAGAGTTAAACGTCATTTCCAGGACATGTAGACCCCCAGCCACCACCTTCTAGCACCATATGATAAAAAGGGTTGGGGCTTGCCATAAGGGCAATAGGGTTGGGGCAAACATATCATTGGCCGTGGGTGGCGACCCGTGATGCCTAAGGATGGAATCCTGGTGGATAAGCAGTCTGGCATACCACATTCCACTTTGGCCCTTACTTAGGCTAGACGGGCGGTCGAAGAGGCACCGTCCGATCAATCGGCTGATCACATCAAGCCCTAGAACCTATATGATTGTCCCGACCCTATTACCCTTAGAGCAAGTCCCAACCCTTCATTATATATGTGCTAGAATGCGGTGGTTGAGGGTCTTCGGGAATGACAAACTATTTGATGGTGAGGTTCCAGTTCTGGAGAATATTGCTACCTGGTCCACTTTGACTCGGAGGGGTAGTACCTGCTGGGTCCCATTTGTGGGTTAAATAGAAAAATGTGTTTATAAAAAGAGTAGTATCCATTAAGAATGAATTTATTTAAAAAAACTTTGTCGGCATTAAATGACTATCTGGGGTTTATATGACGTAAAATAACAAACCCCTCCCCGAAATATTCGTGAAAAATTATATTACTTCTATTGAAATGTGGGACTAAAGGACTTATTTGGAATTAGCATGCATTATTATAAAAATGTATTCATTTGAAACAAACATAACTGTTTTCTTTAATTAAGAAAAAACAACTCTTTTCATTGGATTGGGGGAGTCGTTATAAAGACTACTCTAGATCTTAATTTTAGACTCCTCGGCAAGAAAATTAAGATCTACAGCAATTTCGAAATTTTTCAGTATAAATTCCCTCATACCCCCCCCCACACACACACACTTATGTCCTTCTGTACGTCTATGAGACTTTGTGAACGCATGTCGAAGAATGTTCACATATTTTTCAGCTTACTTTATGATATTGTCGTGACTGGGAGTTTTTGCAGGAGATTATAATGCCGTTCTTGATCCCAATATAGACCACGGGGGAGTTAGGAATATTCACAATGGTTTGGATGCAAAATACCTTCGCAAATTTGTCGAAAGACCTGATTTTTAGTCTTATTTGGATTATTCGGACTATTGTCCTCATCTTTATGGTTATCTGTACAAAGTTTTGGTCGATATGCCCCTGGCCTTCTTCAGGTATTTCTTGTCGAACTCGGGAACCTTCTTGTTATAATCGGGGCCATCACGGAACTTTGAACCCAACCCTTTCTTCAATCCACGAAGGAATCCTGTTCTCATTCCACTAGCCATGGCTGGGTTACAGGTGTAATTCCTGAAGGAGGCCGGAGGGCACATCGGCCGTAACGTTGTACAGATAACAATAAAGATGAGGACAATAGTATAAATAATCCAAATAATACGAATTATCAAGCCTCATCTCAAAAATTCAGAGAAATATACTTAATTTTATTGAAAAAATTGAACTAAGCATTGGATGCTTAGTTCAATTTTTTCAATAAAATATATTTCTCTGAAATTTTGAGATGAGGCTTGATAATTAGGGTAGGCTGACCAGGAAATAGGAAATAACCGAAAATTATATGAAATTTCTTGTTTTTTTTTAAAGATATTTCCGAGAAGTTTATATGATGATATTTTGTTTCTAGATATTTTTTCGTAAAAATCTATACGTAAGATAACTTTAAATATATATTAAAATAAAACAAACTAAAATTATATATATTGGTCATCTATTTATTAAAACTTTTTTAACAATCACAGTAGACCATCTTTTGTTCTGTACTTACTTCTGTGTATATTTATAACTCAACGTTGTTCCTTAATTTATGTAATAAATTGCATTGACTATAAATTAAATACTCATTGATAAACTTGCTTAATTCCTAAAGTTACTGTGATGTTAGCAGTGACGTAGTTTTGGTTACAGACATAAATATTGAAAGGGTAGGCTCGAATTCGATGCTGATTTATAACTACATCAATCAAATCAAAATAGATCATATTCTAATCGGGTCATAGGCTTGTCTTGGTTCGGGTAAACTTAAATAAGGTTAAGGCTAGGATAGTTGGTTACTGGAAATTTAACACATTTTTGTTGGATGAGAAGAATGTTCAAGACAAGGCGGGAACTCCTACAATCTAATATTAGATCCTTTCCCGCCTACGATAGTAAACAACTCAATTTAGATAGATTAGCGGCACAGAGGATGTTAGTGTCTAGAGTAGAAAGGGCTGTCAAATTGGCTGATAGTTTAGAAACTGACACAAAACAGGCAGAGTTGGCTTTCTTACTTATAAGAATGATGAAGCTCTAGGGCTAGGAGAAAAAGAACGTCTTCCGATGCGTGTGTAACAGACTATACAAAACTCGGTAATTTTCACCTTTAGTTGTTAAAATTCCTAGCAAATAAGGCAATTAGAGTAACCTCCCTTGACTTTCACTTTGAACTAAGCCGGTAGCTATTTTGAAAGTCTCCGTGCCAAATAAACAAATCATATAAACTTTTTCGAAAACAATACAACAGCATGCTTTAACACAAAAATATCGTAAAATGTGTTCTTAATAACAATTAAGTTCATTTCAGATAATTTTATGCTAGGAATTTAGCCAACTGACTTTCACTTTGAAACAAGACGGTAGCCATTTTGAATGTGTCCGTGCGAAATATACAAATCTTAGAATCGTTTCGAAAACAATACTTTGCTTTAACAAAAATATCATAAAATGTGTTCTTAATAACAAGTTCATTTCAGATAATGTGCACGCACAATTTTATGCTAGGAATTTTAACAACTAAAGTTGAAAATTACCCAAAACTCGTATTAATGGGAGGGGGAGATGTCCTGCAAAAACAGGAAAAATCGCAAATTTGTAAGTGGAAGTCTTTGGTTACGTGCACATTTGGCAAGAAAAATTTACATAGTTTTGAAAAATATGATTCGCTCTTTACCTTGAGAATTCTACTGGGGAAAAAAGAACATTGCTTAAAAAGATTTTTTTTCCTGACCCACCTACCTTAGTACGTCATAGAGTACGTATTTACCCAACCCGACAGACACGAGCAGGGTGTGACAAAATCGTTTTTGAAGCAGAGTAAAGCCGGTTCCTTCTCATAGACTGGTTGCCAAACCAAAGCTTAAAAAACAGATCAGCCAGTCCTATTTGCCCATTGAAAGGGTGGGGGAAAAATGGATTCATGCTTTTCCCAAGAGCATGTGGGGATTAAAAAAATACAAAAAATAAAATTAAAATAACAAAAACTCCCATGGGGCCTTTCACTGGAAATTCGATCTACACATGTCCGACAAAAAGTATTGCACTCTTACACCAAAAGAATCCCTCTGCCTTTTTTTCTGAGGCCGTAATTGGGTATAGTTGGTCCTTTTTAGCTAGGGAAAAATTCCCTCGTTACAGGCCACTATGACCCCGTTCAATAAAGCCTGGGTCATGAAGCCACCTTCTGCCTTTGTCTCTTTCCTTTCTCGTTCTTTGAATGCCTTCCATTTCAGCTCACCAGCCAAGAAGAACAAAGAAACAAGCTTTTATATGAGGCTAAAATACCAGCACCAAACAACCTTTAATCTAGCCCCATAAGAATTACTGTGAAGTGAAATGGCAACAGCCTCGTCCAGATTTTAAACTAACGTCATGTAAGTTTAAAATTTATTTCTACAATATTCTATGAAGAGCAGATAACCGAATAAAGTTTTTATTTACTTAAAAAAAGGTACGAATAGAGCAATGACTCCCAGTCTTGATCAGGGGGGGGGGGCAATAAATACTGATTCAGATTTTCCAAGTTAGACAATCTATTTCAATTTTATATCAACGCACAGGCTTTTGGTTTAGAGCGATTTTGCGCTTCTTGAAGCTGCGCCCTATGGAAAATGCTCATACCACCCCCTTTTTCCCGCCACTGGGTGGGAGTGGAAGCATTAACACTAATCTCTAGATACAAATTATTCGGTGTTACTACATTAAAATTCTTCTGTCGTGCAGGTCTTCAGTTGGACAATTGAATTTCATAAAATTTATGTAAAGCAACAAAAAAAAAAAAATAGTATTACTAATTACATCCGAATGCATTTGGCACCATAGACTTGGGTGCAAAATAACTATTGGATGCTTGATGATGGAGAAGATTTTTAGTTAAGATCCCACTCTTCAACGATGAATATTAACATATCCATAATATACTAACACAAAACAACTAACAAGAGACAAGATAAACTCTTTAGTACATGCCAAAAACATTTAACATACATAATATAAGTAGAAGTGATATTTAAAAAATACACAAACGTGTTCCAATAGCTAGAACTATACACATATTGTTCCCTGAACAAGTAGTATATGTAAGGGGTACAAAATAGAAAAAAATCTTACTTGATAAGGGTTGTAAGATAGCTTTGTGGCTTTACCTTTCCGTTGCAGGTATCAGGGACAAAGTCGTAAGTGCTTAAATAAAAGCTAAAAAAAAGCTGTTTTTAAACTGTCATGTGACCTCTATCAAATATGCAAATTATCTAAGAGATTATTTATTGTGACCTTATACAACTATATTACCCATTTTGACTAACAAATAGAATCACCAGAGACTCTTGTTCAATACAGTTACTACTGCATAGCTATAGCCACTTTTGAGACGACACAGCAACCCCCCTTTAAGCTTTTATTAAAACGATTAAAATTTTCACTTATTTTAATTTTTTCCATTAAGAACAGAGCATAAACTTACATTTACAAAACTATGAATTTCTTAATTATAACAATTAAATAATTCACGATAAAAAGAGCACATATGGAAAAAAAATGACAAAAATACGCAATTTTGACAGATATAGATTTTAATTCATGAAATTCTCCATTTTAAACAGTGAAACAAATAATTTTTTTACATGTGAATTTTAAAGTTTTCCTCTTATAGCAAAAAAATTAGGTTACATTTCATTCATTCATTTTTCCCAAGTTTGTTGAATTATAATTCATGGGGAATGGGTTAAAAACACGTGAAATTTTGGTGACGTAACTTTTGTACTAGCTACGACAGTATTAATACTACTGAAAATCTCAGAAAATTTTGTTGGTGATATAGAATAAAAACAAACAAATAAGTTCTTCCTCGTTTTTGCCCTGAAGAAAAAATTATTAAATAAACAAAAATATCCAAATTTTTGTCTCCAAAATATCATCACAGCTAGAGGATTTATCAAATAATCTAAATTAAGTGATAAAATGAATTAAGATTTCTGTTAAATGTGATAAGTTAAGGCTAATTAGATACGTAATTATATAAAATTTGCTTTACTCGAATTTCTATCGTGAATTAAAGAGCTAAATATTCAGAGATTTTGCCAAGAGGTTAAGAACTAAACTGGATTACCACTCAATGACACCATGCACTTTGTCAATCAAACGAATTTTGTTTTCAGTTTATAAAATTAGAAATTTTATCACTACCGTTTCTGGAATCCTGAATGGATGAAAATAACTGTCTGCGTACTTGTATTTCTAATTGTAGGTCATTCAAATATTTCAGTTATGTTATTTCTGGAGTAATGGTGACTGTCATAGAAAAAGTCTATTCAGGTTCGGAAAATTCATAGCAAGAATGTCAGCTTTGGCTTTAAGAGTATATAAGTTATATTTTATTTAACTTATAGTCATATTTGATAAAATCTATATGAATAAACGCGAATTTCTTTATGTATTTCTGTAATCATGCTAACATTAAAATGGTCTACATCATATTAAATCATAATACACATGATCAATGTGCAATTTATTATATGTACCAACAAATGGCGTTTATCACAGCTATGATTGGTTGGATTTTACGGCATGTCAACCCTTGGGTTATTTTATGCCGAAGACGTTTTGTTTTATTCATAGTTGTTAGATATTCAATTTCTTTTTCAAAACACAGTTTTAAACTCATTTTTTAAAAATCTATTCAACTAATAGATGAGACTAATAGGTACTACCACTCCGGGTCAGGGTAGACCTGGGAGTAATAGTGATGAAGGGGTACTCCACATTCCCCAGCTCCAGAATAGGAACTACACCGCTAGATGCACTTTAACGTAATACCCATGGTTGGGGGGGTGTCATAAGAGCAATACGCCCGAGATAATTATATATGTTGTAGCTAATTGATAGGAGGGGCCTCTCCGACCACCTGTCTACCTTAAGTAAGTGCTTAAGTGGGTGTGTTCCAGGTCATGGACTGCTCAGACATCAAGATTCCGTCCTTAAGCATCACGGTTTGCCATCGACGACCAACAGTTGGTCCCATTTGAGTATTTTACCCCACTGCAGAGGTCCAGTCGGTGTATTCTACAGACCCAGCTGACAAAACATCTCAGCTATGGTATATCTAATATGCGCAATGATTTTAAAAAGCAAGTTTTAAATAATTGTTCAGTGTGTTATTTATCTTTTAAATTGTATTTTCATATATACAATAGTTTTGTATAAAACCCCGCCTATAAGACGCACATGCGAGTAGACAGATAGAAAATAAGAAATTAAAAACAAATTGTTTGGGGACGACATTAATGAATACGAAACCAAACACCGAAACGAAAATATATGGCAATCGTCTTCATTCTCATTATAGTATCAATCAGGTTGTATGGAGGGAGCATTTGTGTATAAAAAATGTCTGAAACCAAAATCAAACAGGATGTTACGGAGTTAGTGATATAGTAATACGATTCGTTCGGTCTAATATATTTGTGGATGCATTTACCCAACCCCTTCGCCACGGGGTCAATTTTTTAGTAAAGCTGGTTTGAATTGAGAGTTTTCCTTCTCCGAGACTGATTGCCAAACCATAGCTAAATAACCAAATCTACCCTACTATTTATCCATAGCTGAAGATAAAACAAGCGATTGGTTGGTAGTCTTACATCATGAAAGGAACTACCAAGAGTCATGAAACACACATGGTTCAGAGTTTCTCAACACAATTTAATATATATAAAAAAAGAATGGATCGATAACTATTCAGAGAATGTGTAGCTATGAAAGACTGGAGTGATGGAAAAGTAAGTTTCAGTTGTTCTTTTTTTCGATTATACCTGCCTCTGTTTCAAATCTTTTTATCTGTATTCTTATTTAGTTTCATTAGCCTTCTAATTTAATATTATATTGCATATTAAAACTTAATTACTTGCACCCGGAGGTGTAATATATATAATATATTATATATATATATATATATATATATATATATAATAGCAATAGTTTCGTGTATAACTTTTATAAGAAACCCGAAAATTATTTTGTTTTTATTAAGTTTTACTTATGGGTTGTAATTTCAATGTACTTATCTTAAACGGGTCTACCCATGAATGATGCCTTCCTTACTACCACTCTGGTTCAGAGAAGACCTGGAAGTAATAGCAACGAAGGAGACCCCCCCCCAGAGCTCCAGAACTAGAGTATCACCCTGAATGTAGTTTCGCTGTTCAATTCACTAGTGTAGCATTTCTTTCCTCCCAGGTGCCCACATTCATTGTAGCCTTGACCAAACTAATTAAGCTTAATAAAAATTGGAACTCATACATTACTTTTTATTAGAAATTGCTAAAATCTTTCTGATATTGCACCAAACCACGGCATTTGTTCCAGTGGTTAAGAAGATTATATTGCAATATCTTCAAGTAGAGACAGTTTGCCATTCTCAGAAAAAAATCACCACAAAGTCTTTTTATCTGGAGCTGAAACTAACTACTGGCACATTATCTCAACCTCCAAATAAGATCTGTGCAGCAACCTACAGAGNGCACTGTGCGTGGGTATGGTGATCCGCTGGAAATGTGGCAAAAAATTAAATTTTGACCATGTTACCAAAATGGTATATGCACAAACCGGATTCCGTCCTAGAGAATGAGATGCATAAAATTCTCTGGGACTTTGAGATACAGACAGGTCACCTTTTTCGGGTCAGTAAACCAGACTATGTATCAGTTAACAATAAGAAGAGAACTTGTCTTCTAGTGGATTTTGCCATTCCTTTTTTAATAGTTAGATAACAAAGTTGTTTCTTTAATTCTTTTCTGGACATTTTGCTCTACCCAAATTATATCTTCCTATGATTCGCCATCAAACCGTTTGGCTGTCTATAGAGGGACACAACGAAATCTTTCCAATTAATATATATTTAACCTGGGAAACATTTTAACTAATTTATGGAAAGACTTTTGTGACTGAACTAGTTAGATATTTCCCGATGGTCACTGGTCAGTGCTGTTTTTTTTCTCCTTTTTCTCCAGGCAGACGGATTGTTTTCACTTAAAAATATTAGTGAAACCCTTTCTTCCTCTCTGCCATTAGTCTCTTTGCAGTATAACTAAGCTTACTACATATCTCGATGTACAACTTATTATGGTCCAACCTTTTGATTGTACCAAATTCTAGTCAAAATAATGTGTAATCAGGGATACCAAACTTTTTTCACGGTGGGACAAAAAAAAAACGAGCGCGTGCCACATTATTATTGTGTTCAATACTTGCGAGCCAGAACGAAAGCTCTGAGAAAAAGATATTTAAAAAATATCTTTCCTAGTTATATTCATGGATGGGTGACGTAAGATTCACAAAAAAACAAATTTAACCAATATATTTATTTTCAAAACATTACCAAAGAACTCAACATTCAAATACAGTCGGTGGGCCTGATAAAATGCATTCGCGGGCCGTAGTTTGGGGACTCCTATTGTAATCAATTAAATTCATGCATCTTCTTACTTATTTGACTGTCACACCGATAGAGCTAAGTAATGGTTAACGAGTTCTTGCTGATAGTCAATGTGTCAAAACTCAGCTAGGATTAGTACATAACTTTTTTACTCAAAAATGGCATAACGAGCGAAAGTGAACGTGTGAAAAATAATTCTGATACACAGATGACATATTTGGTGTTAAGGCGCTTGTGCAGATTTGCCCTCACCACTCATTAGAAGAGTTTAAGACAAGACAGTTTGGCTAAATTTTGCTATATACACATTTGCATGGGAATTGGTTGGATAATTTTACGACATGTCAACTCTTGTTAAGGTATTTTAGATAATTCAAGTCAATTTAGAAATTATGATCTCCAATACGGTACAAAAATATATTTTCACAATCATTTTAAACAGATAATCGTTCTATACTTAGTAATAAGATCAATGTTTTAAGAGCCACTGTCTTAATGTATTTCAATTTTTTCATATTAAATTGATAAGATATGATCAACGTGCAATTAATCACTGTAACAACAAATGGCATTTATTTCAGCAATGAGATATCCAATAGGCATAATGATTTTAAAAAGCTATTTTTAATTAATAACTTACCCGTGTTATTCATTTTTAATATTATTTTCATACATAAGCAATAACATGGAGGTGCGTGGTGTAATGGATAGAGTCATGAGAAATGGATTCGTCGACCTGAGTTCAAATCCTGGACTGTCTGCATTTCACATAGCGCTAATACCCTTGGGAAAGATATGAATCCATATACTCTCCCTCCAGCTATAGGTAACCAGTAAGGCAGACTGGGTTCTTAACCTTGGATAGGTAACCAGTCTATGAGAAAGAAAACTCTGAATTCAAACCCGTTAAACCCCGCTTAAGAAACTTACCTTGTGCTGCATCCTACTCGTGCGGAGGGGTTGGTAAATATATATATATATATTATAATGGAGATTGTGTGTTTGTCTGTCTGTAACCGAAACTATTCCCTAAGTTATTTACATCACATTCTCCACGAGTTCATTTTTATATAAACCTCAATTACTAGTAAAATTGTTTTATATTATTAATACTATTGGCCTTATCTACATGATATATTCCACGTACCCCACTTGTACGTGTCAGGCACAAGGCCCTATTTATGTGGGACCACCCACAAACCGAGACTCATGGGGTGGCAGGTGAAAAATTGCGTCGATCCCGTCGGCATTCCCCCTCAAGGAGGCGCCTCAGGCGCTGGGCAATAAACCCAGCCCTGCCCCTTTAAATCAAGGGGGCAGGTGTTGCCTGGGGGGATGGCCCCCTGGGATCGACGCTATTAACTCGTAAAAAGGTCCAGGGCCGAAGCCACTGGACCCCCGGCGTGGGCCGGAGCTACATGATATTTACCGCGTACCCCACTTGTACGGGTCAGGCACAAAGTCCCTATTAACGTGGGACCACCCACAAGCCGAGACTCATGGAGTGGCAGGTGAAAAATTGCGTCGATCCCATCGGCATTCCCCCTCAAGGGGGGCGCCTCAGGCACTGGGCAATAAACCCAGACCTGCCCCTTTAAATCGAGGGGGCAGGTGTTGCCTGGGGGGATGGCCCCCTGGGATCGACGCTATTAACTCGTAAAGATCCAGGGCCGAAGCCACTGGACCCCCGGCGTGGGCCGGATCTACATGCTCATAACACGCCATCGTATTTATATATACAACAAAATAGCAGTTTTACAGTGTGGGAAAGCTTATTTGCATATTGATATTAAAAATTTGATTTTAATAAATATGTGCTTGGTATTATTGATTTCTAATTGTTTGGCTTTATTTTAATAAAATTTTAAAAGAAATCGATTAACAAGAAGAAATAACAGTAATTTTATTCTTTACTTCCTATTTTAACTAAATAGTTAAATTTGGAATATTTAGCTATGAAAGACTGGAGTGATGGGAAAGTAAGTTTCAGTTGTTCTATTTTTCGATTATACCTGCCTCTGTTTCAAATCCTTTTATCTGTATTCTTATTTAGTTTCATTAGCCTTTCTAATTTGATATGATATTTTATTGCATTAAAACTTAATTACTTGCACCCGGAAGGTGTATATATTTGCTAGTATATATATATATATATATATATATATATATATATATATTATAAGCAATAGTTTCGTGTATAACTTTTATAAGAAACCCGAAAATTAATTTTGTTTTTATTAAGTTTTACTTATGGGTTGTAATTTGCAATGTACATTATCTTAAACGGGTCTACCCATGAATGATGCCTTGCCTTACTACCACTCTGGTTCAGAGAAGACCTGGAAGTAATAGCAACGAAGGAGACCCCACACACACACCCCAGAGCTCCAGAACTAGAGTATCACCCCTGAATGTAGTTTCGCTGTTCAATTCACTAGTGTAGCATTTCTTTCCTCGCCAGGTGCCCACATTCATGTAGCCTTGACCAAACTAATATAAGCTTAATAAAAATTGATTGGATACTCATACATTACTTTTTATTAGAAATTGCTAAAAATCTTTCTGAATATTGCACCAGAACCACGGCATTTGTTCCAGTGGTTAAGAAGATTATATTGCAATATTCTTCAAGTAGAGACAGTTTGCCATTCTCAGAAAAAAATCACCACAAAGTCTATTTTATCTGGAGCTGAACACTAACTACTGGCACCATTATCTCAACCTCCAAATAAGATCTGTGCAGCAACCTACAGAGTCCTCTAACCTGACTTGCAGGATTTTCAGAGTCACGGTGGATAAGCGGTTTGATCACGGTTCATGTGGCTTATGGGGTGAGAATAGCTCAAAACATTTCTAACCTACTTGTACTTGACCACGTTGAATAACACACGCTGAAACGAATGCTGGAGAAGACTTTTAATTAGATTTTGGTCAGATTATTGCACTTTGATCTTGGCCATAAATTTATAGAAACAGATACTAAAAGTAAATAATGACTTATAAAATGAAATTATCTGAAATAAAGTATTAGGCATAGTCAAAATTTCGATACGACAGCACCTACTCCTTTTTTAAAACTTTTATAAAAGAATTAAAATTGTAAATTGTCACTTATTGAAATTTTTCAGATTATTGCACTTTGACCGTGGCCTTAGATTTATAGACACAGATATATTTACAACGTACCCCACGGGTTAGGCACAAGGCCCTATTAATGAGGTAACACCCACGAACCGAGACTCATGGTGTGGCGAGTGCAAAAAATGCGTTGATCCTGTCGGCATTCTCCCTCAAGGGGGGCGCCTCAGGCACGAGGCAATAAACCCAGTCCTGCCTCTTTAAATCGGGCAGGTGTTGCCTGGGGGGAATGGCCCCCTGGGATCTACGATTTAATTTACTCTGTAATCCAGCCGCCGAAGCTCACTGGACCCCGGCTTGACTGGAAACCAGAGAATTCTCTGAAAGAAAAGTATTAGGCATAGCCAAAATTTCGATACGACAGCATCTACTCCTTTTTTAAAACTTTTATAAAATAATTAAAAATGTAAATTGTCACTTATTCAAACTTTTCCCTTAATAGAGCCAAAACTTACACAATTTTCTTTTTAGAAATTTCTTAATTATAACAATGAAATAAATTAAAAAGAACACATCTTCAAGAGTGAACCTTTCCCCAAAAAAAAGACCCGGCAATAATTCGCCATTTTAATAGTTACAGATTTTTATTTAGAGAATTCTTCCGTTTTAAAATCTGTAAAATGAATAATTTTAAAAAATCCTTCCTCGTCATAATATAGCAAGGATCACCTCAAGTTTCGTTAATTTTTATAGTTTTTGTTGAATTTTAAAAAATTTTAAAACACGTGAAAATTTAGTTATTCCCAAGTAATATTCAAAGTTCTCTGGAGAAGTAGTTGATACTGAAGATATTTGGGTACTCGATTATCTGGAAGGTAAGTATCACGTACAGGTTTAAAGTAGATAGTTTTGAAGGAGATAAGGGTATAGATCGATTGATTTTAATGGCTTGTCAACTCATCTAGGGTTATTTTATACCGATAAGTTCATAGTATTTAATTACCTCGCATACCACGTATGCAGGTGTGACATAAGGTATTTTTAATGTGGGACCACCCACGAACCGAAGTTCATGAGATGGTGGGTGCAAAAATGCGTAGATCCCATCGGTATTCCCCATGAAGGGTGCACCTCAGGCACTAGGCAATAAACACAGCCCTGCCCCTTTAAATCAAGGAGTCAGGTGTTTCCTGGGGAATAGCTCTGGGTTCTACGCTGTTTAATTACTTCACCAGTCCAGGCCGAAGCCACTGGACTAGGCAGGGCAAGTAGACGTTCATTGTACGTTCATATTTACATTATTTGTGTCGTTGTTTCTTTTTGCACTCAGTCAAATACGAATAATTTAAAAAAAATAAAAAGCTCTTTGACTCATAGATAGAATCCAAGCATGTACAATTGTTCAAGGGTCAGAGTAAACCTGGGCTTGTTGGCTGTGGATATAATTAAAATGACATACCTCGAGGCTCAAAGCGTGCGCGAACAAGTCTGGTTTGCAGGGTAATCCCGGGAAGGAAATATGGCTGCTGTAAGCACTATATTTAACGAAGGGCGATCTCGAACCAGCGAGAGTGGGATTGCACGTATGCAAATTCTCTCGAGATCGGGCGTGCATATAAGCATACGGCAACGGCTAGAGGAGGGGGGTGACAATATTACGTCCGATCTCGAGAAAATTGTAACAGCTAGCAGTAGTATTTTGGCTCTTGCGACGGGTGGACGACTCAGTTGGGAGAACGTTAATACAAGTTGGCATTGAAAGGGTACTCTGCACCCTCCAGAAGTGGAGCCAATCAGATGTAGTTTAGTGTCCTACCCTCTTTTGGGGGGTATCTTACCTCTCAGCTGGGATACAGTCAGCATATTCTTAGCCCTGTCGGTGCGACAGTCAAATAAGTAAGAAAATGCATGAATTTAATTAATTACAATAGGGATCACCAAACTACGGCCCGCGAATGCATTTTATCAGGCCCACCGACTGTATTTGAATGTTGCGTTCTTTGATAATGTTTTGAAAATAAATATTGTTGGCTAAATTTGTTTTTGTGCATCTTACGCCAATCATCAATGAATATAACCTGGAAAAATAAATTTTGTTTTACATCTTTTTCTCAGAGCCAACGTTCTGGCTAGATAATTTGTTTTATATCTTTTTCTCAGAGCTTTCGTTCTGGCTTGCAAGTATTGAACACAATAATAATGTGACCCGCGCTCGTTATTTTTTCAATTATCCGCACACCGTGAAAAAAAGTTTGGTGATCCCTGGATTACAACATTATTTTAACTAGAATTTGGTACAATCAAAAAAGTTGGACCACATGAGTTTTATATCTAGATATGTAGTAAGCTTAGCTATACATGCAAAGAGACTATAAGTAGAGAGGAAGAAAAGGTTTCGCTTATATTTGTAAGTGAAAACAATCCGTCTGCCTGGAGAAAAGGAAGGACAAAAAAAAAACGAAAAACAAAACAACTGACCAGTGACCATCGGGAAATATCTAACTAGTTCAGCCACAAAAAAGTCTTTCCCATAAATTAGTTAAAATGTTTCCCAAGTTAAATATATATTAATTGGAAAGATTTCGTTTGTCCCCCTATAGACAGCCAAACGGTTTGATGGAGAATTACCAAATTTGGCATACATACTTATTGGACCCAAGGGAAGGGCTTAACGTAAAAATGCTTCTTTTTTTCTTTAGAGGGAAAGGAATGGTCTCTAACAATAAACAATCAATAGAAAGCTATATTGCAGCAAACAGGAATTACGTTTTTCGGTAGTTCTTAATGCTGAAGATGCAAAACAATCAAGGCCAGCGCGTACTACTTTTCGAGTGAGCCAAATCCTGCTCGGGGGTCCGAAACGGTAGGTTTCATATATTTTCCATGGATACTACTTTATAAAAACTGACATGTTGTAGATTGGGTTCATATCATAAATTCGGCTAGGAGCATGATACACTAGAACCGGCCCTGAAAACAATTACATAACATTATTGCTGGAAATCTCACTTGTTTTGGTTTGTTGGTTTATTGATTTTAACGGCATATCAACCGTCTGGGTTATGTCATGCCTAACGGTTAGGAAGTAATACATATCGTGTATTTATATTTATATTTTTTAGTAATTGGTTTTAACAATGTGTTAACATTATTGGAGATCAGGTTGTATGGTATTGATTAGTTTCATATCTATATTCTATGGTATAATTTTATTTCCCTCCGTTGTAAAAAAAAAAAATAGATGGCGATACGAGTTCAAATCCTGGACGAGACTATTTGCATTTCACATAGCGCTATTCTCCCTCCAGCTATGGCTAAATAGTAGGATGGACTAGGTTTTTTTTACCCTCGGTTGGGCAACCAGTCTAGGAGAAGGAACACTGAATTCCCACCTTCTATCAAACTCCACTTAAGAAACTATGTGTCACATCCTACGCTTGCTGTTTTGTTAATTCCCGAATAGACACTGCCCATAAAATGAGTAGCAGTAGTTTCCTGATTAAGCTGTTGACCTCTGAGGTTCATCCGTCCTGCCTTTTATCATACTAGCAGCGGCTACCCAGCATCGCCTGGTAGAGGGGGATTTTTTAAAGTTAGTCCCGCAAATCCATTAATACTGAATCGTCAGTTGAATCCTCGTGGGATGCCCCATTTAAACCCCTATATAAAAAAATAGACCTTGCATTGATCCAGCTACTCTGAAAAGAAATGTTAATGTCTACTGTCTAAAATATTGAAGGAAAACAAATTCCATTATGTTCTCATTTAAATTTTATTTTTTAATTATCTTCACGAATATATTTTTGCTAAAAAACCAAGCACTGGTGATATTTAATGGGTATATATATATATTTACTTCGTTGTTAATTATTTTATTTTCGAAGTTTCCTCCGGACATGCACATAAACACAACTGCCTTTTATATATGTATAGATTAACCATTCGTGTGAGACGAATGAGACATGCTGCACACTGTTGGAGTAGCAATGGCGAAGTCATAAGTGACGTTCTCCTGTGGACACTACACCAGTGTGGACCAACCAGCAAATTACGCGTATTACCCATATTACACTTCGCTTTTTTTCTTCTCTATTCTTAAGGGAAAAATTTCAATAAGTGACAATTTACAATTTTAATTCTTTTATAAAAGTTTAAAAAAAGGAGTAGGTGCTGTCGTATCGAAATTTTGACTATGCCTAATACTTTTATTTCAGATAATTTCATCTTTATAAGTCATTATTTACTTTTAGTATCTGTTTCTATAAATCTATGGCCAAGGTCAAAGTGCAATAATCTGACCAAAATCTAATTAAAAGTCTTCTCCAGCATTCGTTTCAGTGTGTTATTCAACGTGGTTGATGTACAAGTAGGTTAGAAATGTTTTGAGCTATTCTCACCCAATAAGCCACATGAACCGTGATCAAACCGCTTATCCAACGTGACTCTGAAAAAGCCTGCAAGTCAGGTTAGAGGACTCTGTAGGTTGCTGCACAGATCTTATTTGGAGGTTGAGATAGTGGTGTAAGATTCAAAGTGAATATTTGAAGAACTCCGACAAGGGTTGAGGGACAATACATTTAATAGATAACAGCACATGAATACAAAGGATACATAAAATACAAATACAAGAGTAGATAAACCTACATATATAAAAGGACTGGAGCCTCCATAGATAGAAATGACTCACACGGAGGCGGCCAGAGACCCACCGAGAAAGGGGTAGACCGTGTCTAACCCATGTGGTCTCGTAGCGAGGAAAGAGGAAGAGAAGTTCGAATCAGTCGCTTAAATATCATACGTCCCCTGGTGGGAACAAGCGACAACAAGCCGGGCAGATAACTCCTCCAGGTCAAGGGAAGATAATCCCCTACAGTGGTGCCAGTAGTTAGTGTTCAGCTCCAGATAAAATAGACTTTGTGTTGATTCTTTTTTCTGAGAATGGCAAACTCTCTACTTAAAGACTGTTGCCATATAATCTTAACCACTTACACCGTGCCGTGGGTAGAAATGTTTTGAAAATTCTCACCAACATAAGCTCTGTGCAGATTCTGGATGCCACGCAGAAAACCTGCCAGGGGCAATGGTTTGTTTGGTTTGTTTTATTTTACGGTATATAAACTTCAGTGGGTCATTTAATGCCGATAAAGTTTTGAAATAAAGTCATTCTTAATGGATGCTCAATGTTTTTTATAAATACATTTTTCTATTTAACCCATAGATGGACCCTAATAGGCACTACCACTCCGGGTCAGAGTGGACCAGGAGCAATGGTAATGAAGAGTGCTCCACATTCCCCAAACCTCCAAAACTGGAACCTCACCATCAGATAGTATAACGTTATTCCCAGGACATGTAGACCCTCAACCACCGCCTTCTAGCACCCATATGATAAAAAGGGTTGGGGCAATCATATGGGTGCTAGGGCTTGATGTGACCAGCCGATTGATCGAAGGGGCCTCTCCGACCGCCCGTCTAACCCAAGAAATGGCCAAAGTGGAGTATTGAAAGTCATAGAAGGCTCAACCACCTGAGTTCTATCCTTAAGCATCACGGGTCGCCACCCACGGCCAACAGGTGGCCCCATTGGGGAAGTCTTACACATCTGCAGAGGTGCAGTCGGTGCATTCCAGCGCCCCAGCCGACAGGGTGGTGCCAGGGGTAATGGCTGATAGGGACGGTTAGTGAGAGAGAATGGGGAATTCATGTGAGCCCGTGCTGACAAAACGCCCTGAAGACGATATAAATAAAATTGGAAGAATTTAGATACCTCTTGGTGCTATGGAAACATTTCACCGTTTTAACTAGTTGTGATCTAAGTCTCGACTTCGTACCTACTGTTGTCAAGTATTTCAGCTATTTATTATATAAGTAAAGTAAAGTCGACGGGGCGGCCTAAAGTCGGTATCAGCCAGTCAGCGAGGGAGTCTATCCCCTTTTCAATAGCGCTAGACCAAGGAGATTGTTTTTTTAGCATCTGAGGTGGAGCGCCACACCTACCGCCAGCTCCTTACTTTACCGCACAGATCCCTGTGCTACTCATACGCTGAGTTGGCGAGGACCGGTATCGAACTAGGAACCTTGTGGTTTCTAGCCGACCGCTCTACTGACTGAGCTAACCCAGCCCATTTATTATATAATGCATAGAAAAGAATATAAAATGGGTGAAATGAAGAACTTATTACCTGTTGAACCTATGGAAAGTACACCAGTCATCTACTATAGTTGCTATTGGTCAGCAAGATTGTCTCGCTGTTCAGTTTGCTAGTGTAGAACTTTATACCTCACAAGGTGTCCCCATTTGTTTCAACTTGGCCAAACCAATCTAAGCTTAACAAACACTGATACGACACTTATACGTTACTTGTTATTAGAAATTGCCAAAAATCTTTCTGAATATTGCACCGTGCCTTGACACGTTAGTTCTGAATGATATGGAGCTTATTTTAAATACTGGCAGTTTTTGGCAGATATTGGCCAGTCTATTTTTAATGATTCTATCATGTCAAATCTGACAATTTCATTTGGAAACAATGTCTTATAAGCAGAATTCAGAGAAATAATTCTGAATGTATCGTATTCACAAGAAGTTAAGACATTTCAATCTCACAAGCGAAATAAACGACCTACATATGAACTCGAACACAAACACTCGCTTGAATTTTGGAATTATGGGTCTACAGGGTCGCACTTACTAAAAGGCATAGTAGGTCATTAGCCTAGAACCCATAGGTAATCTGGGAGTCCACTTTTATAACCTTTGTATTTCTTATATTTTTTTATATGTACTATTTGTTGACCTTTGGCCATTGTCTATACAAGTCAATATCAGCCAATCAGCGAGGGAGTCTATCCCCTTTTCCCTAGCGCTAGACCAAGGAGATTGTTTTTGCGTCTTAGATGGAGCGCCATACCTACCATCAGTTCCTTATATTGTTCTGGGTCCAACGGAAGAAAATGAGATATTTTATCAAAAAGAAGGTCCGCAAACTGGATAAAGTTTATTAAAACATTTTTTATTATTATTTTAAATCAGCGACACGTGTTTCAGATCTTCTGATATGTTCTTATTAACCACATCCTATATATATATATATATATATATATATATATATATATATATATATATATATATGTGTGTGTGTGTGTGTGTGTGTGTGTGTGTGATACTGAAGGCCTCCCATCGTGGTGTAATGGTTAGCAAACTAGAATCGCAGATCCATTACTGAACTACGAGTTAGAGCATCGCTGGATGCCCCATTTTTCACACCCTACCCATGGCAAACGGATTAAGTAGTTAAATATTTTATACTGAAACGTGCTAACATTTCAATGAATTCTGAGCCCACTAATGAGTAAATTCCAACCTTGGGGTTTTGTAAGTGCATCTAACTCAATTTGACAATGTCGCAGATATCCCAATTATTTTTACTTTTGAAAAGTTAAACTCCAGGAGAATTTAAAAGATCCTTAACTTTTCACTTCGTGTATTACAATAGTGTATTAGTAACATTTTGTTAGTGGCTCAAAGAGATAGTATCCACGCCAAATGTTTTGAAGGGTTTCGCGTATTACCCATTTTACACTTAGCTTTTTTGTTTCTCCTCTTAAAGAAAAGTCTGCTATACTCCTATATACAAGCCATACAAATTAACCACAAGTGTCACATATACGTCTAAAAAAGGTAAACCTATAGATATTTCCTTATTTTGTTTATTCGATGTCTGTATTGTTGGGCATATTAATCTGTTTCATCGTTATTACCACAATAATTTCGAACTCGGTTTAATGTTAAATTATTTCTGGTAATCTAATCGGAAATCATAATTCACTATATAAACTTACATTAGCAACACAGTTAACCCGCAATACTTGTTTAACAACAACAATTTATGAAATATCTGGGGGAGGGGTTTGGAGCCTTTTTTGGCTGCGGAACAAATCAAAGTCGAAATCCAGTTTCAATAGGATGTCCCCAGGCAGCATCTTCATAACCAAAGGGCGTGGTATTAGAGTCAATGCCAGAGACAACCCAAGAGAGAAAGGCTGATAGAACTTAATATTTGTCTCTACTCACACGTATGCATGAAGGTCCCCGCATTAAACTATTGTCATATTTTCTTTGGAAGAGAGATAAATCCATCGTGGCCTCGAACAGAGTGTAGTACCTATTTTTATTGGTTTAATATTTGATACATTTCTGATGTGGGGATACATTACCTAAATTCTGCTTTTTAGCCAAAAAAGCCCGGGAAGACGAACATTATCACAGAAATCAGACTGTGCCAAAATAACTTAACCTGTCAAAAAAAAAAAAACGTATGTGATATTTTATTGCTACAGACGTATCATTCCTGTAAAACTGCTTTTGATGCAATGTTATTTCCTCTATAAGGCTACATCTAAGTGCGTGACCATAGAAGCCGGAGGGTGGTCCCCCCCCAATTTTTACCACAATATTTTTTAAAGGTACTGTTTCTCTGAATTTTTTTAGATGAGGCTTGGTAATTAGCATTATTTGGATTATTCGAACCATTGTCCTCAAGTTAATTGTTATCTGTACAACATTTCGGTCGATGTGCCCTCCGGCCTTCTTCAGGTTCGCGAGTTCAAAAAGAAGGTTCCCGAGTCCGACAAGAAATATCTGAAGGCCGGAGGCCATATCGGTCGAAACGTTGTACAGATATAACAATGAAAATGAGGACAATGGTCCGAATAATACTATTTTTTTAAAGGGTTTTATTTTAACAAAATACAATAGAAATAAATACAAGAAAGAAAAAAATAAATGTCAAAGTAAAGAAAAAGAAAACTTTGTGGAGATTAAAAAAAAAAATTAAATTAAATTAAAAAAAAACGAACATAAAAATAAAATAAAAAGAACAAACTCCCATGGGGCCTTGACCGGAAGAACCCCATTGCGCATATCCGACAAAAAGGACTGACTCCCTACCACCAAAAGGATACCTCAGCCATTTGAACTGAGCCGTAACTGAGTGTGGTCGTTTCTTAGCCAGGGGCATGTCCCCTCATTACAGACGACTATGCCCCGTTCAATAAAGCCTGAGTCATAAAACTACCTCTTGCCTTTGTCTCTTTCCTTTTCGATACTTAAATTCCATTTCAGTTTACCAGCCAACAAGAAGAAAAACCAAACTTAACTGGGGACAAGATACCAGTACCAACGAACTTAACCCCATAACTTTCATAAAATTCAGATGACAGAATTCTTTGTCATGGGGTTATTGCAAACAACCCCGTGTTGATTGAGGATCCTTTTTTTAAAACTTTAATTAGAATATAGAACAATAACTTTTTTTCAAAGTATTACAGTTTTCTTCCAATCTAAAGTTACTGGCAATTTTAAATTTACTGACCACTAACCAGGTTGACGGCCTTTGATAAGTTAAGGCCAAATTCTAAATTTTGTTGGTACTCTCAGTCTCGCAAAAAAAAAAAAAATATCCATACTAGTGTAATACATTACTAGTGTACTGATTAGCGTCCTCATCTTGGTTGTTATAAAATAGAAAAATGAATAATTTGATCTTTCTTTTTAGGCCTTCCTACTTACGAAATTTTATAGGTTTTCACGAGACAATTCCAGATGTATTCTTTAAGTGCCCAGATACAGAAAAAATCGTAGTCTTCCTTGACTTTTAATTTTATATGCAGGACCTGACATTCACTTGCCGAGGCCCTAAGCTATATGAAATTTGAGGCTTTTCTCTAGAATATTTTTATACTAATGATAAAGAAATTTTTTTATGTTAAAGAATAAAAACTAATAAAAGGATTTTTTAAAATGAAGTCTATACGCCTGAGGGCGTGTGGCCCTAAGCCATGGCTTAGAGGCAAGACTAGCACTGTTCATATTGCAAATTTAATGTGTATGTTTTTTCATCAACTTGAAATTTAGACATCGACGGAAGATAATTTTTTTAAATTACTTTGTTTTAAGAAAAACCAAAATACTAGCGTAAAATAAAACTATTTTATAAACAAGATTAGAATTCCTATCTGCTTTATGAACGGAAAGACTACAGTTTTCTAACTACGTTATACAATTAATTCTGTAGGTTATAGTTTCCCTAATTTATGTGCACACTGATTCGACCAGAAGAAATCTACGTGGAAAACTGACTTAAGAAGTCATTTCTATTAATGTATTAGACAAATTTGAAGGAAACAAAAATCGAATTCATAAAAAGATTAGTCCCATCCCCCAAAAAAGAAAAATTAAAAAAATTCGTGCCTAATTGTAAAAAAAAAAGGGGGGGTAGAAGGACTTGTGACTTACCAGTTTGAGCTGCTGGTTCGGTCGAGGGAGGTTCTGGCGCTTGTGACTAAACACGAGACCAGAACAGGATTAGGTCATATAGTTTCCTCTCAGAAGTTGGAGGGGCGAGGAGGTTTACCAACACCTATAAAATAGGCTTCCCTCCCCGTTCACCACCACTTACTTCAGTGCTCCCGCTGATCAAGCAAAGTGCTGACCGTTTCGCCTCAGAATAGTTAATGGCTGGGGTGAGAGTGGTCCTTCAAGACCAACTACTTTTGCTCCCGCTTATCAAGCAAATTGTTACAGAAGTTTCTTCACGTCGGGCATACTACCAGTGTTACCAGACCCCAGGCAGGAATGGGTCGCAGAAGAGTATTGTTTTTGCAACCCCCGACTCGTCAGCCTGTGTCACCAGAATTAACCATCTTATTTTTTCTACATAATTTCCACTATTCAGGCAATTTTGATATTCTGCCGAACATCAAATTTTAATTGAAAAATATGTATCCTTAGTTGAGACAAATTTAGTTCAGATGTTCCCCAAAATCAAGCTTTTATCTTCTATGATAAAACAGAAAAGATTACGACTGATTTAGTTTACTTTCATTAACAAACATTTTTGTTTAAAATTATCTTGTAACATTTCCCCTCCAGTCGTGTTAAGAATTAACCTCCTGTAACATTTAAAAAAATCATGCCTACTTGCATTTTGAAGCCGCTTTATTTCTCCAAATAGAATGTCCATGCGTAGAGAAGGAAAGGGAGGGGTGAATGATCAGATCTTTATAAATGTACAAAAGAAACAACCAGCTGGACAATTGGAAGAGTCCACTGAGTTCATGGGTAGAGATGAGAAATGAAATAAATAAACAAACCAACTACATGTAAATCAATTGAAGTGTGAGGTAGTGTATATACTGGAGTTGACCAATAAGACTGTAACCCGACATACAGTTCTGTGCTGAACTTTGATAGTACATTTTTACTGTATAATATTTGATCAACGTGATTGATATTCGCTATTGGATTAAGTGCATTAACAAGGAAGTAGAAAACGCTGAAGAATAAATGTTCGTTGGGTTAGGTAAATATTCTTGTTTTTCATCATTTGGCTAGACAGGCACACACATACATACACACACACATATAATATATATATATATATATATTATATATATATATACAATATTAGGAATTAAAATGAAATTATATTAACAGGCAAACAGTATCTAAAAACTAAAAGTGCTCATTTTCAAGTTATAGACAATCTAAAATCTGCAAATATAAACATTTCTACTCAAACTTACATGCAGTTAGATAAATAGATAGATATGAAAAGTCTGAGATAGATAGATGTTTGCTTTATATGAATTATGAAAATGATAAAGATTTTCTGTACATCTAAACTGATGAACACAAAATAATGGTTCAGTTTAATATCATATTACAATATGAATCAAAGCCCTGCTGAAATCCTCAAAAATTGTTTCCAAAAATTACATATTAAAAATATGCTTCAGGTTTCTATTAGTAATTACAGAAAATTACGTTTGGTTTGGTTTGTTTTGTTTTGTTTTTCCGGCATATCAACCTCAGTGGGTTATTTAATGCCGAAAATGTTTTGAAATAAATTCATTCTTAATTGATATTCAATGTTTTTATAAACTCATGTTTTTCTATTTAACCCATAGATAGTACCCTAACAGGTACTACCACTCCGGTTCAGATGGGACCTAGGAGCAATAGTGATGAAGGGGTGCTCCACATTCCCAAAACCTCCAGAACTGGAACCTCACCATCAGATATAGTTTAACGTCATTTCCAGGACATGAAGACCCTCAACCCCGCCTACTAGCAACCATATGATAAAAGAGGGTTGAGGCTTGCCATAAAGACAATAGGGTCAGGGCAATCATATAGGTGCTAGGGCTTGATGTGACCAGCCAATTGATCGGAGGGGGCCTCTCCGATTGCTCGTCTAGCCTAAGTAAGGGTCTAAGGGGAGTGCTGCATATCCACCAGGATTCCGTCATTAAACCCCATTGCTAACAGGTGGTCCCATTTGGGGGAGGGGTCTTACCCCTCTGCAGAGGTGCAGTCGGTGTATACTAAATCCCTAGCCGACTGGTCTGCAGAAAATTAGGTATCCGTTGCCCAGTGTGTTCTTTATTTGTGCGATGGCAAAGAAATAGACAAAAAAGACACTCGGTGAGGTGAAGTGAAGATATATAACAAAGGTAATCCTCTTGAATGGATTACATTCCTTATATGCCCCGATTCTCTTATTTGACGTTAGGTGGCATGAGAGATCACGTGTCTACCTATGGGCGCCAGGTGGCGAAGCAAGCAGCCTTATAAAACACTAAGTACCAAAGTCAAATCCTCTTTGCCTTTACAGAGGCAACACGCAACAGTTGTATCTCTTGTCCACAGAACAGGGGACTTTGAGTCCCCAACTTCGTGTCGAATGGCACATGAGAACATGCTTAATACTAAGTGTTTATACTTTGCTTTTACCTACAGCCCCAAAACTTTACCTATAAAAGACTATGTTCCTATTAGGAACTGTCACCTTTTACAATAATGTATAAGCTTTTTGTATCTTCTGCCATGTTTTGTATTATCTTCTATTAACTTTATTCGGATAATAAAATATCCGGACCATATTACCTTTAGGCAACCCTTTTTGATCTCGATTAAGAAAGGTCATGTTTTTCATTTACACCGTCAATATCAGGTTAGGGGTTAGGGAAAATGGAACAAATTCTACTAGCATGTGGTCTCCCAAAAGAAACTGTTGCCGCCATAATGATGCTCTACAAAGATATGGTACGCTCACCTGATGGCGACACAAATTTCTTTGACATTGCCGCTGGGGTCCTGCAGGGAAATACATTAGCACCATATATATTTATAATATGCCTAGACTATGTACTCCGGACATCACTAGATACCATAAAAGAAAAAGGTTTCACACTAAGAAAGGCAAAAAGCAGGCGATACCCCGCACAAACTGTCACAGATGTAGACTATGCTGATGACCTCGCACTTCTTGCAGATACACCGACACAGGCTGAGGCACTTCTACACAGCCTGGAGGAGGCAGCAAAGAACGTCGGCCTCTACGTGAACTCTGATAAAACTGAGTCCATGAGCTTCAAAAAGCAAGGAGACATCTCCACACTTGATGGTAAACCTCTTAAGTCAGTAGAAAAATTCACATACCTAGGTAGTATATTTCATCCACAGAAAGCGATGTTAACACTCGAATAGGAAAGGCATGGTTGACCACCAACAAATTATCAGTCATATGGAAATCCGATCTCCCTGACAAGCTAAAGAGACGATTCTTCCAGGCTGTGATTGTGTCTGTACTGCTGTACCACCTGGACCCTAACGAAGCGCCTTGAGAATAAGCTAGATGGGAGCTGCACAAGAATGCTGCGAGCGGTCCTGAATAAGTCGTGGAAACAGCACCCCACAAAGGAGCACCTGTATGGCCACTTGCCCCCTATCTCACAAACCATACGAGTAAGACGGACTAGGCATGCGGGACACTGCTGAGAAGCAGGGATGAGCTCATAAGCGACGTACTACTGTGGAAGCCAGCACATGGGCACGCTAATGTGGGCCGCCCAGCCAGAACCTACATTGACCAACTATGTAAGGATGCTGAGTGCTGCGTGGAGGAGCTCCCAGAGTCGATGAATGATAGGGAAGATTGGCGAGAGATTGTCATGGATATCCGTGCAAACAGTTCGACATGATGATGATGATGATTTATAATTTTTTTAAAAATAAAAAATCGTCTGTTAAAACAACCGGATACTGACGGTGTAAATGGAAAAAATGCCTTTCTTAATCGAGATCAAAAAGGGGTACCTAAAGGTCATATGGTCCAAATATCCATGTTTTTACTTTGCTGTGAATTGTTCTTATACTTATTTCATTTTTATTCATTTTTTTCCCTTAATTTTATGTTGACTGTAAGGAATACGTTCTCGTGTGTCTGTATAGTTATCTACTAAGCTGACCTTAGATGTGGCACAAGGCTAGAAGTATGGGATGCCCAATGAGAATCGAACTCACTAACAATAGTCTACAAATCTAGATTGCTAACCATTACACCACGTGTGTGTGTGTGTTGTATATATATATATATATATAATAATATAATATATATATATATATATATATATATATATATATTCAACAAACTATCGTTCTTGTACACTCTTTTAAAAGCTTAGCTCCTTGTTCATTGATTTACAATAAAAAGTATAAGATTATGATGTGTTCTTATGATACGTTAGAAGTCTCAGAGTAACCTTCCAACGTAGGTACATAAATACATAAAATAATCCAAACAAAGAGATACATATAATAACAAATACAGAATTTATTGTCTGAGCACATGGAGAAGGACATATATACATGAAGATACATAGATACAAAAGCAGATAGGACCTAAAGAAGTAAGATGTATAAGGGAGTCATATAAGCCCCCATCCACTTAAGGGACAGAGACACCACGTGTCTAGCCCATGTTTAGTGGTTGCTCGACCAAGAGAATGAGAATTTCCGGGCTGCTGTATAAATACCCAGCCACCTATGGATTATTTTATGCCAAAGATGTTTTTGTTTTATTCATTCTTGTTAGGTAATCAACATTTTTTTAAACACATTTTTTATCTATTTGACCCATAGATCTGACCTTAACAGGTACTACCACTGCAGGTCAGAGTGGACCTGGGAGTAGTGGCAATGAAGGGGTACTCCACACTCCCCAGAGCTCCAGAACTGAAGCATGGTGACCAGCATCATATCCAGGACCTCTAGCACATACATAAAAAAGGTTAGGGGTTTGCCATAAGAACAATTGAGGAATACAGTTGGGACAATCATATAAGTACTAGGGCTTGATGTGAGCAGCTGATTGATCGGGGGAGGGGCTCTCCGACCATCAGAGTAACCCAGGGGCAGACAATCGCTACAAAAGGAACATTCTTGTTTAATGGAAAATCCCTCTCCTACCTGTTCTCATTTGATCCTTATCTAATATTTCTACTCAAACAGAAAATATTGTCTTATGATTTATAATGATACATATTTTTCTGATATAAAAAATGACATGAAAATAATAGTTCTATATCTCCTAGGTAAGTTTTTGCTAATATCTGAATTCTAAAGAAATAGAACTACATATCTTAGTATTCTACTTAACTGTCCCAACTATTCATCCATTATCTGCAAAAAAGTAACTCTTCTGTATAAAGAGGAAGTTCTGTGTCTATACAGTAATAGCTCCACTTTCTGGAATCTTATTATTTTGATTTTCATTCAAAAGAGATTAAAGCAATTTTATTGCTTACTGTGAAACATCTTTCCTTCCTCTTGGTTGTTCCTGAATTGTCTCCCTTTGTTATTGTGTGGCTCTATTTGCACATCAATTTTGCTTGTTTACGTTCCTTGGTGGGTTTTTTTTTTGCTGTAATTACTGAGAGTCTAAGCTTACACCACTAGAAATTTTCATTGGAACAGGATTTTCTTTTTCTTGAAATTTCCAGTGATTTAAAAAAAAATTTTTGTTGAAAATTTGATTCAGTCATTTGATTCATCATGTCTGTCTGTTTTTGTTTTCCTTCTTCTTTATGTTCTTTAAGTTATCATAATCATTGAGCTCACTCACTATGTATGTCGGTCTAGGATTGATGTTTTTCCTGATGCTCAAAAAAGGGAAATCTCTCTGCTGAAATTGATACCAACTCATTTATTTATTTATTCTTTTCAGGTTATATCTATGAAGCCAGATGCCTTTACTGTTAATTCCGAGAAATTCTTTTTTAGACCATTTCAACTGACCAGTTAAAAAATTAGATTCTACATTGAGTTGAGGAACAAATATCAACTAAATTGCTTACATCCTTCCGCCTTTCATTTTTAGTTTTTCTTTCTCTTTAAGTCAGTATTTTTCACCGATCTTATAATCCACTTATTTTTGATGATTTAAAATAGAATATTTGTAGATAGTTTTTAATATCACCAATTTGCTAAGTGAGAAATCCTCTCAAATATGTATGTTTAAGGAAGTGACTTATTATTCCAGTATCTTCTTTCTTCAGACATTATTGAACATCATCCCATGTGACATTTGAAAGAGTAACCTCATTCTTCTTGTTATTATCAAAATCTTTTGGTTTGTACATTATTTAAATTTTTCTTATATATATGTATATATATATGTGTGTGTGTGTGTGTGTGGAGAAAGGTAGACAAACATGGGATGTTGTAGAAAATGGATGTTTATTGTAGGTAGTGATGTCGACGATGCAACGTTTTCGGCCTGTTCGACCTTCTTCAGGACTTGAGGAATAGAACATACCCACATAACCAATCCTAACCCAAACACCTAACACACTACCAGAATCCACCATGATCCACTCCCTATTAGAGAAAAGGAAAATCCCCTTCCAACATCTTCTGACACCATCAAAATTCACGACCTCCTTAATTTATTAGAAAGAAAATGTTTACCATTGAAGCAAGGACTCTATTCCTAAAGTCCTGAAGAAGGTCTAACAGACCAAAACGTTGCATCGTCGACATCACTACCTACAATAAACATCCATTTTCTACAACATCCCATGTTTGTCTACCTTTCTCCACTTGCTGTCAGATAATCTCCCCATATTTCTCCCATATATATAATTGACCAATGCAGCCATTTTTTGTCTGTAAATTTTGTCCTTTCATATTGCCAGATTGTTTTAATAATATCTGGCGAAAATTGGCTGATGTATTTGCCATAGTGATTGTCCTAGTACTTTCCGCCCTATCGTGGACCATCTTCAGGGTAATTCTGAAAGCATACAACAATGGGTTATTCCATTTCCTATTTATATATGTTGTGTTTATTTTATTATTAGTGTTATTATTATTGTTTTTATTATCAGTACTATTATTATCCTCCTCATAGATTGGTTTCCAAACCAAGATTAAATAGCCCAGCCTGCCCTACTATTTACCCATAATTGGAGGGAGAATAGTCAGATGCATACCTTTCCCAAGGAGATTAATGCTATAGGAACTGGTTACAACACTCATTTTCACCAGCTAGATGGGTGTTTGGGAGAGGTCTATTATTTTTACCATTCTATAAAACCAAACCAACTATTTTCCAAAAAGCTATTTGCTTACAAATCATATATGTATATCTTTGTCTATCAAACTTATCTTTAAGTCCTATTGTATTTTATAAAAGGAAGTGATCCACATTTAATACAAGGATTGATATGCCATGAAACAAAATGTTTTTCTCCATTGAAGATTGTTAAAAACAAACAAATATGGGAGTTTTACCCCCCAATGGGTCTTTATATACATGCAATTATAAAAAAAAAAAATTTGAATAAAAATTAGTAAAATATTTTTTGTCTATCATATTCAATAAAACTTATCTTTAAGTCTTTTGTATTTTATAAAAGGAAGTGATCCACATTTAATACAACTGATTTTAATAATCACAAAATTCTAATTACGGGAAATAAAAAAAATAAAGAGCAAAAAATAAAACAAAATTTATGGATTAAATTTATTCATATTTCTTTTGCTTTACTTCCATAGATAATAAAACATATTTTTTGTACTTACAGTGGATGAAGAAGCTTCCTTTAAACCATAGATTCCTTCTGATCTACTAGAAGTCAAAACATTGGGCTGATTTATCAGAAATTTCTAGAAAGTCAATGCTGAGAAAATTCTGATACGACATCTAGAATTCTTAAATCTAGAAAATCCAAAATAAGAAAGAAAGAAAACTGAATCAAATTAGGAAATAAATTATATAATTATGATTTTTAACATTTAATTACAACGTTGGCACTTATATACAAGGAAGCGCGTGGTGTAATGGTTAAAGTCATGGGGAATGGACTCGTCGCCCGAGTTCAAATCCTGGACGTGGTAATTGCATTTCACTTAGCACTAATACCCTTGGGAAAGGTATGAATCCTACTCTCCCTCCAGCTATGGATAGATAGCAGGGCAGACTGGGCTCTTTAACCATGGCTAGGTAACCAGTCTAGGAGAAGGAAAACTCTGAATTCAGACCTGTTAAACTGCGCTTAAGAAATTGACCTTGTGAAGTATCCTGCTTGTGCGGAGGAGTTGGTAAATATATATATACAAGGCGTGTAAAAAAAGGATTGAGGTTTTTGTACTTTTTGACACACCTTGTATTCTGAAAAAATTAATGTTCCATTTCATTGTTCATTTCTAACTTGGTAAATACAGCTTCAATCTCGATACTTTTATGACACACCTTGTATTCTGAAAAAATTAATGTTCCATTTCATTGTTCATTTCTAACTTGGTAAATACAGCTTCAATCTCGATACTTTTATGACACACCTTGTATTCTGAAAAAATTAATGTTCCATTCATTGTTCATTTCTAACTTGGTAAATACAGCTTCAATCTCGATACTTTTATGACACACCTTGTATATGCAAAAAAGGTGTTTGCAGTGTAATAGTTATTGTCAAAAAGGTGATGCAAGTTCAAATCCAGGATGAAGCTGTTTGCATTTCCCAAGGTATTCATACTCTTTGGGAAGGTATGAATCCAACGCTTCTCCCGCCAGCTATGGGTAAATAGTAGGTCCAACTGAGATATTTAACTCTGGTATAGCAACCAATCTAGGAGAAGGAAAACTCTGAATTCAAATATATTAAACTCTGCTTAAATAATTGACGACCTGAGGAAGAAATCCACCCAAAATAAGATGGCCAGTTGGTAAAATAGAACACTTCTAAGAACTCCCCTCACCATTTATATATGCAAATCATATATCAATATATATATATATATATATTTATATATATATGATATATATTATATATATTATAAAAATTATATATAAATTATGTATATATATATAATTTATATATAATTGTTATAATATATATATATATATATATATATATATATATATAAACAATTATATATAAAATTACATATATATATATATATAAATATATATATATATTATAATTAATTATATATATTATATATATATATATATATATATATATATATATATATATATATATTATATATATATATATATATATATATATATATATTATATATATATAATATATATATATATATATATAATACAATATATATAAAATTACATATATATATATATATTATATATATATATATATATATATTATAATATATATATATAATTACATATATATATATATATATATATATTATAACAATTATATATAAAAATATATATATATATATATAATATATATATATAACATTTATATATATATATATATATATATATATATATATATATTATATACATATTATATATAATATATTATATATATTATATATAATATATTATATATAAATGTATATATATATATATATATATATATATATATATATATATATGTATATATATTATTGATATATGATTTGCGTATATAAATGGTGGGGGGAGTTCTTAGAAGTATTCTATTTTACCAACTGGCCATCTTATTTTGGGTGGATTTCTTCCTCTGGTTGATATGGGCTTCTTTTGTGCTGGGCTCTGGTTGTCTGCACTCATTTCTCTGTTTTTAAATGATGACGCAAGACTTTATTACTTGAAAGCCCAAAAGGGTGCAACCGTGCGGTGAGAAGATGTCTTACTTGGGAACAGACAGCCATCACATCTGCTCCCTTCAACTAACAGCCAAAATCTAATTACTTTAACTCAGTTTCCTTCCCATGCTTTGCCTTTAGCCAATGAGAAATAAGTAGCTAGGTCAGTGAATTGGCGGGGACCGGTATCGAACTAACCTTGTGGTTTCTAGCCAAATACTGAGCTAACCCGGCCCTATAATAGCTATGCTATGAATTAATGGTAACTTTCCATTTATAAATATTGTCATTTAGATTTTACTACACTACAGTCATAATTTGTAGGCAACCCACAAATCATGTAACATAGGTTAGATAGTACCACTACTGTCCTTCTACAAGGATAGCTTTGAAGGTTGATATACCATTAACAAAGAAAACAAAATCAAACATAAGAAACAATATCCATTTGATACAATCTAAAGTAAAGACAAACTGGACACTCTAGCATTGGTTGACTATGACTTTAAGAGGAGAACAATCATAAATTTTGCATTCTTATTTAGTATAATTAACATTTCTAATTTAATATAATATTTTATTACATAAAAAATTAAATATTTGCACTTGGAGGGTGCATATATTTGCTAGTTTAATTAATAGAAAAACCCTGTGATAATAGAAGTTCCAATGCACAAGTTATTGGCTTCTAAATTTTTTTATTATGGAGGGGTTTAACCCCTATTATTGAAACTTGCTGAAATCTTGTGAATAGGCATCATATCTTGGTTTAAATTTTATATCAAACAAAAAGAAAAAAAATTCAGTGGTTTTTTGTACCCTGCAGGGAGCTCCTTTCATTATAATGAAATATACTTATCAAAGGACCCTGGGTAATGTGATTTCAGAATATATATGGTTATGGGGGTCTATCTCAAAAAAACCCTAGTAATAGAAACCCCACATTTTTAATATAAGGGAGATTTAACCGGTGTCTTAATATTATTGAAATTTGCTAATATTTTGTGAATAGGCATCATTTTGGCCATTTAACTATGGTTCAAATTTCATTTAAATCAAAGAGACAAAATTTCAATAGGGGGTATCTGCCCATAACTCATAAACTATATCAATTGTTGCTATAACATTTTTTTATGTTACCTGAGTGATTTGTATTGTTTTCTTTTATCTGATACTGTGCATTATATATATATAATATATATATATATATATATATAATCCAAAAGTCCAGAGAAGAAATCTTCCTTACGACACAAGAGTTTTATTTAAAAAAACAAGTCGCAGTTTGAGAGCTCACTGTGTGCTCTTAATGCTAGAGTCCCAGAGCAAATATATAAGTAAAGAAATAACAAAAGACTTAGAGATTTAGCATTATAGTCTATTTCAGGGAGCTTAGACAAATAGTCTAACTCTCCCAACTCATCAGATGCGAATGATGAAATTTTTTATTACTTTAAAGGCATTTGAAAACAGATTTTTGTTTTTTATATATTTTTTAATTTTTAAAAATTTTATAGTCCTGTGATATGAAATCCTTGATGTAGCAAAAAAAAGGAAAAAATTTTTATGTTGTAGTTTCACTCCCACCACAAAAAACTATATATATATATATATATACTAACTTACTTCTCAACTCAAAAGTAGCCAATCTTGGTGAATGGCCCCTTAGTTCTCCCCTTCAGACATTGCCCATTTATACCACCATCCTACTTTTTAAATCAGTCTACAAAAAACTTATTTTAGGATCACCATCAGCTGCCACATCACATTCACCATAATCTTATCCGTAAAATCTCCCTTTCAATAATGATTTTAGCTTTGGGAGAAGCCAGATCTTACAGAACTCATTGCAGATTGAAAGACTGAATGCACCAGAGAGTGTTTATTCCCACATGTACATTAAGGTTCCCTCCAGCTGGTTGCCAACTTATATAAAGGCCATGCAAACATATCTCAAGATATTCAAAATGTCTGGATACTTTCCAGACAGACCTTTATATATATATATATATATATATATACATACATACATATATATATATATATATATATATATATGTAGGTATAGAAACAGATATTGTCATGAATTAGAGAAGATGAAAGTTGATACTGTCAAGGCTCAAATATCTCCTGACAGTGAGATAGAAAAAAAAAGGTAAAAGATGCTAGAATATGTATGCATTACTGTGTATTATATATATATATATAAATGTAATATATATCTTGACAGTAAAGCTTAAAAAATACAGGAAGATGGATGATATGACTTGGTTTCAAGTCATCTTCAAATACAACTTTTCAGACAACTTTTCACTATTGCCCATAAATAAATATACATAACAATTTTCTTTTTATAAAAAGTTGATTTTCTTCTAAACCAATGATACTAAGATTGTACTATTTCTAGTGGGACATTGTACAAAATAGATATTATTAAGTATTATTTATTACCAAACTCTACAGGACTGAACATGATACCAAGATTGTACTATTTCTAGTGGGACATTGTACAAAACAGATATCATTAAGTATTATTTATTACCAAACTCTACAGTACTGAACATGAAGCTTATATAGATTGTGACTGTGTACATGCCTGTGAAATGGTGAGTTTAAAAAATGCGGAATTTGAGAAAAAGTGAGAATGCAAAAATAAGTAGAATAGGAAAATCATACCAGTGAGAGGGAGTGAGATCTTCAAAATAACAAAGACCAAACTGCTGAGACAAAGAAAATGTCAAAATAAATTATATTTAAACCAAGGTATCTATTCACTTATTTATGATACTCTATTTGTAAAAATATATACACAAATCTTTATATGTACGTTTGAGTTCTCAATTTTGGGTGAATCCTATCAAGGAAACACTTGACATCATGCACCTATATATATATATATATATATAAATTCTGTTAAAAAGTATTGAGATTTTTAAACTTTTTGACACACCTTGTATTCTGAAAAAAAATGTTCCATTTATTCTTCATTTCTATCTTGATAAATACAGAGTTAAAGTACCAAGTTTAAAGCTGTATTTACTAAGATAGAAATAAAGAATGAATGGATTTTTTTTTTTTCAGTATACAAGGTGTGTCAAAAAGTACAAACAACTCATTACTTTTTGACACACCTATATATATATATATATAGCGATAGGAATGCTGGAACAAAAACAGTATGCTTGTGTGTAAATTGCATGTGTATATGTATATACTGTGTATAGTATGTTTGTTTATGAAAGCATATGACAAAATCTATCTATCTATAGGTGTATCAAAAAGTACAGATTTTAAACCTGTATTTACCAAGATAGAAATAAAAAATGAATGAAAATTTAATTTTTCAGAAAGCACCAAAAATCTCAATACTTTTTTGACACACCTTGTATATATAACTTAGATCTACACTGATTTTTAAGGTTAAAGTTAAAAGAATATATCATGATGGTTAATATGACAAGGTTTCAAATAAGTGTATAATACAACTATTCAAATAGATAGGAATTACACATGGATATTTCTGATTTTACAAGCACACAACAAAGTACCTGAAGAATGGCCATTTTGACTTGAACTTTGAAATTACTTTTATTTCTTTTTGATTAATATCTACCACCAAGGTTTTCCGACTCAGTTCGGGAAATACAATGTCTAAGCAATATCAGCCAATGATCAAGATAATATAGAAAGTATGCAAGGTCCATGGGTCGCATTTAAGCATTAGATTGTCTCAATGTTTTTTGCGCCTGAAATCTTTGTGACTACATCTGATAAAAGTTCTCTAACAATGACGACAATAATAGAGAAAAAAAATAAAAAATAAAAAAGGTTTTGAAAAAAATCAACTCATGAATACTAATGATGATTTATCTTGAAACTATCAAACTATTTGTCTCTCAATGGAATATAGCGATAGGAATGCTGGAACAAAAACAGTATACTTGTGTATAAATGTGCATGTATATATGTATATGTATATGCAGTGTATATCTCACTGTGTATAGTATGTTTGTTTATGAAAGCATATGACAAAATCCATCTATCTATCTATCTATCTATCTATATCTATAGGTGTATAAAAAAGTACAGATTTTAAACCTGTATTTACCAAGATAGAAATAAAAAATGAATGGAAAGTTAATTTTTCAGAAAGCACCAAAAATCTCAATACTTTTTTGACACACCTTGTATATATAACTTAGATCTACACTGATTTTTAAGGTTAAAGTTGAAAGAATATATCAAGATGGTTAATATGACAAGGTTTCAAATAAGTGTATAATACAACTATTCAAATAGTTGTATGAATTTATGTTCATTTATGTAAGCAAGAAAGCATTGTGAAAAAAAATAAAATAAAATATAAGAAAAGAAAAAAAAAGAAGTCTTTTCTTATTTTCCATTCTTCCAAGACATGTTTATTTAATGTCTCGGCTTGTAAAGACTATCAATATAAATTGCTCTCTTCATACAAGTTGTTCATCTTGCTCAACTTCATAGCAGCCATTTTTCAAAGGGAGATAATCTATTGAAAAATACCTCCAAGGCGAAAATCAATTATTGAAGAACAATTAGTTCAAGCTGCTATTTATCTGCTAAACATGTTGAATATTCTTGCTTTATCAGAAGTGTTATAGATGGAAACCATTTCCTAAGACTAATTTTATGATCATTTCTGCATTATTATGGATGTTGCTGTATCTACTATAAAACTGCTTTCCTGTATTTGCTTCCTGGCACTTATTTGTTTTCATTCTTTGAAAATAAAATGAACAAAATAAATAAAATGTTTTCTTTCCTATTTAATTTTTTTTTTTTTGTTTAACTTCTAAGGAAATGAAGCATATATAAAATTCAGACACGGATGTCGAAAACTATTCTATAGAATTTTATTTTACCAAGAATTCTGAGAGAAAGAAAGTGAGCCAGAAAAATTTGAAAGGAAACTGGTAATTCTTTGATTTGTCACTATTTTATATTGAACCTGGGAAACTTTGGAAACCTTTATTTAAGAATTATATAAATAAATAAATAAATGATAAATAAATAAATCTTTACTTGAGACAAAAAGAATGAAAATTGTTTTTGAGAAACTCTCTATCAGTTGTGTCTGCTTTTTTATTTAAACTACAGATACCAAACTGAAGCAATTATGTTTAATAGAGTATGCTTGAAGTTATTTCTTTCTTTAAATAGTTTATTTCATTCTTTATCTTTTGTGAGATTTCATCTCTTTACTTATTTGTACATAATCTTTGTAAGCAAGGAAAGAATTTATTTAGAAAATCATCCTTTTTCCAGCCATTGTACTAGATAAGTTTAACTGTAACCATTTTGTGTATATGAATACAGTACTTATCTTTTCAATAGTTTAATACAACTAAAACTACTTTGTAAAATAAATAATAAAGAAGTAAAATTAAAAAAAAAAGAAGATACAGACATAACACAAGTCTTTGATAATAATACAAAAGTGAATTAAAATTGTTATCTGTACGACGTTTCGGCTGATATGCCCTCTGACCTTCTTCAGGTATTTCTTGTCGGACTCGGGAACCTTCTTATGAAGATGAGGACAATAGTCCGAATAACACAGATAATACTAATCATCAAGCCTCATCTCAAACATTCAGAGAAATAGTGAACTAAAAGTTTTGCAATATTTTAGTAACATGAGGCACAATTCAGCAGCTCTGGATGCTTTTGCTGAGGTTGTTAAAGTGACAAACCATAATGGACTGTAAGATGCTGAGCTCACCTGATACTCTTTGAGTACTGCTCATCAGATTTGCCTCTAAAGCTTAAGCATCAGAATCCACAGTTTTAAGCCAACCTACCCTTGCCTGATTTTAGAGGTTCTTGCAGCCCAAGAGAAATTTCTTGAACATTCTGGTTACTGTACTATAATTTATTTGTTGCATAATCTATGGTAGCATAGATTTTTGACAACACTGTGTAGCGAAAATGGAAAGTTACAGACTGTTGGGGAACTTTTGACCCTAGAGGCAGGAAAACCACAAATTACGTGAGAGCTAGTTAGATCCTCAGTTCCAGGCAGGATGTTGGCGGAGAGAGATGTCTCTTGCCTTAACTGGAACTCAACGCGCCCACTGTGTTAGATAGTAAAGAAACTTAGTTAAGAATAAAGTTGTACAAAGTAACATGGCGTTGTTGGTTGATGGATGCATTAGTTAAAGACCGGCCAAGAGATGAAGAACCAGCAACAAGATAGAATCCAACATGGCGGGAAGAAATAGAAAGAAGCAAAAGCAAGAAAACTAGGCGATCACAAATGGCCAAAAAAGAAAGTAAGTAAGTTATGCAGCTATACATGGATGTGTTTAAATATCTCTCTGATATCTGTCTGCCTCTCTCCTCTCTCTAGAAAAGAACATTGTTTATATACCCGCAACATGAACATGTGAGTATATATACCAATCCCTCCGCATGAGCAGGATGCAACACAAGGTCAATTTCTTAAGCGGAGTTCAACAGGTTTGAATTCAGAGATTTCATCTCCTAGACCGGTTGCCTATTTATCCATAGCTGGAGGGAGAGTAGGATTCATACCTTTCCCAACGGTATTAGCGCTAAGTAAAAAGCATGTGAGTATATAACATATTGTCCCTTCCTCTTTTCCACAAAAAATGCTTTGGTTGCTTCTAACCTAACCTTGCCTGATCATTGAGGTTCTTGCAACTCGAGAAAAATTTCTAGAACTCTCTGGTTACTGTACTGTGATCAACTGTACATTCACCTTTTGCACAACAAATATTTTAGTTGATTCCATGACGTTATCACTCAGTTCAAACTCTTAAACCATAAATTCCTGAATTCGACAACATTGTGAGAATTATTTCTCACCTTCCCCTCCCTTATCTATTTGTTGGTAACAAGGATAGTGGTAGTGGTCACTGGCTAGCTTCCTTTTTTTCTTGCTGTACCTAACACCCCTGTCAACATACTTTGACCCAGGGCTATTTGTTCCTGTGTTTGCAAACAGATGAGGCTTTTTGGTTTGATAACATTCAACTTGGCAAGACATGAAGTTGTGCTTCCTCTATAGACTAAAAGACCTAGTAGGAGAGTGGGTTACATGATACTAGTAGTTAGCTACAAATCCCACTAAATTTTCTACCAAGCTGGGTAGTCCAACCCACTGTACTGGCCCCTTCCACAGCATTAACTTTTTCCTGACAACATTACACATTCATCAGTGCGGCTTTCAAATTGCACATGAAGTACATAATGTACAACAATGCACCAGAGGCCACAATACCACCAACCACAGAACTTTCCATGGCTTGAACTTCTTTAGCTGAAGATAATGAGGTTCTATTGTATAAAATCAGAGGTGTTGGTTTGGTTTGGTTTGTTTTGTTTTATGGCATATCAACCTCAGTGGGTCATTTAATACTGACAAAGATTTTAAATAAATTCATTCTTAATGGATGCTCAATTTTTTTTATAAACACATTATGGGATAGATGGGATCCTAACAGGTACTACCACTCCGGGTCAGAGTGGACCAAGGAGCAATGGGGATAAAGGGGCACTCCACATTCCCCAGACCTCCAAAACTGGAACCTCACATTCAGAGTTTAACATCATTCCCAGGACATGCAGACCCTCAGCCACTGCCTTCTAACACCAATATGATAAAAATGGTTGGAGCTTGCCATAAAGGCAATACAGTTGGGACAATCTTATAGGTGCTAAGGCTTGACGTGACTAGCCAATTGATCGGAGGGGCCCTCTCCAACCATCCATTTAGCCTAAGTAAGGGCCAAAGTGGAGTGTTGCATGTCATGGACTGCTCAGCCCCCTGGGTTCCATCCTTAAGCTTCATGGGTCGCCACCCACAGCCAACAGGAGGCACCATTGGCAGAGTCTTACTTCACTGCAGAGGTGCAGTCGTTGTATTCTAATGCCCCAGCCAACAGGGTGAGTCCTGTGTTGGAACAGTGAAGGTTGCAACTGGTCATTTGCACCAACCTTGAATTGGGCCTTTTTACAGAGACTGAGGACATTTAAAGATTGGTTGGTGATCAAAGATTCACTATAAAAAAATGTCAGCTTAAGAATTCCCTAGTCCCTAATCTGACAACCAACATCTGAGGTTGGTGTTTTGAATGAACCGCAATAGACAATTAACTTGCTGTGGATACAAAGGGAAGGATTATCCCCAATTTCCAAATATATTTCACCTAGAAAGATGGCAGCAAAACAGCACCCAATTATTGGATACCAGCTATGAAAACAAAGAAATATTTTTCAACAAATAAAAATAAGGAAGCCATAAACCAAAAAAACAAACATTTTTGGAGCCTCTAAAAGACAATAAATTATAAGTTTGGAATTTTGTTAGTCATAACTATTTACTTATGATTGTTATTATTATTAGTTATTTGAAAACATTTAATAATTGGAACTATTTAACTGTGTGGAAATTATTTGCATTATATAGAAATACTTGAAACTTGAAAATTAACTCCACATAAAATGTATATATATATATATATATATATATATATAATATATATATATTATTTATATTCTTTGCTTGAAGGCAAGCTGAAACAGACTGTACAATGTTCTAGCATCGCATGATTGTTTGCGAAATTCACTTGTCATGGTTATTTTCTATAATTATCAAATTTTATACGATATTTGCATTGGAATTGCCTTCAAACAAAAATATAAATAATAATACATACTTTAGTCAGCAATGCTTCTAAAAAACAAACATCCAAAAATTTTCTATACATATATATATATATATATATATATATATATGAATAAAAGTTATAAGACAAACAGGAATATGTCTTTGTACTTACTTTTTCATTTTTAAGTGTTCTCAACTAATTTCAACTTATTTTATCTTTAGAAACATTTTTATAGAGAAAATTTTTTTCAGTTTTTTTTATAGAAGTTTTAAATATATGGTATTGCCATAGATAAGTTAACACCTAACAATTCTTTATATAGAGTTAATTTTCATCCAACTCAAAATTACTTTGATACTATTATTTTCTATGGAAATATATATGTATATATGTATCTATATATATGTATGTAAGTAAACACACATAAGTATATACTGTAGAAGCATTGAGGAGGTGCTTGTGGTGTAATAGCTATCATCATAGAAAATGGACACGGTGGCCCAGTTAAAATCCTAGACAGGGCTCTTTGCATTTCACATAGAGCTAATAAATACAACTATTCTCTCTCCTGCTATTGGTAAATAGTAGGGCAAACTGGGCTCTTTAACCAAGGTATGACAACCTGGAACATCCTGCTCGTGTGAAAGGGTTAGGAAAATATATATACTGTGCATTTTTTTGCCCAAAAGTAACTTGATTTGTCTCTTGTTTTTAGATGAAAAGTACTGTGTAGTGTATGAATCTATTTGTTCTTTCCCCAGAGATGGATAAATGTTATATACCCACATAATGCATTGGGTATATAATAGAGAGAGAGAGAGACAATAAGATGATAGATGATGATGTCTTACTTCTGCTACACTTCTGCTTCTACTGGTTCCTGCTAACTTGTCTGGTTGCCATGTTCTTCTTCTTGTTGGGCTTACTTCTCTTCAGAGCTTCTGCTGGGATTCAATATTTTTTGTGCTGGGCTGAACATTGCTTGTTTTAATATTCAATTAACAAACACACCTCCAATTCTTTATATATATATATATATATATATATATATATATATATATATGGAGGAAAAATAAGGTGCTAAATAGAATCATTCTCACCACCAACTCATCTAATCTGAATATATATATATATATATATATATATATGCATATATATAGCTAACTAGATACATAGATATAAATATAAATTGACATAAAAATAAGAATATGAACAGTGATATTTGCATATATATAATTATATAGTATTACAATGTGTACAGAAATAACAGTCATAATTACAACATGAACTCCCACAATTAACTGTAATTAATCAATATCTTGATTAATTCAGTGGATTTAACACTGAAGATCCTTATGGTGAAACTTGAGTAGGTTATTTCTGGACACATTATAATACTAAATCTGCTCTACTTATGAATTGAGCACTTTATATTTGTTATAACGCTGACTTATCCGAGTAACACTTATACCAACCAAATATTGAGACCAACCCAATATTTTTACCGGTAAGTCATTCTCTTTACACACACGCACATATATATATTTGTGTGTGTGTAAAGGGAATGACTTACGGTTTGTTGTATATATGTACAACATGACAAATGCAGTTATGTATGTATTATGGACTCTCTCGTCGATTTTCGACACATGAGGGTTCACACACACAATGAACACCCACACAGAGATTTGTTATAGTGGTGAAGGCTTGTGTTAGACCATCCACACATTTTGGCACAGTCGATAGGAAAGAATTGGTGCATCAAGGGTTGCCACAACCCAATCAACGACCGACCTCATATATATATATATATATATATATATATATATATATATATATAAAACTGTATTTGTCATGTTGTACATATATACAACAAATGCAGAAAGTTAGATTTGATAATTTCTATGTATTTAATAACATCTCCCACTCTAGCCACCCCCTAATCAATTAATACTCCACCCTGGTGTTTCATCTTTATCCATTTTGAAATCAAATTTCAAAAAGTCATATACGTATGTTAAAAGTGTATCCATTTTGAAATCAGATTTGTATAGTAAATCCTTTATAATTTGACAAAACAATAAATTCTCCTTGTCTTTTATTTATATTAGGTTCATGAATGCTAAATGTAAAAGGTTTTTAAGATCTTCTAATGGCAAAAGATTATAATTTAATCAACACTCTTCATCGTTTGATGATCAAACTTCAAAGCCAATCTTTTGAATAATCATTTCATGGCTTAAATTCCGACATAAACGAACCAGAATCTTTGAAGATACACAAGAGAACAATCTCTTTGATGAATTCCAGATAATTTATTTTGGTTTGTGTGGCATCAATCCCACTCTCTTAATTACAGGTAAATTTCAAACCAGATTTATATATATAAAAAAAGTCATTTACTTATTTATTATATACAGTGGTCTCACTTAGCTTAGATGCATGAGAATATTGTTTGATATTTCAAAATTTTGATAAAAATGTATTGCTTTACTTAGTGGCACCAGTGGTGTAATGGTTATTGTTGTAGAAAATGTTTTTGTTAATTTGGTTTGGTTTGTTTTGTTTTACGGTATATCAACCTCAATGGGTCATTTAATGCCGATAAAGTTTTGAAATAAATTCATTCTTAATGGATAACAAATTTTGTTTATCAACTCATGTTTTTCTATTTAACCCATAGATGGGACCCTAACAGGTACTACCACTCGGGGTCAGAGTGGACCAGGGAGCAATGGTGATGAAGGGGTGCTCCACATTCCCCAAACCTCCAAAACTGGAACCTTCCCATCAGATAGAGTTTCACGTCATTTCCAGGACATGTAGACCCTCTGTCACCACCTTCTAGCACCCATATGATAAAAAGGGGTTGGGGCTTGCCATAAGGGCAATAGGGTTGGAAAAATCATATAGGTGCTAGGGCTTGATGTGACCAGCCGATTGATCAGAGAGGGGTCTCTCCGACCGCCAATTTAGCCTAAGTAAGGACCAAAGTGGAATATTTCAAGTCATGGACTGCTCAGCCACCTGGGTTCTATCCTTAAGCATCACGGGTTGCCACTCACAGCCAACAGGTGCCCCATTGGGAAGTTTACTCCTCTGCAGAGGTGCAGTTGGTGCATTCTAACACCCCAGCTGACAGGGCGGTGTAGGAAATGGACATGCACAAATGAGCTTTGGATTCTTCTTGGTTGTGAATACAGAATTTTTACTTCTCAGCTAAAAGGTTGCCCTACTAGTTGAGGGGAATAGAGAATAAAAAAAGGCTAAACAAATCGAGAAAATGTCAATCCCTGAATGTACACAACCTTGCTGATGAGACTTAATAGGTCGAAATGTACATTCAATAGTAATGGATCTGTGTGACATTACAACACAATGGAACGCCCAGGGGTGAATGTATGTATGAAAGAATGTTTATGCATGTGTTTACATTTGGAGGATATGTGCTAAAATTGAAGTCATACCTAATTTTTGAAAATTAATTAGTTAATAATTAATGAATTTAGGCGGGCATATATGTTCAAAACGGACGAAGAATTTGGGATTGGCAAGCTGGTGCGGTGGTTAGAATCTCCGCCTGTCAGCTTGGCAGGCGAGGTTTCGTGTCACACACGGAGCAGTCTCCCATGTCTATAACCTTGCTGATGAGACCTAATAGGTCGAAATGTACATTCAGGGATTGACATTTTCTCGACCTGTTTAGCCTTACATTTGAACATATATGCCCACCTAAATTCATTAATTATTAACTAATTAATTTTCAAAAATTAGGTATGACTTCAATTAAGCACATATCCTCCAAAAATTGTCGGCTAAAAGCCATATCAAATAAGCACAATGTTTATTTACGTACTTTCATATATATATATATATATATTAATAAAAGAATAGATTCTTTCTCAAGATAATTAGTGATAAGTGGAAATCCAATCTCACTGACAGGCTGAAGTGACAATTCTTTCAGGCTGTGGTCATATCAGTACTGCTGTATGACTGCACCACTTGGACCCTAACAAAGCGCCTTGAGAATAAGCTAGAAGAATGCTGCATGCTGTCTTGAACAAGTTGTGGAAACAGCACCCCACAATGAAGCAGCTGTATGGACCCCTGCCCCCCATCTCACAAACCATCCGAGTGAGACAAACTAGGCATACAGGACACTGCTGGAGAAGCAAGGACGATCTCATAAATAACGTTCTCCTGTGGAAGCCAACTCATAGACATACTAATGTGGGCTGCCCACCAAGGACCTACATTGACCATCAATGCGAGGATGCTGGTTGCTGCACAGAGGACCTCCCAGGAGCAATGAGTGATAGGGAGGGTTGGCGAGAAATTGTCATGGATATCCATGCTACATGTGAGACATGATGATGAATGTGAATAGCATCTTTCAGGATTAAAATCAGCTTCATTTCCTAAGACGATAACTGTTACACCATGTATGCTCCCTCTCTATATACACATACGTAATTCATATTATCTACATTAGGCATGTGTGTTTATATATATATTTATATGTACATATCTGCATGTATACTCGTGCGGAGGGGTTGTTATATATATATATATATATATACATTAGGGACTGGCAAAAAAAATCCGATACTACGAGTTTTCAAAGCGAATTAAGAATAATTAAATCTATTATTTAAGGTTAAACTTTGTCTAAATCGATAAGTAGTAGCATAATAACCATCATTAAAAAAAGAAAAATATAATTACATATGCAGTTTATTTTTAAGAGATTTAAAACTATTTGTTTTGGTCAATTTCGATGCGATCTGCCATTTTGGCTGTTTTCAATGGTTTTAGGCCTTGTTTACAATTTTAACGTAACATTTGGGATGAAAAAAAATTTACCAAAAATCAGGTAATTATCTGATTTTAATGAAATTTTCAGTATTGATTTAACAATTAATGAATTTTTAATGCATTAGTTATTTTATTTCAAAATTTGATTTAGTATTTTTGCTATGAAAAATTAATATATAAAATTCATTTAAAATATGAAAATCCTGATGTTAAGTTTAAAATGTTATATTTTTAGATTCTGAAAATAAATATCTACTTAATGCAAACCTTATTTTAGGTGCCAAAAGTAATAAGTTTTGAAGAAAAACTCGATTGAAAATGTACCCTCTCCCCTTTTTAAGCAGAAAAAACAGTGATGTATAATTTTTCTTTTATAAAATAATAGCCAATTAAATAATTATCGAAATGAGTAAAAAAGAAATCTCCAAAAAATTAATTATTTATTATTTTTTTACATTTTATTTTTCGATTTTCGGTACTTATTTTCGATAAAGCGCAACCGTAAAATTTTTTTTTTCATAACCTTGGTCTTTTATCTCATTATTTATACTGTAATTAGTATCGAAAATGATCAACTTGCAAAACATTTTATGCCCCCAACATAAGGGGGGTCAAAATTAAGTGACCTGAAAAAAATGAGAAAGTTTTGAAATAAAATAAATAATGCATTATAAAGATCATTTATTGATACATAAACACTGAAAATTTCATTAAAATCCGATAATTTCCTGATTTTTGGTAAATTATTTTCTGTAGGGGGGCTAAAGTCATTTTGTCAAAAACGCATTTTAGGCTCAGTTTGCCAGTCCCGAAATACATTTATATATTTAACATAATGCACGAATAGCATGTGACACAAGGTTAATTTCTTGAGCAGAGTTTAACAGGTTTGGGTTCAGAGTTTTCCTTCTCCTTAACTAGTTACCTAATCAAGCTTTAAAAGTTCAGTCTGCCCTACTATTTACCCATAGTTGGAAAAGAGAATAAATAGATTTGTAACTTTTCCAAGAGTATTAGGACTATGTGAAATGCAAACAGTCTCGTACAGGATTTCCAAAGATGGTAACCATTACAACACATGCCTCAATTATATATATACACACACACACATATATATATATATATATATATATAAATCTACATGCATGCATACATACATACATACACACACGTGTGTGTGTATATATATATATATATGTATGTGTGTGCGTGTGTCAAGAAAAAGTGAATCTGACAGTATGTAATATCATATTTTTTCAATTTTTCATGATATTATATATATATATATATATATATATATATATATACTCACTCATACGTGTTTCAGATATAAATATGCACATGCACACTTATTATAAAACTTTTGCATGTAGATATACAGGCATAACTTTATTTTTACACATATACAGATATATATCCATAACAAAACTGCTAATTTGAGCTGTGGGTTTATTTGCTCTTTTAGTGAGCAATATTCGTGGTGAATCAAATTTAAAATAATATTCCCCACGGGGAGTTAAATCAAAAGCAATTTGGTGGTAAATGAAATCAAATAAAAAGAGAAGATATTTCTATAGAATCGATGAAGAAAAACAAAATTTTGAGAACAAAATATGAAAAAATATAATCTGCTTCCATAAGCAAAGCATTTTCATCTTTCTTTCTTTCTTCTCTAAATATCTGATCAGGATCATATCAATGTCCCCGTTGGCTAAGCTTGATAGTTCCTGCTTGCTTTTTGATCCTTAAGAAATTCATCTGAATAGGTGTCAAATATATCTTAAGCTAAGTCTTTGTAGCAAATCACGCTCAGCTTATCTTCATATCTTATAGAGATACTTGCTTAGAGATTATTCTCGCAAGCCACTAGGCACATGTCTTCTATCTTTGAACTTAATATTTCATTTTTCTTTCTTTTTTTATTTTTTATTTTTACCCTTTTCACTTAGTTATTACCTGCTCCAAACTTGAGATCTCATTTGAAACTATTTGTAACAATATTGGCTCAGTTCCTTTCAACATTTGTTCAGCTCAATGCATACTTATAAAGATCTGGGCGTCTGAAAGGAATTTTATCAGAGGGTACAAAGTTTCTTTCAGGTCAACTTTCCCTTTCCATTAGTTAAGTAATGTTCTATAATACTTTAGTATTAAATGGAAATAAAGTAGGGTCTTATAGGCCATCAAATATAATAGATATAATAGTTATATTATAATAGTTAGGTAAGGTAAGAATGCATATATGACAATGAATTGATGTCTGCAGGAAATTTCCTTACAGATGACAGACTTAGTTTTGGAATTGTAGCCATGCACTCATTGTTGGAGGAGGATGAAGATGCTGATGATAATATTCTTCTTATTATTATTATCATTATCTATATATTAATAATATTAGATTCAGAATTGTAGCCATGCACTCATTGCTGGAGGATGATGAAGATGCTGATGATATTCTTCTTTTTATTATTATTATTATTATTATTATCTATATATTAATATTAATAATATTAGATTCAAAATTGTAGTCATACACTCATTGTTGGAGGATGATGAAGATGCTGATGATAATATTCTTTTTCTTCTTCTTCTTCTTATTATTATTATTATCATCATCTATATATTAATATTAATAATATTAGTTTCAGAATTGTAGCCATACATTCATTGTTGGATGATGATGATGATGATGATGATGATGATAATAATGATAAATTTCCACAGAGATGACGGACTTAGTTTCAGAATTGTAGCCATGCACTCATTGTTGGAGGATGATGAAGATGCTGATGATAATATTCTTCTTCTTCTTCTTCTTCTTCTTATTATTATTATTATTATCTATATATTAATATTGATATTAAATTCAGAATTGTAGCCATACACTCATTGTTGGATGATGATGATGATGATGATAATAATAAATAATGATGATATCATAATAATAATGATGATGATAATAATGATAATGATAAATTTCCACACAAATGACAGATACTTAGTTTCAGAATTGTAGCCATACACTCATTGTAGGATGATGATGATAATAATAATAATATTCTCATTATTATTATTATTGTTGTTATTATTATCTACATATCAATATGCTTTTTCTCTGAATGTTTGAGATGAGGCTTGATGATTATTATTATCTGCGTTATTCGGATTATTATCCTCATCTTCATTGTTATCTGTACAACGTTTCGGACGATATGCCATCCGGCCTTCTTCAGGTATTTCTTGTCAGACTTGGGAACCTTCTCGGATTCGGTAACCTTCTTGTCATAATCAGGAGTCATGAAAGTTCTTTGATGGCTCCCGATTACGATGAGAATGTTCCCGAGTCCGACAAGAAATACCTGAAAAAAGACGGAGGGCACATCAGCCGAAACGTTGTACAGATAACAATTAAGATGAGGACAACGCAGATAATAGTAATCAATTCGCTTGTTCCTAAATCTTCTATTCATTATCATCTTGCACCACCCTCTGGTTAAAAATGAGACTGTCCAAATCATACAAGATGAAATGGACAAATATATATCTGAATTATCTGGAATCGTTTTATCACCAAATCCTTATTCCTACCATTTTTTTTCATCCAATTTTAACCTGTCAAATGGTCTATGGCTATGTCTATTCATTATGTAATATCATATCTGTCACCAGTTATAATGGTTTTCAAAAAGTCTTCAAAATTTTCTACATGCTAAAGCAAGCAAGTAGCCATGGTCATCAGAAACTACTGTGTTGTCATTAAAACCATAGAACAACTCATCTCATTCCTAACTCTTCACTAAGGATAGCTGACTTGAATGGCCACCTCATCAACTCTCTCTGATACTTGATCTTCTATCCACTTTGACCAGACTGAGAAACTTCTCAATTGTTTCAGCATGTAGAACAATAGTTGGTTTAGTATCATTTTCTTGTATGGAATATATGTGAGAACAATTCATGACAAAGTAATAACAAGAATATTTTTTGCCTGAGCAAACTTAACAGCTTTTTACAGATATTTATAAGCCTAATGTCCAAATATGAAAAGAGTTTTTAGTAGAGAAAGTGTTGAATCCTGAGCTGAGAGAGAGAAATAAAGAATGCAGATTTGAAAATAATGAAATGAAAGAAAGAAGAAAAGTAGGTGAATAAAAATGATACAGAGAGAGAAAGAAAGAAAGAATGCAGATTTGAAAATAATGAAAAGAAGGAAAGAAGATGACATGATACAGAGAGAGGGGAAGAGAGAGAAAAAGAAGAAAGAAATTTGAATGAAATGAAAGAAGGAAGAAAAATGAGTAAAAATGATACAGAGAGAGAGAAGAGAGAGAGAGAGAGGGGGGGAGAGAGAGAGAGAGAGAGAAATAAAGAAGAAAGAATGCAGATTTGAAATAATGAAATGAAAGAAAGAAGGAGGAAAGAAGATGAATAAAAATGAGAGAGAGAGAGAGAGAGAGAGAGAGAGAGAGAAGAGAAGAGAGAGAGAGATAAAGAAAGAAGAAAGAATGCAGATTTGAAAATAATGAAAAAGAAGGAAAGAAGATGAATAAAAATGATACAGAGAGAGGAAAGAATAATGACTTACATGTTAAGCATGATATTGTGTGTCATGCAACACAAGGTTTCTTGATGGTTCAAAGCCCCTGTTTTTGGACAGGAATGTAATGGGTGCATTGTTTCTTCTTGTGTTGGTAAAAGGTAAAAAAGGTTTTAACTTTGCTGTTTCTTTTATTACTAGTGGCTAATCTTGCATAAAATAGGGGAATCATGGCAAGAAAGGGATTTCTGCTGTTGGAAAGTCTTTCTGGATGCTCATCTCTTTCAATCAATGTTTTCTTTCCTTAAAGTAGCAATGCCCATCAAAACTCATATTCCATAGGTTTTTATCAGTATTCTAAAGGTTTCAGAGACAGCCATATTCAGGATTTGAACTCGGTTCACTGTATCCATTTCCTTCCTAAAACGATTAACCATTACACTATGCATACCTCCACATATCGACTATGTTTACATATAGGTGTTGTTTGAAATATATGTATTTGGGCAGCATTCCTTTCATTTATACATGTAGAATTAAACAAAAGAGACATCTCCAGTTTAACAATTTTATTAACAATCTTTTCAAGCTTTCTGGCCAACTCCTTTACATTTGGATGGAATCTGTTAATTAGTCCACCAAAGCTTTTATCCCAAGTACTTTCGGCACTTTTAAGTGCCATCATCAGGGGTGATGTGATACTACTAACTTGAAAAAAAACAAAAAAAAAATGGAACACGAAACATATCACCCCTGATGATGGCACTTCAAAGTGCCAAAGTACTTGGGATAAAAACTTTGGTGGACTAATCCACGGATTCCATCCAAATGTAAAAAGGTTGGCCAGAAAGTTTGAAAACATTGGTAATAAAATTGTTAAACAGCATGTCTGCTGTTTAACAATTTTATTACCAATAACTCTTTTGTTTAATTCTACATGTATAAATATAGGTGTAATGTATATGTATGCATATACATATAGATGCAATCATTTTTACCTTTAGGAGTTTTTTTTACCTCCAGCCAGTATGGAACATAATCAAGAAAATGCAGTGCAAGATAATATTTTTGATATCATAGGTAAAACTCAATTTGCAGAGTTATTTAAATATCGCTATTATTTTGGGATGCAAGGGTAAACAAGTCATAATATAGATAAATATGTAGCAATAAATAGCAGAAGAATCTTCACATTTTAAATGTTTTAAATCTCAGAAAAAAAAATTTATTGGAATAGAAATATAGTGATATTGTCAGCTTCAAAAACAATTTTTTTGGTTTTCTCTGAGGAAATATCTAATTAGAATCATATTGCTATCCTCCCATGATATTGCTCAATAAATATATTCTTTTTTCTTATCTTTGGGAAGATCTGTTTGAAGAAGTGTTAGATGTATCTTAAAATAAGCTTGCTTTGAAATCAAACTCAACTTGAAGTAAAACAATAAAAATTGACAAACTTATAAATTATTTCTAGTAGCCATTAGCAACACTTCCTTTTGGGAACTCAGATTTTTGTCTTTTCTCCTGTTTTTTTTTTTTAGTCATCTCTGTCCCATAATAATTGTTAGATTTAAATACAAATTTCAAAAAATAAATGTAGTAATTATTATGGGACAGAAATAT